>VWZE01015194.1:216345-260223 GCA_013396675.1 Eubucco bourcierii
TTTTTTTTTTTTAATATGAGGATTTTTTTTCCCCTCCTGGAGAGTGGTTACTACTTTGTTGGTATTAAAAAACTGCCCAGGAGACAATTTCAAACCTCTGTATTGAAAATCTGTAAATTTCATGTATTTCCAAATTAAGACATCCACAGAATTTTCTAATGAAAATATTGGTTGCAACCATAATCTGTCAATCACACAGTGAGCTTCACTGTGTGACACCATCCCCAGTTCCTAGATCTTTTCAGAATTTGGCCTATAATTCTACAGACAGTACCCCTCCCCTTAAAATCATGACACTGTATGTATTTCTGGTATGTTGCAGATGAAGCCTTTTTTCTTCAGCAACATCTGTGTGCATGGATTTCCTGCGCATTCGTTGTCAGCAGTAACAGGGAGATGGCAGGAATCAGAATCACAGACTGTTAGAGGTTGCAAGGGACCTCCAGAGATCGCTGGATCCAATCCCATTGCCACAGTCTTCAGAGAGGGAGATTTCACTGCCTCTCTGGATAGTCTGTTCCAGTTCTTCATCACCCTTACTGTAAAGAAATGTCTCCTTGTTTTGAGCTGTGTTTTGGCTTGTACCTGTTGTTTCTTCTCCAGTGAAGAGAGACTGGCACCTTCATCTGGACACACACCCCTCAGATATTTATAGATCTTACAGTGGTAAGATCCCTTCTCAGCCTCCTCTCCTCAAGACTAAGCAGCTCCAGTTCTCTCAGTCTTTCTTCATAGGAGAGATGTTCAAGTCCTGCAATTATTCTCATAGCTCTCTAATGGACTCTCTCTAACAAGTCCATGTATCACTTGAATTTGAGAGCCTAGACCTGGAGACAGTATTCCAGGTGTTGTTCATTGAAGCAGAGTAGAATAATCTGTCAAGCCCTGCTGTACATACTTCTTTTTAAATACAGCCCAGGATCCTTTGGAAAGCTTAAGGAATAGGTGACAAAGCTGCAGGTATTAGAAATGTATTTTGAAGGTGGTTGTTTAAGAGCTCTAACTTGATTTTTGTTTGTAAATAAAAAAGATGAAACAGAGAATTCCACTGTGTGTGCAACATGACTTTTTAGGACACATCCTGTTTCAATTTTCTATCTGGATTACAGCAGTTTCTGTTTGATAGAAAATTAGACTCTATGATATTTGAATTCATGGTGTGTCAGGGAATATTATAGTCTGATGGCATAAGGTTTACCATAGCTGATTGCATTTCCTGAATCAATTATTCAAAATCCAGCTTAGACAATGATCAATATTTTATGCTGCAGGAGATGGCCAGTAAATTTGCCAGCAGTACATTCACTTAGTTATGCTGTACTATGGATATAAGGAATTTTAGATGATGGGTGTGAATAAAAAAAAAAAAAAAAAAAAAAAAAAAAAAAAAAAAAAAAGAAAGGTAAGAATATAGTCAAATGTATCCTACATAGTAAGAGCTTACATGTGCTGAATGCTGCTGAAATTTCTTTGCTGTGTTGGAGTTTTTGTTAGCTGTACTCATTTTCAGGTGTTGTACTTCCATACATACCAATCTTATATTTCATTGAAGGATGAAGAAGTAAGAAAGAATTTAGGATCCACAAAATATATCTGATATATAGTTCTGTTCGCTACATTCATTGATGACCTGGATGAAGGCACAGAGTGCATTGTCATCATGTTTGCTGATGGCACCAAACTGGGTGGAGTGACTGCCACACCAGAAGGCTGTGCTGCCATTCATGCCAGACTTGGGCAGGCTGCAGGGCCGAGCAGGGAGAAATTGAATGAAATTCAACAAGGGCAAGAGGAGAGTCTTGCAGCTGGGAAAGAACAACCCCAGGTGTCAGTATAGGAACTGACCTGTTGGAAGGCAGTGAAGGGGGAAAAGGATCTGGGGATCCTAGTTGATGGGAAGTAAACCAGCAATATGCACTTGTGGCCAGGAGGGCCAATGCCATTCTGGGGTGTATTAGAAGGGCTGTGGTTAGCTCAAGAGAGGTTCTCCTGCCCCTCTGCTCTGCCGCGATGTGACCACATCTGAAGTACTGTGTTCAGTT
Source organism: Eubucco bourcierii (assembly GCA_013396675.1). NCBI lineage: Eukaryota > Metazoa > Chordata > Aves > Piciformes > Ramphastidae > Eubucco > Eubucco bourcierii. The sequence goes on from VWZE01015194.1 coordinate 218,388, forward strand.
CTGGGCCCCCAGTTCAAGAGGGACACAGAACTGCTGGAGAGACTCCAGCACAGAGCCAAAAAGATGATGAAGGGAATGGAACAGCTCTCTTAACAGGTAGAACCTGAAGGTGCTGGGGCTCTTTAGCTTGAAGAAGGGGAGACTGAGAGGTGACCTCATCAATGTTTATAAATGTATAAAGGGTGAGTGCCAGGAGGCTGGAGCCAGGCTCTGCTGGGTGACACCCAGTGACAGGACAAGGGGCAGTGGTGGAAGCTGAGGCATAGGAAGTTTCATTTAAACATGAGGAGGATTTTTTTCCCTGTGAGAGTGACAGAACCCTGGAACAGGCTGCCCAGGGGGATTGTGGAGTCTCCCTCCCTGGAGATATTCAAAACCCACCTGGACATGTTCCTGTGTGATCTGGTGTAGGAGATCCTGCTCTGGCAGGGGAATTGGACTGGATGAGCTTTGGAGGTCCCTTCCAGATCCTGCATTCTGTGATTCTGTGATTGTGACAAGTTCTTTCATCACACAAAAAACATTGAGCACTGGGGTAGGTGGTAGAAAAGAGGTGAGGACTAGAAAGTGACATGAAAGTTTGGTAGACTCTCTAATTACTATCTTTAGGAGGATTTGCAGACGAGTGTGATTTGGGAAGCAGTGAATCGTGAAAATCTGAACTTCACTAAACATGTTGTGTGAACTTGAATGTTAACTATGAGCTACTGTGTAGGCATTTTGAATAGCTACCAAAACTACTGCAAATTGGAGCAGTCCAAAGATTGTCTGTCTGCTCTCTCTTTTAGTTGCTATTAAATATTTCTGCACTTGACTTGTGTATGAAGGAAGCTGTCTAACTGCTTGACTGAGTTCATTCCATTTCTATTATGTCTTTCTCACAGCAAAGTTTTGTGGTGATCCTGGAGTACCTGCTCAAGGCAAAAGAGAAGGAAAGAGCTTCATCTATCAGTCAGAAGTCTCTTTTAGCTGCAATCTTCCTTTTATTTTGGTTGGTTCCAGCACCAGGATTTGCCAAGCAGATGGCACTTGGAGTGGTTCTTCTCCTCGATGTATAGGTAAGGCATCTGGCCCCCAGCCAGGGCCAAACCAACACACACTATTGTTATTGGAACACTTCTATTCATTTTCTTGCTAAGTCAGTGCAGAAATGTTCAACTCTTTTGAATTATTCTGATGTTATTCTATATCCATAAGAATAAAGTAACATTATTTTTCTTTCTCACATTAACTTACTGCATGTTGTTGAATAAGCTCCATTTTTTGGATACATTCCTCTATTTCAGTAAAATATTGTAATTTGTTTTGCCTTCAATTTGTTGCAATTTGTTTTTTAGAACCTACTCGTACAGCATGTGAAAATCCGGGGGTCCCAAGGCATGGGTCACAAAACAACACTTTTGGCTATCAGGTAGAGTATACTGTTTTTTATTAACTTGCATATTAAAAGTTTTTCAGAATACCTCAAAGTCTAGAAGCTTCTGATTAGAGGTCATGTTGTAAGACCTGTCTGCTTGCAGTGTTGCTCTGTTTCCTTATTTCTAGTGGTTGGATTACATTGGCCTCATGTCCTTATTAGCAATACTCTCTGTGATACACTGGTGATGCAGTTGAAGGAGTTCATCACCTCCACACCACTATGTGCATTCTCTGATTTTTATCATGGAGACTTTTTCTTCTTACTGTGTGCTAGTGTAGACACACTCTAAAAGGCAGTGGATTTTTTTTTTTCCCCATGAGAACAATTCTGTTGTTACATTTGTAAATTATGTGGCCAAAATTGAATCATAGAGACACAGAGAGTGGCAGGCACCTCTGGAGAGCTTCTAGTTCAACCCTTCTTTTCAAAGCAGGGTCAGTTAGAGAAGGTTGATCAGGTCTATGTCCAGGTTTTTAATATTTCCAGAGATGGAGATTCCATAGGCTTTCTGAGAAACTTGGTCCTCTTACAAGGAAAACTTTCTTTTTAAACAGAATTTCCTGTTCAATTTCTACCTGTTTCCTCTTATTCTGTCACTAAACTTCACTGCAAAAGTTTCTATAGCCTTTCCTGCTCTCAGTATCTTTTAGTATACATTGATAAGTTTCTTGTTGAGTCTTCTTTTGAAGACTGGATAATCCTAGCTCTTTGAGCCACTCCAGATGTAGTCTCTGTCACCTTTGTAGCCATCACTGTACTCAATATCCCTGTCTCTTGCACTTGGAGCCCATGTGGGCCTGGCATACAGCCATGTCTCACAGGTGCTGAACAGAGGGAAAGAATCACCTCTCTCTACCTGAGGGCTATGACACAACCCAGGAGGCTGTTTGCCACCTCTCTACAAGAGTGTGTTATGACAAATGGTGCTTGGATATGCTGCTGTTAGAGTCGTGAAGTTGACATGTCTGAACTTCTGATTTTCTGCACCGCAGCAAACAGTGACATCTATGAGATGTTTTGGTGGGTGAATGGTATGCACATGCAAAAGTGTGTCCTGGGATTTTCTAGGAATCTGATAAGGCAGCTACAAACCCAGAAGGAGTCTACACTATCCTGCTACATCTATGTTTTCTGTCTGGGTTGAAAACTCCAGACACATGAAGAAGATTAGACAGCAGAGTAGCCAGCAGCTCCCCAATGTTATGTGGTACCTGACTAGTAGAAGGAGTTAAGTAAAAATTGCTGATCGCTAGAAATGTAATGGAAGTTTGATTGGAATTAGAGTGGGTTTACAATGTGAAATTACTTTTTAAAAGCAAAGACTTTGTAAAGTGTCATGGCCAAAAAATTCTTTGATTTGTCGTTTGTTGGCACTATTCCTGCTTAGCAATTGTTGTAGCAGTCTTTGGGTTTTCGGCCTGTGCTAGACAACAATCGTATGCGAGTGGCAATGTAATTGTCTTCATTTTCTCCAGGGAACAGAGTGCTGTTTTGTGCCAAGAGAGAATTTACAGGGGCAGTCTTTGTGCTGGCTTCCTTTTGGTATAATACAGTATTATGCTAGAGGGCAACTCTTTATTTGACTGTGTAAGACATGAATCATTGCAATGACCATTTTCTACAGTTTTATTTTCACAGTTTCTCTGGCATATTAATGACTTTTCTATCGCTGAAGAAGCTAATGCAGAATTTCTCATTTGTGATGTAGTTGTTGTAGTTGTGGATGAAAGCATCACTCAGAGCTAACATGGGACTGTCAAAATAACCAGGCAAAATGTCAACTGATAAATAATTTCTAAAAGAATTGTAACTGCTGGCAGGATTTATAGCCTTGATCCCACAGTTGTAAGGTTAGTGTCTAGCAGATTTAAACTGTATAAGCTATAGTTTCCTTTCCTAGCCAGTAACTTATACTTACCCCTGTGTACCAAATTGGACCTCCAGAGATCAACAAATGCCTGCTTGCTGTTTCTGGTTACTTTAAGTATGGTTGCTTAGTTAATACAGAACAGAGTAGGAGTATTGTTAGTACAGATGAACCTGAATTTAGCTCTTTATAGAGTGGAAACCACTGTGCAAATGATCAGTTCTACACGAGTTATTGTCTGTAGATCCTGGAAAGAAATATTATATTACCATATATTCAGTGATGCTATGACTAATTTAAACCACCAACGTATTACAAATTAATTTCTATTATGCTATAATTAGTTTCCTATATAAATGGAATAATAAGCACTGTGTTCAGTTTTGGAGCTCTCACTACACTTTGAGGTGCTTCAAGGGATCCATAGAAGGGTGATGAAGGTGAAAGGCAAAAGGTCTGCAGAACAGGTCTTGTAAGGAGTGGCTGAGGGAACTGGGCCGCTGGAGAAAACAAGGCTCAGGGGAAAGGTGAAATGGTGAATGGTCTGGAGAACAGGTCTTGTAAGGAGTGGCTGAGGGAACTGGGCCGCTGGAGAAAACAAGGCTCAGGGGAAAGGTGAAATGGTGAATGGTCTGGAGAACAGGTCTTGTAAGGAGTGGCTGAGGGAACTGGGCCGCTGGAGAAAACAAGGCTCAGGGGGGACCTTCTTGCTCTCTACATCAACCCAAAAGCAGGTTGCAGCACAGTGGATGTTAGTCTCTTCTCCCAAGTAACAAGTGATAGGACAAGAGGGAATGGCCTCCAGTTGATCTAGAGGAGATTTAGATTGGTAGAAGGAGAAAATTCTTCACTGCAAGGGTTACCAGCACTGGAGTAAGCTCCTCAGAGAGGCAATTGAATCCCTATCCCTGCAGGTTTTTCAGACACATGTAGATATTGTGCTATAGGACATGGTTTAGCAGCAGATTTGGTAGAGTTAGTTAATGACTGGACTCAGTGATCTTAAAAGTCTTTTCCATTTGAAACAATTCTATGTGCCTGTGATCCTATGATAATGACTTCTGTTTCCATCCATAGCAAAATACCGACGATAACGTGACCTTGCTTTTCTTTTGTCTGCTAAATCCCTTGTCTGCTGTTTTAAACAACAGACTAATAGAGCCTATGCATTTTTTAAATAGGAGCTTTCTAATGAAGAGGTAACAGAATTTCGTGTAGGTTTTATTGTTTGGTGTTGAATTCATCAGGTAGAAGCAGTTCAGGTTCTTGTTCATTCTAATAACTTAAAAATACTGGTTTAGTGCTACTTAAATATAAGACATAGCATGCAAATGAGTAGCATCACTTGGTTTAATTGTTATGAATATGTACTTCCAGGATATTTGCTTTTCATCTGAGTATTTTGGATTTGACAGATCTACCTTAACAGTGTGTTACAATGAAGATAAAACAGAACTTAGTCACTACTGACTTCATCTGTAATCTGGCAAATGCATTACTCCTTGGAAAGAAACTGTGGTTTTGAAGTATTTCTTCAGATATATTGCTAGGAACATGGAAAATTGCTTATAGCAATTTCACTGTAAGCAGTTGTAACACAAGATACTCCTGAATTGAAGGAACAGTTCAGAACTCCTTAGACCAATCAGTCATCCATGTAAGATTTATTACTTCTCATACTTTTCCATCATGTATTTTTGTAGAAATTCAGCTATTTTCCCCTACATCAAATCCTGAAGGGAACCAAAGGGCAGTCTGAATTTTGAAAGGAAAACAGCCACATTACAGTAATGGTTGTCCTGCATTAGCTCTCGGGTCTTATTTTATGAAATGCCATATGAAACTTCATCTGCAGATGTAGAATGACATAGCAAATAAAATCCTTCTGTGAAAGAAGTGATTATAAAAAAAAAACAAAAACCAGTATTGATTGAATTGTAGGATGAAATTCCAAGAGTAGTGCTGTACTATCCACTGACACAACTAGCACCATCACTGCAGCAGTGGAAATGTAATTTAAGCCTTATCAGACACCATGTAATTTTCCTGGTTGCTTCTGCTTCTCAGCATCCTGAGATCTGTGTCTTCAGCCTGGTCAGCAGGGCATCTTAGTGTCAGAATCTGGAGTGCTTAACTGACAGGAATGTTAATATGACTTCTTTTTCCTGCTCTCTTTTCTTTGTGTTTGTTTGCTTGCTTGCTTTGGTGGTTTTGATGGTTGTTTGGGATTTTTTTGTTTGTTTTGTTTTGGTTAATAATACTATCTTATACTTTATAAATGGATTCACATTGTGTGTTTTCTTCTCAGATTGTTCTTTCTGTTAGAGAATAGCAAACATATGGGTTTTGGTTCTTAGAAAAAGGAAAAGTAAGTGATGGTGATTTGGGGAACATCTAAACCATAACCGACACTTATGAAAAGGTACCTGTGGAACAGAGATGCTCAAGCAGTATGCAAGAAACCTGTTTTGTTGGTTTTTTTTCCAAGACAGATGCAAACACTGCACATAGTACAGTGCTTCCCTAAACCCAGAGAGTACAGTGAACAGAGATATTTTAGCAGTTTCCTCAAGTCTCCCCACTAGTGCTAAATATCCAAAGATTGGAACAAATAAGAGTTACCTAACTGGTAGTCAGTAAGCCTGTAGAAGGCTGTATTGGAGCGCCACCTGCTGCCCATGGCGTAACAGCAATGCGAAATGGACCCCCCAAAGTCAATTTTTCTTAGCCATTTGCTAAAATTTTTATTTGCAATAACCACACCTTCACACATAGCTTTTAAGATTTTTTTTTTCCCTTTAAAGGAGAAATAAATTTTATTCTGTTATATTACCTGCTTATTATCTTGAACAGCTTGGCAGAACTTCTGAAAACATCTTCATGACTTGGGAAATTGTGTTTTTTATACTACCTTTGGAGCTTTCATATATAAAAGTTGTGTTTTTCTGACCAGGATATTACATGTGACATTATTTTTTTTTATTTTTTTTTTTGTTGGGTGGAGTAAAAAACATGGTTTCACAAGTAGTTACTCTTGGGAGTAGAAAAGCTGATATTAAAAACAACTATTTGCAATATCAAGAATGGTTTGGGCTTTATTTGGTTTTTTTGTTTGTTTGTTTTCTATGTTTGTTTTGTTTCCTTGTGTTTTGCTTTGTTTTATGGTCTGAGATTGTGTTGCTTTGCTTGTTTTGTTTTGTTTAAATTGTGGAATGGTGGGAACTCAACCCTTCCACTTACTTGGCAACTTGGCCCATTTCTTTCGCTCACTGATATATTTCTACTGCTGAATAACTGGTTTGATGTTTAGGCAGCTTCAGTGAAGCCATAAAGTAGGCAGATGTGCAATGAAGATGGAAGGGAAATGGAAAAAAAATCTATGCAGTTCTTGGTTCTGTTCTTCAGGCAAAAAGTTTTCCTTCAATATATCTGTCCAGTAGGAGAATCAGTTCTTGAGTCATGAATAGGTAACTAAAAAAGAGAGAGAAGTTCCATTGTTACCCACTGGGTCCTGTAGGTCTAAAGATTTTATGGACACAGTTCTCCTGCCCTTTCAGCTCACAAAGTATGAACTCACTAAGCCATTCTTGATGTGTACAATTACAATATACTGAATTTTACTGAATACACTGCATTGATCTTTTAATATTTTGGGTTTTGTTTATTACTTTAAAGAGATCTACACAATAACCAATTTATTTTAATTAATATCCTAATAAAAAGTAGTTGAAAATGTCAAAAATTGCCGTTATCTGATTGATCCAGTATTGCCCATATTTGAGTGGTGTTAGTATATGAAAGATAATCACAGAATCACAGAACTTTAGAGATTGGAAGGGACCTCCAGAGATCAAGCCCAACATCCCTACCAAGGCAGGATCACCCAGGGTAGATCTCTCAGGAATGCATCCAGGCAGGTTTTGCAAGTCTCCAGAGAGGGAGACTGCACAAACTCTCTGGGCAGGCTGCTCCAATGCTCTGTCACCCTCACTGTACAGAAGTTCCTCCTTTAGGTGAAACCTTCTGTGTTCCAGTTTCTAGCTGTTGATCCTCATCTTATTGCTGCTGAACACCAAAAAGAGATTTGCCCCATCCACCTCTCAGATATTTGTATACATAGATGAGATCTCCTCTCAGTCTTCTCTTCTCCAGACTAAAGAGCCCCAGGGCTCTCAGTCTCTCACATTGTGAGAGCTGTCAAACTCTGAAAAGATTTTTTTTTTTTTAAAATGAGAATGTAATGCATAAAACATTCACTGAAAATAAATGAGGTACTGTAACTAAACATTTAAAGCCATACAAGTACTTATTGGAGTACTGTGTACAGTTCTGGAGCCCCCAGCACAGGAAGGACATGGAACTGTTGGAGTCGGTCCAGAGGAGAGACAGAAGATGATCAGAGGGCTACAGCAGCTGTGCTATGAGGACAGGCTGAGAGAGTTGAGACTCTGCAACCTGGAGAAGAGAAGGCTTCCAGGACACCTTAGAGTAGCCTTCCAATATCTGAAGGGGGCTACAGGAAGGCTGAGGGGGGAACTATTGACAAGGTCTTGCAATGCCAGGACAAGGGGCAATGGGTTTGAACTGGCAGAGGGGAGATTTAGACTGGATGTTAGGAGAAAGTTGTTTGCAGTGAGGGTCGTGAGACACTGGCACAGGTTGCCCAGGGAGGTTGTGGCTGCTCCCTCCCTGGAGGTGTTCAAGGCCAGGTTGGACAAGGCCTTGAGTGACCTGTACTAGTGGCAGGTGTCCCTTCCTATGGCAGGGGGTTGGAACTAGATGATCCTTGAGGTCCCTTCCAACCTTACCATTCTATGATTCTATGATTCTTCTACAGTTGCTATTGTCTACTAGAGTTGAAATCTCTAACTTAGTTACAGTTTAGAATCAGATACCAAAGTAACCAATTAACTCTTTTACATCATTGACATCCATGAAGTGTAACTACTCTACATTACAAAACAAATGTAATTTTCCCTCAAATACTTTGTAGTCCAGAAGATGAAAGAATCAACTCTGAACAAATAAAATGGAAATAAAGCTAAGTCCCTAATCAGATGCATTTAACAGCTAAGATTATTTTGTTGTTGGTGGTGGTGGTTGTTTGGGGTTTTTTGTTTGACTTGGTTTGGTTTGGTTTGGTTTTGTTGTTGTTGTTGTTGTTGTGAGCAGGGTCCTGCTTTTAAAGACAGTGTTAAAATATTGTCTTCCATGGTACCAGAGAAAGTACAGAATATAAGATTTCAATTCTGCTTGATGCAGGGTTTCAGTTTGGGGAAAGAGTAATATCAATGAGAATGAGGTAAATGTTTAGTCCATGTCAAAATGCTCCATTAAATGAATTGATTTTCCACAGAAAGATCATCACAGTTTATCAAACCTGTGTTATGTGAAGAAGTTTCCTATAGAATGTTGGGGAAAAAAAAATCCCATCTGGTATGTCCTCATAACAATATCACTGTGCTTTCTGCTTTTCAACAGGTGGGAAATATTGTTCAGTTTCAGTGTAAAAAGGGACACCTGCTCCATGGCTCAACAACACGAACTTGCCTTCCCGATCTCACGTGGAGTGGAGTCCAGCCAGAGTGCATACGTAAGTCAATAATAGGTTCTAGATTGATCATTTGCAGCTACATTTTTCTACAAGAGTTTATACATTTGAAAAAAAAAGAGACTAACAGACAGCTCTTCATCCAAAAAGATGCTGAAAATAGTCAATTTCTATCTAAGAAAATGCAACTCTTCCAATGAAGAAATGAGGTGGGGAGGACAACTCTAATTTGTACTGGAGCAGATTGTTACATGAATTAAAAGATTTGAGATTTTTCTCAACTGAGAAATCTAAGAACTAAGAAGGGTATTTTAAGAATGATAAAAAAAAAAAGGATTGTGATTGGATTTTTAAAAAATTTAAAATAGAGAGAATCTTACTTCGAAACGGGAAGTAGCATTTAACTTCAATCTTTTTCTTTCAATGAACACTCCAATTTACTGAAGACATAACATCATGGTTCATCTTTCTAGCTTTTGCATCTAATCAGCTGCATTTTTTTCTGGGCATACTCACACCTTATGGAGTCTGATTTATAGAATCACTTGAGTTTATGGTGAGCTTATCCACAGGAAAAAGCAAAACCGTGTTAGTGTTTCAGTTGATGCTAGCGTTCCCCCTGAGCAAACAGCTAATTGGTAGCTCGGTATGTTGAAAGATGACCTCTGCACTTGAGGGTATACAGCTTTTGAGACAAGACAGATTCTGTAGTTGTCAAAGATATAAGACACTTCACATGACATTAGGAATGGTGATTAATGTTTTTGCCTGGTATTTATACTGGCCTCACCTACATTTCCTACTTTAACTTTCATAGTGTTTTCTGAATGATCCATTTATTTACAATTATTCAATGCCACATAGATATCGTAAGTTGGGATAGTCACAAGCCATGATTGCTTTTAACTGTGGTCAGGTGCATGCTGTTTATGTTCACATATGCAGACAAGGTTGGAACAGGTTGCCCAGGGAGGTTGTGTATTCTCCTTCCCTGGAGGTGTTCAAGGCCAGGTTGGACAAGGCCTTGAGTAACCTGTACTAGTGGGAGGTGTCCCTGCCTATGGCAGGGGGTTGGAACTAGATGATCCTTGAGCTCCCTTCCAACCTTACCATTCCATGATTCTATGATTCTATACAAGTAATTTTTATAATGTACTTGAAGTTAAGTTGGTTCTTGATGCCCTGAAATAGAAAGGTACATTCTAAAGATTTCAGATCCATCATTTATAGACTATATAGTCATTTAAAATGTGAATCTAAAATATAGCAATATGTTACTTTTATTGATTTTTTTTCTCTGTTAATTCTCTTGTCAGAATGTGTATTGATTTTTTTTTTTTTTTAAGAAATATTTTCCCCATTTTGACTGAAGGATATTTTCGCTTTTCTTTGTAGCTCACAGCTGTAAGCAACCAGAAACACCAATCCATGCCAATGTTGCAGGAATGGACCTTCCCTCACTTGGTTATACATTGATTTATACTTGTCAGCCAGGCTTCTTCCTGGCAGGAGGATCAGAGCACAGAGCCTGTAGGTCAGATGGCACTTGGACTGGGAAAGTTCCAGTTTGTGAAGGTAAACTCTTCTGTTTCCCACTGCAGCTCTCATATTTCAGTGATTTTCTATGCTTGCATAAGACAGAATGTCAAAAAGAACATCTAAGAGGGTAATTAATTATTTGCCATTTGTGTTTAATGGGCATGTACTTTCCTGTGCTTGTCTTTCATTTGCATGATCAGAGGTGTCAATCTTAGATATGATTCCAGAGGCCAAATGCACAGGTATGATCAGCATTTAGAATTCTGACTGACTCAGGTGTGGACTATATCCTCATAAGCTCAGGGGAGTAAGGATCTGGTTGGTTTTGTACATTCGTGGTAAACTTAGGTCAGTTGCAATACTTCTATGATGTAGTTGCAACCATGGCAGCGTGGTGGGATGACTCACACAACTGGTGTGCTGCAGTGGATGGCTATGAACTCTTCAGAAGGGATAGCCAAGGACAGATAAGCAGGGGGGTTGTCCTATGTGTTAGGGAGAGTTTTGATTTCTAGAGCTTCTTCGTGGTGATGATAGGGCAGTGTGTTTATAAGTAAGAATCAGGAGGAAAGCTAACAAGACAGGTATCATGGTGAGAGTTACAGACCACTCAACCAGCAATCGCTGGCCCTTGTTCTCGTGAGGGATACCAACTTACCAGATGTCTACTAGAAACACAATAGGACAGAAAGGAAACAGTTCAGGAGGTTTCTGGATGTACATTTTGTTTGCAAGTAGTAAACAAAATGTACCTACTTTGTCAGTGGTGCAGTGATGTACTGGGAATGAAGAATCTCCTAGCAGAATTGGGGTGAGAATGGTGTTTTTCATGTGAAAGCAGAAACATCCTCAAGTATAAAAACTGTTTGAAATTTTATTTCCTGAATAATTAAAGCACCTTCAGATCACTGATACCTAATGTTTGAGATGGTTATCCCCCCCGGCTCTTTCAAAGGCTATACAGCCAAACACTGTTACTTGAAAGGGAAATGGGAAATGAATATTTTGTATTACTGAAAAAACAGATGTCCTGGCATTATGTGCCAGGCAAGTGCTGGGGGAGATTTGAACAGGGCTTTGGGAAAGTGTTAGAAAGCTGCCAGGAAGCTTACGACATGTTCAGCACGGTGGAATTGTTTTGGCAGGGCTATGGGTTGTATTTTCATCCAGTAATTTTTTGCTGATGATATTGAAACCAGTAATATTAGTTGTCCTACCTGATTATAAGAAATTTTTATGAGATTTTTTTTTTTTAAATGTGGCAATTACAAATGCATCTACCTTGTCATATAACTTAGTTTCCCAATGTCCTGAAGCAATGCTACAGAAATACCAAAAAAAAGAAAAAAAAAAAAAAAAAANAAAAAAGCATCAGGGGTCTGTTTAGCAGTGGAGAAAGCTAAAAGCAACATACTGTAAAGCAATAAGCCTAATTAGATAAAGTAAAAATGTCTCTTAAATATTTTTACATTCATCTATCACAGATAGATGAAACATCTATCTTCTATGCAAGGGAGAAGAGCACCAGGTTAGGTTGTTCACCTGTGATTGTGGACTTCATACAAATGAAAAGGAATAAAGTATTTGGAGCTGAGTGCTCTGAAAGAATTCATAGGGAAATTAAACTTGGTCCTTTAAATAAAAACCTGCAAGCTTGAAAGTCATACTGGGAAAATACATGAATCTGTAAACTTAGCCTCCCCAGATAACCTGTTTTAGTTGTGGGTTTGTGTTTAAGAATGGTATTTATGTTTGGCTGGTATTTAAAATTTCAGTTTGGAACTTGTCTAGAAGTGTGTTCCATCTGACAAGATTGATGGACTCAGCAGCTTTTTATAACAAAATCCTTTGGCAAGTGCAACCCAGATATTTCTAGCCTGAGCTTGATATAGTCAGAAAGCATGTGCTACTGAAGCAAGCCCTCCAGGCCAACCAGGTTCAGTGAGGTTCAGTAGCAACAGACAGAATATAGAGATTAATCAATCAGTAGTAACAAGCAATGAGAACTTCAGACAGAATTCCAACCTCTGCCCTTGTTTCTCACCGCTTTTAATCTATAGAGCAAGAAGAAGCCTTCTGTAATCACCTAAAAGTTATTCTCCATTAAAAAAAAATATTCTTAGTACTTCTTGCTAAAGTTTCTTTTCAATGCAGAAAATACTTTGCTCAGGGAGAAGGAAGTTCCTTTACTTGTCTATTTTTCTCTAGAGGATAGATCAGAGAGAAAAGGTCTGGGTTCAAAGCCAAGATCCAAAATCCTGAAGTAACCACTGAAGCAAGGAATGGAGTGCAGTGCTGCATGAGAGTATTCTACATTAGGAGACAGAATTATATGTCCTCTTTATAGTCTGCTGAATACAAATTAGTTTCTGCAGAATAAAATAGCTTCGGCTGCAGGAAATGACACTGTCCCGTTGCATTTAGTTCTTCATCTTCAGTGGTGGGAAAGTTCCTGCTAAGCAGAGAATAAATTCAGTTCTCCAAATTCCAGTGCTCAGATCACCTGAGTAGTTGGAGGTGGTGGACAGTCTCTTTGGTTTCTTCTTTCTGCTGTTATTCTTTAAAGGAAATGACTTCCCTCCCCCCTCCCTCTCCCCGGCCCCTGGGGTTTTCAACCTTGAACACAATATTGCCTCACTCAGTACTGTTGAAGGTGATTAAGTCTTGGAGAGAAACAAGTTTCTAAACACCTTCGTTAAGTATCTCTTAACAGTTTGGTGTTAAATTAATTAGGGTCAAAACACTATTCTCAGTGCTGTTTGGTATGGATGTCAGTTTAAATGGTCTAGCTTGCCTTAGACATGTTAGAAGGCATATATTATTGAGTGCCTAGCCCAGGGTTGTGAATTCTGAAATACGGATTCTGAAGCAGAAGTTATTTGGGTATTGTAAATAAATTTGGTAGCATCCAGGTGACTTAGAAAAAAAATGTGTCAGTGGAATAAATTGGTGGGCATGTGCTCCTGTGGTTCTGGGGCTTGATAGCAACTGAAATCTCATTTGTATCTGAGTTTAAAACTTTAGCTTATGTCCTTCATAACAACTAAATTTCATTATTGAAATTTTTTTCCTGGTTTCTATGTAATGTATTTGCTGCCTATTTGTCTTTTTGTTGTTCATTCATTCTAACAGCTGGTTCCAAGATATTAGTGAAAGATCCCAGACCAGCTTTGGGAACACCAAGCCCCAAACTAAGTGGTAAGTACTTTGAAAAAGCATATGTAGTTTTAAAGAGTTTGCGTAAAAAATGAGCAGGATCTTTTAAGACTGCACTGGATGAATTAGTATGAATAAAAGACAGTACATTAGGTGTGAAATTAAAAGAACAAACCCACAAATCTTGGGTCTTGCAATGCCAGGGCAAGGGGCAATGGGTTTAAACTGGCAGAAGGGAGATTTAGGCTGGGTGTTAGGAGGAAGTTCTTTACAGTGAGGGTGGTGAGGCACTGGAAGAGGTTGCCCAGGGAGGTTGTGGATGCTCCCTCCCTGGAGGTGTTCAAGGCCAGGTTGGATGAGGCCTTGAGTAACCTGCACTAGTGGGAGGTGTCCCTGCCTATGGCAGGGAGTTGGAACTGGATGCTCCTTGAGGTCCCTTCCAACCTTACCATTCTATGATTCTATGAAATGTTTAAGTCCATCAAGACTGTACGGTCTTTTTTATACCCATACCCATTTTCCAGCCGTTATGTGATGAGAGCTTTCTGCAAAATTTAATCCTAGCTGAATGTCCCTGAGTGTCTGTGCTGGCACACAAAATATTCTGCAGCTGTTTACAGCTCCTAAATTAGATTTTGTGAAGTTGGTTTAAGGGTAGGACATGTCCGTATTTGACTAAAGAAGCGAATGTGGCTGTGTACTTCGGTACAAATACGTTCCTTTCATAAATATTCATGCAGGGTTTCTGTGCTTTATAGATGAAGATTATGCCTAATAGACTTTAAAATAGAAATGGTGAAGTAGAGAAAATGCTAATATTTATCATATATCATGTTGGATGCTTAACTTCATAAATATTAAAAATTCTAATATGTTTTGAAATAACATTTGATGTCTGTATAGTTCCTGATGATGTATTTGCCCAAAATTATATATGGAAAGGATCTTACAATTATAAAAACAAGAAACAGCCCATGACTTTGACAGTCACCAGTTTCAATGCAACTTCAGGAAGAGTGAATGCAACACTTACCAACAGCAACATGGAATTGCTACTGTCAGGTATGCAATAAGAAAAAAGAAATGTCTATTTCTTTTTTTCTGCCTCATATACATTGGTTCCCTGTAACATTATGCATAGCACTAAAGTTATTAACATCTGAATACTTCCTTGCTTTGTCAAATATATTTTCATTCTAGCTCAGTATGTTTTCAAAGGTAGGAGATCTTCCAGCTTTTCCTTCTCTCACCATCTTTAATTTCCTGGGCTTTTATTGTATTTTGAGTTAATAGTCAATAAAGAGTGAAAGAATCATCCAAATTTTCATTCTTATTCCTTAAATATTATAAGTAAACTTATATTAACATTCCTGGGATTTTTTTTTTTTTTTTTAATTCTTAATTGTACAATTTCCCTCCACTAACCTATTAGTGACTAATAAGCAATATCATGTTGACCTAACAAGGCAGAGTTGTTTAATGAACTTGGAGAGCATGGCAGGATTGCACTTATTAGATTACCTGTGTAATTGAAAAGAATAGCTACCCTTCATGCTGTGATTTCAGAAGAAGCCTTTTCATGCAGTCTTGGTCTATGATATTCTACAGTCCCTGCCACACAGAGCACTGTTGCTGTAATTATGCTGGCACAATATGCACAGTTTTCTATGCTGTGAACCATTAGCAGAAACTGCTGATAAGGCTTTACAGAAAAACAAAACAAAAAAAAATACCACAGTAAAAAAATATTTGAATTTATAGTTTGGCCACAAGAGTTGGGGTTCTTCAGCCTGGAGAAGAGAAGGCTTTGAGGAGACCTTAGAGTAGTCTTCCAGTATCTGAAGGGGGCTATAGGAAGGTGGGGGAGGGACTATTTACAAGGTCTTGCAATGACAGGACAAGGGGCAATGGGTTTAAACTGGCAGAGGGGAGATTTAGACTGGATGTCAGGAGGAAGTTCTTTACAGTGAGGATGGTGAGGAACTGGCACAGGTTGCCCAGGGAGGTTGTGGATGCTCCCTCCCTGGAGGTGTTCAAGACCGGGTTGAAGGAGGCCTTGAGTGACCTGTACTAGTGGGAGGTGTCCCTGCCTATGGCAGGGGGTTGGAACTGGATGATCTTTGAGGTCCCTTCCAACCTTACCATTCTATGATTCTACGATTATTCAAAATTTAGCTTCTTAAAACTTTGCCCTCTCTCTATAATATTTTTTTGCAGTGACAGAAGAAGCCTAAAAATCACAGTTATATAATGACTGAACACTGCTGATTTTAATCTTGTTCATCATTGAAGAACCTCTTTCTCTGAAGTAGTTTAGCACCACTTTTTATCCCAGAATTATTAGCAAGGACAAAAGAGACGGAATATTAAATTGTTAGGAAAAAAAAAAAGGGGGGNAATTGATACAATGGGACAAAGAATCCAGTATCTCTGCAAAGGTTTTAGGTTCTAGTGTCTAGCAGAGTGGTCAGGTTTTGTCACTAGATTTGTCTGTTGAAGGTATTACGTAGATATCCTTTGAAGAGTCACTTTGAGAAGCTGTAGGTGGACTGAATGGTACATAAAATATTTTCTGGCTGGTAACTCTTTGCATTCTGATTGTCTGAGTGAATTTATTCTATCATGTGATATCCATTTGGTTTCAGCCATGTGATCTCTATGAGGTTATTCTTCCCTTAGAGAGGAATGCTCCAGTACATGTTAGAGCTTGACCTGACAAAAAGCAGTTCTTCAGAGAAGGACCTTGGAGTTCTGGTGGATAACAATCATAGGGCAGCAATGTGTCAGTAATGGTGCCCTTGTGAGCAAGAAGGCTAATGGTATCCTGTGGTGTATTAACAAGAGGTTGAGGGAAATTCTCTTCCTTCTGCTTTTAATAAGGCTGCATCTGGAATACTGTGTCCAGTTCTGGACTCCCCAGTTCTGCAGTGGCTAGGCAGAATAACAGAGAGTTATTCTGAGGCAGAAAAACAGAGAGTTTGCAGTGGAGGGCTGCAAAAATGTGTAGGGAGCATCTGTGTTATTATTAAAGGCTGATAGACCTGGGGCTTCTTATCTTGGCTGAGATGGAATCTTATCAATGGTTATCAATCTTGTCAGTATTTTTTTTCTGTTTAAGACTTGTTGCCATAACTGCTAAGTAACAGCTGTGTATAGGGTTTCCCTCCTGTCCCCTCTACAGGCTAAGCTAAAAGCAGTTTCTATTGAAATCCTGTGATAGTTGAAATAATTTCACAAAAGAATTCAGCTGGCTAAATTGCAACGTTGGTAACAATGCTGCCTATTTTTTCCTGCTTTCCCTTTTTTAAGGCAATAGATTAAATGTTTAAAGATGAAATCGTTCCTCTAGTCAACAGAAATATAATTTTTTTTCACACTGTATTCTGCAGGAGTATATAAAAGCCAGGAAGCTCGGCTAATGCTCCACATCTATCTCATTAAAGCCCCTTCCCATACATCTGCGAGCAAGTTGAAAGAGGAAAAATGGGCTATGGATGGTTTTGTGAGTATATTTGTAAACATGCTGCTGTTCTACACTCAAAAACTCCTGACACATACCAAAACCAATCTAGTTAGGAATGCTGATTCTTTAAGTGAAAGGAAAATTTTATTGCAAGATACAGGGGATCAGTCTGAGGGAAAACACAGAAGTAGCCATAATGTATAGGCACAGTTATATTGCATCCTAAACCAGAAGGCTTTCTTTTACTTCTCTTTGAATTTTACTCCAATGTATTGAGACATTTTATCATCAGAACAATACAATATCAATTTCTAGTGGTGTAATATATGTAATAATAATATCATGCAAATGTTTATGAGTAAAGCAGAAGTCATGATTTGCTTTTTGGCAATATTTTCAGAAATGTCTTGAGAAAACTGAAATGTTATGTGCACAGGGAAAACAAAATAGATTGCTCCAATTAAGCACTAAATTCCTTGGAGGTTCTGGGACTAAGCCTTTTCTTTAAAAGAGAAGAGGAGAGGTGAAAGAGGGGAGTAAAAAGAGCCCAGATGGCTGTGATGTGTTTAAAGCATGAGAAGGAAATCCCTTCAGAGAACAGGCAGGAAAAACAATCTCAGTGCTTAAGCTGAGTATGTTAGGGGCATGAGAAACTCTTTTTAGCAGAAAAAATGTTTGTTTTTTTTTTTCAGAGAAGAAAGGGCTTATCATAATTTGGATTAAGGTGAACACTCATACATCCTTATTACACTATCTCATTTTGCAAGGAGTCTATTTCCTTACATTTCACATGCTGGTAAAGCACTACAGGGAAACCAAAATGGGTACACATGCCAAAAGAAGAGAAGACTGATGTGTATAAATTGTGGCACTACTTCAATAATAATAATTTTTAAGGAGATGTAAACCCAAAACCAGAGCAAAAGACCCTTAAACCACTTCAGTAATAACTTGTAAAAGGGCTGCATTTCCTTGGTTAGTGCGAGGCTGCACGAGCATGCTCCTGAGGTGAAAAGGATATGGTGAAAGCAAGAAATTTTCTTTCAGACTTTAAAATGTGCAAAAGTATACAGAAGAGTCCTGGCATTCCATGTGCTATTACTATACTGTTCTTAGCTGGGCATTCCATGTGCTATTACTATACTGTTCTTAGCTGACCATTCCTTTTTTTATTTTTTAATCTTGGAATGACTCAAAACATGCTGCTTAACCCCAAAGTAAGAAATTCACCTGAGAAACAAACAAACAAACAAACAAACAAAAGTAGCTTCCGGTAATTTCTGCACATATATTTTTGCCTTGAGGAAAGGAAGCTTCAGGGAAAAATCTTGAAAAAAATCTCCCTCAGGACTTTGACTTTAAACCTTATAATTATCCTGGGAAGCAAGTACCTGTAAATTTTAATAAGACACATTAGTTTAGATTGTACTTGCACCAATAAGGGAGATAATAATAGAATTTCAACACTTTCCTCCTTCCCAAAAGTCTCTTAGTTTATTAAAGCGTATTTTGCTCTTGTACCAAGGCTTCATTCAATATTCTTCTGGTCTACAGCTGCGTAAATAAGTAATTATTGGGATAAGGATGGTGAAAGATCAATAGAATGTAGTCTTTTTTGTTTACTTTCAAAGTAATTATTGAAATCTCAATACTTACATGCTTAGGATTATCAACAACATGACTTTTGTCATCCGCTTCCTAAACAAATCAAGGTAATTAGGAAATAGGTAAGATGCTTTGAAATCCTGACATCTTGAATTGCCAGAAATTCTTCAGTTCTCTTGGTTTTAATAAATAATGTTGTTAAAAGTATTATAAAGTAGTATATATGACCATAAGCCACCATATATAAGTTGTTGCTTTAGCAGTTCTGTCTTTAATATTGAACTTTGTGGGGGGGGAAAAAAAGAAAAAAGAGAATTTTTTAAATGGAGAATAAAAGCAGCCAATGGAACATATTAGGATATCTCTCTTCCAAATGCCTACTTGTAACAATCTTTTCCTCACGTAGTTCAGAGTACTCTTTGTCTGCAGGTTTCTGCTGAACCTGATGGAGCAACATATGTTTTTCAAGGATTCATCCAGGGTAAAGATTATGGACAATTTGGACTTCAAAGATTAGGTATTCAGAAAATTCTAAGTTTTTGCCTGATCATTGTTCCATACTGCTTTATTATGTCTAGTAATATTAAGGAATCTACAGGATGCTATCAGTATTGTCATTTTATGGAATACTGAGATATCAATATGTTTAAAATGTCATCAAAGTAATAGTTGCATCGAGTATTTTGTCAGAAGTTGTGAAGAAGTTGCTGCCTAAGAAGATGCTGCTTAGTACAGCTATGCATTTGTAATCCTCTGAGCAAAGTTTTGGTATGATTATATGTAAAATGCATTTAGTAACTATTTAGAAAGCCCATGCTGTAGAGTGTATTGCTCTTACTCATGTCATTGAAACACCACCTCACCTAAGCATTTGCTAGGAGTGAAACTACTAAATCTGTAATTAAATCTTTATGCTGCCCTTAAGAAGGAAAAAAAAACCCAGACCCAAACCATTACTTCATAAGCATTTATTACCTGAAAATTGATTTGGCTCTATGCATTCAGCTCTACACCAAACTAATAATGTTTATTCTTTCTTGGAGAAAACAGCTTTGGTGACAGAGCTTTGGAACAACATTCTGTTGCTTATGTGATGGTTTAGGACCTCAAACCAGCACAACTTAATTTACTTTTAATTTACTCCTTAGGGTTCTTATCTTCAGGTGAAATTGCCACGCAAATTTTCTCACAGCGTTTAATTTATTTTGTTCTGAATGCTTATTTTTCCTATTTTTAAAGTATATTGATTATGTAATTGATTATTCCTATTTGCCTCTTTGTTTTAATTTCTATTTATTGCCTTGCAAGACCAAGAAAGTCAGAAGATAATATGATGTATGCTATTCTAAAAAGGTCAAGTCCAAAGCTCTGAAAATGAACTTTGAAGCTGTATTGTTATTCTTGACATTAAAAAATTGCAAATCTTGTCTGTGTAGATAATCTAGATAAGGTCTTATTCAAACATGCAGCCCACCATACCCTTAATTTTTAATCAATAATTGGCTTTAGCTCTTCACAATAGTTCCTACCTCTTTAGCTGTACTTATCTGTAGCAGTGCCTGATGAAATCAACAGGGTGAAATTTCAGATTGCCTCTTCAAGTGATTTACCCTTTCCTTGAAATCATGTTTGTTTTTGCAGTATTTATTAATTTCTGAAATTACAAATATCAGTAATATTATCAATTTAGCATACACATTATTATAGTTTTTTCCTTTGGCAACATAGTACATTCATGTGGATTAACAACCTCAGAAAGTTGAATCATAGACTCATAGAATGGAAAGGTTGGAAGAGACCTCAAAGATCATCCAGTTCCAACCCTCTGCCGTAGGCAGGGACACCTCCCACTAGCACAGGTCGCTCAAGGCCTCATCCAACCTGGCCTTGAATACCTCCAGGGAGGGAGCAGCCACAACCTCCCTGGGTAAACTGGCAATCACATACAGAATTATACAATAAGATGTTTATTATGCAAGAGTATAGGTAGTGTTGTCCCAGCACATTGCACCCACTTCTTAATTGCAGTCTGATATCTACACTTAGATTTCAAGCCTTAGCATACAGCTGTTATGTATACAGCTAGCTGAGCATTTTATAATGACCCAGTGATGACCAGGTGTCACTGAATTCTGAAGTTACCAAGTAATATGTGCACAGGATAACATATATTATATCATTTGTTTCATCTTATTATTCTGTTCAGGTCTCAACACGTCTGAAGGGTCAAATTCTTCTAATCAACCACATGGTACCAATAGTAGTTCAGTGGCCATTGCTATCCTTGTGCCTTTCTTTGCCCTGATATTTGCTGGTTTTGGCTTTTATCTTTATAAACAAAGGTAAGTACAAACTATTTGGTGTTTCTATTGCCTTCAGTCTTAGTCTAAATAATATTTCCTGTAAAAGGACAAAATGTTTGCAAAATATGCATATGGACAGTTCTCCCTACTTCCATTCAGGTGTGGGATAATAACTGAGAGATCAGTTTCTTGTACTATGCTCTACTACCTATTGCTACTTGTTTAAATGGTTAGAAATTTCTCTCTTTATGGTAACAAAATGGGGACTATAAATGGGGACTATAAATTATTGACGTTTAGGGAATAATATAATGAACAGACTTAGCATGTACTTGCCATAGATACCTTTCATTGTAGTGTTTTTATGTGACAGAATTATGAGAAGTATCTTGAGTAGTTTATTTTAATGCCTCCTCTGTTTATTAGCTTGCAAATATGTGCAACTATTAATGTCATTGAGAGATTTCATTATGGAACTGTTTCTACATTGGAAATTATTAGTTCTTGCCACATCCTGGTCTCCAAGCTGCTGAAACATGGATTTGATGGGTGGACTACCTTTTCCAAAGGGAAAAGTAAATCTCAGTCATCTGGGTGGGAAATGATTGCATAGAATCATGGAATGGAGTCATACAACGGTTCAAGTTGGAAAGAACCTCAAAGACCATCTAGTCCCAACCCCCTGCCATAGGCAGGGACACCTCCCACTAGAACAGGTCACTCAAAGCCTCACCCAACCTGGCCTTGATCACCTCCAGGGAGGAAGCATCCACAAGCTCCCTGGGCAACTCATTCCAGTGTTTCACTACTCTCACTGTAAAGAAATTCTTCCTATCTTTACAAGATTTTGTTGTACTCTTAACTATTTATCATCTGATCATCCAAGTGGAAACACCTCCCTCTTCTCAGATTTTTAACTAAGCCTGTAATTGGGCAGCATTTAAAATTAATCATATATATCCCATAGACTGTGATAAAGAGAGTATCTATTCTTAGCACAGAAAGAAAATTGAGAAGAGAGAATTTGTACAGGAAATCGAGATGTTGCAGTTAGCTCCCAGAACTGGAACTGGAAGCTAAATTCTCTGTTTGGCGTCTTAAATGTCATCAAGTGAATGAGGAAAACATGGACTTGCTGGGTGGAGCACTTGCTGGGTGAGGAATTGGCTGGAGAGTGGTGATCAAGGGCACAATGTCTACCTGGAGACAAGTGCCAAGTGGCATCCCTCAGGGGTCAGTGCTGGCACCAGTGCTGTTTGACATCTTTGTCAGTGACATGGACAGAGGAATCAGTGCAGCCTCAGCAAGTTTGCAGATGGCACCAAGCTGTGTGGCACAGTCGACTTGCTAGAGGGCAGGGATCCATGCAGAGGGACCTGGACAGGCTGCAGAACTGTGCCCAGGCCAGCCTCATGACATTCAACAAGTTCAAGTGCAAGGTCCTGCACATGGGTAGGCACAATCCTAAGCACAACTCCAGGCTGGATGGTGAATGGCTGAGAGCAGCCCTGAGGAAAAGGCCCTGGGGGTCTGGGGTGATGAAAAGCTCAAGATGAGGCTGCAGTGTGAGTGCAGCCCAGACAGCAACTGTGTGCTGGGCTGCAACAAGAGCAGTGTGGGCAGCAGGGCAAGGGAAGGGATCCTCCCCCTTCACTCTGCACTCCTCAGACCCCATCTGGAGTACTGTGTGCAATTCTGGAGCCCCCAGCACAGGAAAGACATTGAGGTGTTGGAGCTGGTCCAGAGGCCACAAAGATACTCAGGGGGCTGGAGCAGCTCTCCTATGAGGACAGGCTGAGAGAGTTGGGGCTATGCAGCATGCAGAAGAGAAGGCTTCCAGGAGACCTTAGAGTAGCCTTCCAGTATCTGAAGGGGGCCTACAGGAAGGCTAGGGAGGGACTATTGATAAGGTCTTGTCATGACAGGACAAGGGGCAATGGGTTTAAACTGTAAGAGGGTAGATTGAAACTGGATGTTAGGAGGAAATTCTTTACAATGAGGGTGGTGAGACACTGACACAGGTTGCCCAGGGATGTTGTGGCTGCTCCCTCCCTGGAGGTGTTCAAGGCCAGGTTGGACAAGGCCTTGAGTGACCTGTACTAGTGGGAGGTGTCCCTGCCTTTGGCAGGAGTTTGGAACTAGATGATCCTTGAGGTCCCTTCCAACCTTACCATTCTATGATTCTGTGATTCTATGAAAATTCCAGTTACAAATATGCTCTTTCTTCTGTAGGACTGCACCTAAAACACAGTATACAGGATGCTCTGTACATGAAAATAATAATGGACAAGCTGCTTTTGAAAACCCCATGTATGACACAAATGCAAAGTCTGTGGAAGGGAAAGCAGTACGATTTGACCCCAACCTGAACACCGTCTGCACAATGGTATAATGTGGTAATGATATATCTTCAGAGTCTGGAAATTGACACACAACACAGTGCACATACAGTTCACTGATTAAAAGAGAAAAAAAAAATTAAAAAAAAAATTAAAGCACACTTTTCAGGATATACTGGGTCACCTTTTCCTGAGGATGATAGACAAGAATGGATAATGGTTATTTAGTTTTGATTTTGGTTTCATAAACAGGATCAGAATTCTTCTTCGTGTATAGCACGGAGTGTTTTAAAAAACATTTGCTGCACTCCATGAGTGCTACTCACAGTTTATTTGCTTTTTTAAAAAAGGAGGTTATTCTAAAACATAAAACATATTTGCATATATTGGAGGAGCATCCACTATCAGTATTTCTGTGCTTTATAAAAATTATAATAGAGGGACTGGGTTAAAAAAAAGAAGATATAGGTAGAAAATAAGAGCTATACTTACAGGATACAATAGGTCACTGACATCTCCTTAACAGTTACATGCTACATCTTTCTCATCAGTTTGTACTTTGTTTTGTTTTTTTTTTTCATTTATTCAACCAGTTATTTCTTTTTTTTCAAAGTCCAGGATGTAGTATCTAGAAATCAGCAAGTACAATTCACTCTTTTCAGATCACAAAAAAAAAAAACAAATTAAAAAAAAAATATTATAATGCCATGGTCTTATTTACTGAATCTCCTCCCTTTCTTGACATCATCTTCCTTTCCAGTTTCTTGGTCAAGCTCCTTTCTCTTTTTCCATTAACAATACCACAAATGGTAATGCTTCTACATTTCCTTTGTCAATTACACAACTGTTTTGCAATCAAGAAGTTAGTATGAACTGAGCTTCATCATGTGGCCGTGTTCCTTACTGTTGAAGGTCATTCTGAAGAGTGACCATCTCACGTTTTCTTCAAATGTGAAAATACCATTTAAAGATATTTCTGATTAAAAAGTGAAGTTTACAGTAACATTAGCAATCACATCCACGTATTAAAAATTTAAGAATCCATTTTTTCAATCCACGTTGGTTAAATCTTGACCGTATCGCATCAGTTTATTCCTTTACTATGTTTTCCAAATGCATGCACAACGCATGACAAAATCCCATTGCAAGCTGATGAGTTCCAGCAAACTTCAATGAACTTTAAACCAGACCTGCAAGGCAAGAAGTTGTTAAATTTGGAAATACTGTCTTTTTGCATTCCTTTTTTTTTTTTTTTTTTTTTTAATCTATATATTGTTAGGGAAGCAAACCCTTACAGCTAATGATTTAAAGCTGAATATATTACCATAGTGCAATGAAAAAAAAAATTAAAAATAAATATATATAAAGCCATTATTTGAGTAGGGACAATCCATTCATTTTAGGGACAACTCAGATTCTACAACCCTCAGCTACAAGTTTTAGACATTCCAGAATCCCAGAATCAAACCATAGCTTTGAGTTTTGCGGTTTCAAAATTCATATCAGAATTCTTCGATGGCAACTCAGTAATTTATTTGCTGTAGGTCATTGTCTTCCATTCACAGCATGACTCACAAATTCTGCGTGTTAGCCAGTGTGAATTATCTGTTATTATCCCTTTCTGACATGAATAATTCTGTGAAAATCTAAACTTTTTATTACAGTAATAGAGAGTGCCTACCAAAAATCATTGTACCCAGGACTGCTGCTTGGATTTCTACAATGTTTGATGAATTTCTTATAAACCATTTTACAACACTTTGTTTTGAATATTCATACAATTCTGTCAAACTGTATTCTACTAAAAGGATGCTGTTTTATATTTTATACCATTGGTTGTTATTTATTCTTGTTTATTCAAATGACTGCAATAACTATGATTCATTCATTAATGTTAAGGTTAATACATTTGAGATCGTTTAAAATGTTTCTTCTGCAACTGGCTACTCCTCTTATATTAATGCATACACTTTTGTAAAGAAGTATATTTTTATGAAAAAGGATTTGTAAAAGTATGATGTAAATTTTCAGTGCAATGTAAACAAAATAAAAATGGACAATTGCTTTTTTAAACTATGCTTCTTCTTTGGAAGATGGGCTTTAAATTCATTGCAATTGTGAAGACACAAAAATAACCCAAGTAATAATTTGAATTTTGGTATTTTGGGGAAGTTCTTAAAATCACCTTTTTTTTTTTTCCCCCTTTTTTTTTCTCCTGAATCCTCCTGTGAACTTTAGGTGACATAGCAGGACTTAATTTCTTGTTCAAAAATAACT
This sequence comes from Eubucco bourcierii, assembly GCA_013396675.1. Classification (NCBI taxonomy): domain Eukaryota; kingdom Metazoa; phylum Chordata; class Aves; order Piciformes; family Ramphastidae; genus Eubucco; species Eubucco bourcierii. The sequence goes on from VWZE01015194.1 coordinate 243,908, forward strand.
AATGAACACAACATAAGGTTGTGGTGGCAGGGTAATTAATTAATTAATGAGAGATGAATTGTTTATTAATATTTAATATTCAGAACTCTTGCCACTCAGATCACTAATTTTAATAATAATAATAATCAGTTCTTTGCATCGGTCATGGAAACTTTATACAGCTAATAACAGGATCTAGAAATAACTAACAATAATATAACATTAATTGAACTGGAAGAGAAGGTTGCTGCAGTTAGTGTACCGCTTGCGGTCAATATGCTGCTTGCCCTCTAGATGGACTCAAGGAGCTCCCTTCTGCTTAAGGCAGAAGGCAATAGTGAATTACAAGAGGCTTTAACTATTTACTCACAAAGTTATCTCCTGACTGTCAGGGCTGGCTACAGCTTCAGACAGTACCCACATGCTTTAAGGGAATTCTGTTACTGTCTTGTCATTTGCTGAGACTTCTGATTCTTCCCAGGCTTCAGGGTGCTGGGAAAAGGAGTCAGACAATCTCTGACCTGGTCCTGATCTCCTCTGGATGATCTGTGTATCTCCAGGACTTCCCATTTTGGCAGGAGGATGTCTTGTGATGTGCAGTCTGAGCACAATGTCACACTGGCTATGCAGGCCCATCGCGTGGAGGCATTTACAGCCTGTTCCTGGTAAACTGGACGTGGGCAGTTTCCAGGCAGTTCAGGATACAATAAGGCACTAGCAAGCAGGCAAGCCGGAATATAAGAGCAGAGCATGGATGCAGTGGCAGAGTAGGTTGTGTCACTTGCTCATCTTTTATGCCATAGGCAGGGACACCTCCCACTAGTACAGCTCACTCAAGGCCTCATCCAACCTGGCCTTGAACACCTCCAGGGAGGGAACATCCACAAACTCCCTGGGACATTCTTTACCTCCTCTTATATAATTTTCTATGAAATAATTAATACCCACAGAAGAGACTATTCCTGTGAGGGGAGTATGATGTAACATTTAGGAATTAATTTGGATCCAATCATTTTGCACTGTATATTTATTTATTTTCCAAAACCTTTGCGTTATCCCAGCTGGTATTTTTTAAACAAATGAAGCCCTGTCATTAGGTTTTATCTTTAGTTCCAGACTGAATCTTCACTGCTTGATCATTTTGGTCATCTGCTTTGTACTGCTCTCCTAAGTGACAGCTAAGACAATGGAAAAAAAAAAAAATAAAAAAATCATGATTTGGTTTCTTTCCACAGCAATGTAAGTACAGTGATTAATAGGCAAGTAATGTTGAGTAAGATTTCATATTGTCAAATATTATGCAAGGTTAATGTAAAATGAAAATTTTATCACATAAAAAAAATTGAACATTTTAACACATCGAAAGTAAGGAAAATTTTACACATAAAAAATATTCCAGTGAGGTAGCTGTGCCCATTTACTATCTTCTTGATGGTAAAACTATGGCAATATAGTGTCCTGACTTGCTCAACTGTGAGGAAGTGTAGTAGCAGCTCTGAAAAGTAGGTCACACCACTTTGTGAAAAATTCTGACTGTTGAAGAGGTATCTCGCTCTGTAGTCATTAGTCAGGTATCCAGTGGATATCTGCCACCAGTCCATGCTTTGCTGCATGCAGAATCATGCCAAATCAGACAGATTAGGTTGATTAGTTTGAAACACTTTTATGCCTGAAGTACATTGAAAACACATGGTCACGGACACTCATGACACAATCCCCAGGAGGAGAGAGGATGGGGCGCTGAGGTGAGGGCTGCAGTAATTCCTCTAGGAGGAGAAGGTCTGGCAGAGGCAGCCCCCACCCTTCAATCCCAGACCTCCAGGCAGGTCAGACCCAGTTCTGACTTTGAGATATGATTGTTACTGGAGCATCTTGCTTCTTTCAGGAGCTCTTCTGACCCCGGTCCAGCCCTAGCACATTGCTGGTGAGAGCCAGGTGATGCCACAGAGATGGCTGTGGACCAGATGATGCCAGATGGGGAAGCCAAATCACAGAATCACTGAATGTTTTGAGTTGGAAGGGATCATTAAAGGTCATCCAGTGCAAACACTCTACAGTCAGTAGCTCAGACTGCTCAGAGCCCCATCCAACCTGACCTGGAATGTTTCCAGGAACGGGGCATCTACCACATCTCTGGGCAACCTGGGACAATGTCTCACCACACCCAGTGTACAAAATTTCTTCCTTTAATAAAAGAAAACAGGTAAGAAATAGGTAGAAAACGCTCTAGCTACCAAACAAAAAGAAGAGACTTCCATCAGAGGAGCTGCACATCCATTTTAAGGTAAGAGCTTGAACTATATTTACTACTGGGCTTTATGTTTTAGCTGCATGTCCACATTTCTAATATGCATTACGTTTATCAGGGTGGTAATACCCTGTTGTGAACAGCGTCCATCTTACTTTAAGGACTTACTGAAAACTACAGTTAACATGCTTTTGGTAGTCTTTTGAGGAGGGGATTATTTTTGTATTGAAGTAGAATTATCATAGAAAAATAGAATGGTAAGGTTGGAAGGGACCTCAAAGATCATCTAGTTCCAACTCCCTGCCATAGGCAGGGACACCTCTCACTAGTACAGGTCACTCAAGGCCTTGTCCAACCTGGCCTTGAACACCTCCAGGGAGGGAGCATCCACAACCTCCCTGGGCAACCTGTGCCAGTGTCTCACCACTGTCTCTTAAAATACCATCAAAGATTAAAAATATTCTGAGACTTGTATATTTATACTTCTGATGTCATGCGTAAAAGTTATTTTTATATGACATAGAGTCATGACAGTCTGCTGCTGTCAGGATTATGTAGAATACAATACTTATCTCAGACGTAGTGGACAACGAGAAAATTAATCAAAACTGTTCACTGCTCATCTCTGGATGCTGAAATTATGTCAACATGATATAGATTGCCTCTAACCAAATCTAAAAATGGCTAATTGCACACTATCAGTCACGACTGTGATTCTAAAATAAGATGATGATGGACTTTGTCTACAGTGAATAGCAAAAATAATATATTTGGCCTGGAGTACAGGCCTTTCCTGTAACTGGAGAAACTGATACTTACTGGATCTTAATGAGCTAAGATGAACTGTCAATTGGTCTTTGTGAAAGAGATTATATAGCAGGAGGATAGGCAGCTGTCCTCACCACCACCACCACAGGCTCCAGAGAATAATCCAAAGTGACAAAAGCAATTAAGGAAGCTAAAGAGCTGATAGTTGACACAGTTAAAACAGATGTCTTATATAATTTTTAAGCATGCCCAGAAGATATATATATATGCACACACACACATATATAAGATATATATGTACACATATATACATATACACACATAGAGTGTATATATACTATGCAGTAAATAAAGAACTATATATATCCATGCACACATCTAATATAACATCTTTCATTATCTGAATGTCCTCATGGGGAAAATGGTTTTTGTCTGTGTTAATTTGGAGCCACTCCCTTACAAATTTTGCAGGTTGCTTATTGTCTGTGTATAGCTGCAAAGATTTTGACTTCGCTTCTCAAGGCCTTCCTCACAGGTACTGGGGAATGATATGCCAACAACAGTCTGTTCTCCAGGATAAATAAAACCAGCTCTCAGTCCTTACAAAACAAATCATAGAATCATAGACTCATAGAATGGTAAGGTTGGAAGGGACCTCAAGGATCATCTAGTTCCAACCCCCTACCATAGACAGGGACACCTCCTGCTAGTACAGTTCACTCAAGGCCTCATCCAACCTGACCTTGAACCCCTCCAGGGAGGGAGCAGCAACACCCCCCCTGGGCAGCCTGTGCCACTGTCTCACCACCCTCACTGTAAAGAACTTCCTCCTAACATCTAAGATCTTGCAGTCTCTAACCATCGTGGCAGTCAAACCACTTTATCAACATCTTTGTTGTCTTGAGGGTCTCTAAAATGGCTGTCTAACACGTTGCTGCCAGGAATATAAGCTACCTATAAGAAAAATAGAGCAAGCTTTCACTTCCTTGCTTTTTAGACCATATAAATTAGGGAAAAGTGTTGAGGAAGTATGTTTGAACTGTATGAATTTTACCAGAAGTAATGACACCAAATGAAATTAGTAACCAAATAGATGCAACTAAACTGTCTCAGGAGGTATTAAATTCTAGGTCTAATCTCCATGTATTGCTCACTAGAGATGTTCTTATTTTCTATTTGGAATGTTTTGAGTTCGAGTTCCTCATCCCATGCAAAAAGCTGACCTATCACTGATTGCCTTTTGACTGGCAGCCCAAGTACACACCACTTTAGGAGACATCCAGCCTGGGTTTAGATGGCTTCTTTGAGTGCACCTCTTGGCAGCTCTTAGTGCTGTAGAACAGCTGAAGAGTCAGCAGGTAGAAACTATGAGTCCCTGATAACTTCTCAGCGGGGAAAGGCCATATACACCTTATACTTGTAAGGCAGATGGAGAATAAATATCAGTCCTTGCAGACAAATGCCATGGCTGTTGGGCAGCTGGCACAGTGACAGATGCTTTCCTGGAAAGGTCTCCTATGTGTTCAGTAAAGGCTGATGTAGTACACAGAATTTTGGAAGTGTGCACTCTGCTTTGCTCTTGTTGATGGTCTTCAAGTAGTGAAATGACAAGATAAAAATACAGATCAAAGACTACATTGTGTTTTGTCTGATATTCTGTCTTAAGTTTTTCATTTAACACAGGGAGAATTGCAACAAACTCTGCTTCCAGAAAAGAACAACAACAAATATAGTATGCATTGCCTTTGCATAAAAAAGATTAACATACCCATGGTAAACCATTATGACAGCTTTTGCTTGTGAGTCAGAAGGCTGAAAAACATAAAAAAGGAAGTTTGGATGCAGAGGTTTTTTTGGGGGGGGGGTTTTGTTTTGTCAGTTTTTGTTTGTTTGCTTGAATGATTATTTTAAATCTACCCTCACTGAGTAATATTTTCTTGGAAAATGCATTTATTCTTTTTTCCTCCACCTAAATGTGATCCATCAGGCTGTGAACTGTAAAGCAGATAGATTTTTTTTTTAAAAAAGAAAAATTATAATTATTATTTTAGTTGATTAAAGAAAAAAATAAATCAAATAAATGAAATATCTATTGAAGAAAATCACTAAGAAAAAATGTTCTGGTTGCTTTAACAAGTGTGTCACCCTGGTTAAGCGAACTGTAATGGCTCATGTTGATTTGGCACATTCTGTATAAATTTCTGGCTTGCACCTGAAATGCTAGCAAGTAGAAAAAGACAGAGGAAATAGCAAAGAAAGTGGTTAAGTGGAGAGGGAATGCACCTAAGGCAGAAAAATGAAGGGGTTATGGGATGACAGATATAGCTATTGCAAGTGTTTCTGTTTTGAAGTACAGGAACGATTAGTGTGATCAAAGAGTTAGATCTCACTGTTATGAGTTCAGCTTGTTGCAAATTGTACATCCACTAAACTCTACCCAATAGCCCAAAAATGAGATTCATTAAATGATGAGGAAACATTATTTGCAATCCTTTGAATCTATCATCATTTCTTATTATAATAATCATAAGGAGAAAGATCTGCACTGGCAGATGGATGCAAACTGTTTCTAGCTCTGAAACATGAAACTGTAATTTAATACATGCGCTCGTATCAAAACTTTTGCTTTACAAAATAATGGAGAAAATGGCATGTAGGATATTTAGTTGTTCTCGAGGTATAAAGAAATAGCTTTATTTAAACAAAGTGAAACACCAATATTCTTCACATTGGTGAGTTGGAATCATCATAGGAAACTGCACAATGCAGTTTCTTAGTGACTTAATACTGAACCAGAAAAAAATGATTTTGTGGTGTGCTCAAGCTACTGCCTTGTTTAAACAAAAGTGTGCAAAATCTTGAAAGTTCAAAACCCCTTATTATATGGCAAAGTCAAATACTCTTTTAAACAGTATTAATTGTTTAGTGAAGTGAATTGATCTGTATGACTAAGGGCATCCAAAAAGTACATTGAAGAGTTTTGAAGTTGATAAGCCATCTAAAATAAATTTCTCTGCCATAAGAGAATTATTCTGCATTTTTTGAAAGCAGTTTAATATTCTTGGGGACTGAGCTCCTGGAGATCAGTGAAGGGGAGAAGGATTTGGGAGTCCTGGTGGGTGGAAGGATGGCCATGAGCCAGCAGTGTGCTCTGGTGGCCAGGAAGGCCAACGGCATTCTTGGGTGTATTAGAAGGGCTGTGGTTAGTAGGTCGAGGGAAGTTCTTCTGCCCCTCCACTCAGCTCTGGTGAGGCCACATCTGGAGTACTGTGTCCAACTCTGCCCCCCTAACCTAGTTCAAGAAGGACAGGGAGCTACTTGAGAGAGTCCAGTGCACAGCCACCACAATGATTAATGAAGTTGAACATCTTCCTTATGAAGAGAGCCTGAGTGAGCTAGGGCTTGTTAGCTTGGAGAGGAGGAGACTAAGGGGTGACCTGGCTAATGTTTATAAATATGTAAGGAGTGAGTGCCAGGAGGATGGAGCCAGCCTCTTCTTGGTGATGCCCAGTGACAGGACCAGGGGCAATGGGTGGAAGTTGAGGCATAGGAGGTTCTGTGTGAACCTGAGGAGGAATTTTTCACTGTGAGTGACAGAGCACTGGAACAGGCTGTCCAGGGAGGTTGTGGAGTCTCCCTCTCTGGAGATACTCAAGAACTGTCTGAATGCATTCCAGGGTGATCTGCTCTAGGTCATCCTGTTCTGGCTGGGGGGCTGGACCAGATGATTTCAAGGTGCCTTCCAGCCCCTGATATTTATGATTCTATGATTCTTTTAGGTACTCTGACTAATACATGTTTTATTACAGAACACATCCTGAACATTTTAATAAAGAAATTTAAAAGAAAATGCTTTGCCTTGAAGCAAAATTGTCATTAATTATCCTCCTCTTACTTTGTGTACTCATTACTTTGTTGCTGTGTCTACTCACACATAATGAATGAACTAATAATTGCTCTAATACTTAAAGACCTAACTTGAAACACACATTTGTAAGCCAAACAATCTATTAGCAAGTAAATAAAGCAAACTAATTTTAAAAATAATTTAGCATTTAACAAAGTAGCTTATTAAATTTAGAACACAACGATGGTCCACATAAGTGAAATGATAATAAAATAAAAAGTGAAACATAATAAAATCCCAGGTCGATGCTAGCCTCAAAGGTTCTGGGTAAATCGTATCCAATTACTAAATTAAAAGCTAAATGCTGATTTTTTATTTTCTTTTTCTCTAAGAGTCATAGAATCATAGAATGGTAAGGTTGGAAGGGACCTCAAGGATCATCCAGTTCCAACCCCCTGCCATAGGCAGGGACACCTCCCCCTAGTACAGGTTACTCAAGGCCTCATAGGAATACAGTAATTGTGGAAGGAATTTATACTGTTACATAGATAAAAATGAACAGAGTCTTTTAAAGGGTAAGATTCTCACCAACTTTTGGAGAGTGTTAACGAGGAATTAAAAAGATATATTGAAAAGATTATAGATGATATTGTGTTATATAGCAATCACCAGAACTGCAGTACAGTTGAGTTAAAAACTGGCATTCAAAGAGCTGGAAATTCCTTATTCAGAGTTGTCATTTATTCACTCGCACAAACCAAATTACCTTTTGATGAAACTTTTCCACAGAGGATTTGCAAAACCAAGAGTTTTCACCCTGTGCTGTTTTTTTTTCTCCCTTCAGAAGTCTAAAGGTCCTGATAAAATCCTGATAGAGGTCTGATACATTTCTCAGGGTGTCACTCTTCTCCTACATGCTGCCAAATTGAGTTTCCCTTACTTAATCTTTATTTTGTATGCAGAAGAACTTAATTCTGATTATGAATACCTCTTGATTAAAGTAGATGTAATTGTCTTGACTTGAGTTGTTTCAGTGGGCATCTACACTGCTGTGTGAAAGAGTTGACCTTGTCCCTAAACAGACATTCTGAGTCATTATTGATATACACAGAAAAGTACAGGATGATAAAAATTTCCAGAGAACATTATTATGATCTTTGATTATTTACAGCTTTGTTTCGTTTTACAGAGCTTCTGTAAGACTCTAACTACAGAAGGAAAATCTAAAACACCCTGCCCATGAAGACAAGCAACAAAAACCTTCAGATCATTACATTATACTGAACTTCAGGTAGCAGATATTATTCAAAGGTCTGAACAGAATTGAAGTAAATTATTTTTTTCTATTGAGGACTGGGATATTTCACAGGCACATCATGTTAGATTTACCAAGGTCTTTAAGTATACTATAATTGCAAATTTTCAAGAGAAAAACTAAATGATCAAATAGACTGGATGGGGCACTCAGTACCATGATCTAGTTGATTGGATAGGGCTGGATGATAGGTTGGATTGGATGATCTTGGAGGTCTCTTCCAACCTGGTTGATTCTATGATTCTATGAAAACTACAAATCAGTGTGGCCTGTATTTCTGCCTATATGAAAAATATAAAGGGATTATAAAGTGAATTTTAATATGGACTTCCTTTTTTGTGTCTGAGAAATGAGTAGTTTGCATATACAATTGTACACACCCCTGTAATAACAGCACAGTATTTCTAATGATTTTTCAAAAGCCATTTGATCAAGCCATTGTAGATCAGAAAGATGAGGCCTACAAAAAAATGTAATTTAACATTTCCTTTTAACTTATGGAAATGGAATTAACTCCAAGTTGGTTAAATGTTTTAACCAAAGTGCATACATATTGTTAAAAATAAAAATAGATTTAAATTCAGATTTTTTTATCTTTTATTATTTTATTTTAATTTATTTGTATTTCTCTTGTGGGCTCTCAGACGCATTTAATTATAGTCGAACTTGCAGCAAAGCTATAAGGTTACGTGGAATAGAAGCACATCTGTTTCAGGAAGTTTTTGGTTAAGGACTGTTCATTATGAAAGGGATAACAAATAAGAAGGACATTGAACTGTTGGAGTGGGTCCAGAGGAGGCCACAAAGATGCTCAGAGGGCTGCAGAAGCTCTGCTATGAGGACAGGCTGAGAGAGTTGGGGCTATGCAGACTGGAGAAGAGAAGGCTTCCAGAAGACCTTATAGTAGCCTTCCAGTATCTGAAGGGGGCTACAGGAAGGCTGAGGAGGGACTATTGACAAGGTCTTGCAATGACAGGACAAGGGGCAATGGGTTTAAACTGTCAGAAGGGAGATTTAGACTGGATGTCAGGGAGAAATTCTTTGCAGCGAGGGTGGTGAGACACTGGCACAGGTTGCCCAGGGAGGTTGTGGCTGCTCCCCACCATGGAGTTGTTCAAGGCCCGGGTGGCAGAGGCCTTGAGTGACCTTTACTAGCGGGAGGTGTCCCTGCCTATGGCAGGGGATTTGAACTAGATGATCCTTGAGGTCCCTTCCAAACTTACCACTCTATGATTCTATGAAGAAGGTTTGTTCTTTGGTTTGTTGTTGTTGTGCTTTAACTCTATCTAGTTCCATAGACTTACCATAAAGAGTAGCATCATTTCCCTATTGCTCATGACAATTTATGGTTGTTATTAGCATTAATTGAAGTATGATGCTCAGGAGTATATTTGCACAGTAATTGGCTGCTGACTTTCCATTATCAATACTGTTATGTAATGTAATACCAAGTGTAGTATCAAGTGTTGAGTATTATGCTTCAATTTCTTTCATGCAAGCTAAAGTTCACAAAAATAGACAGAAAAAAAGTGAGAAAGGGTGACTCTGAGACTGCCATGTATTTCCTGTGCAAACACATCAAAATAACAAAATCTAAGTAAGTGGGTGCATGAGAATAAGAAAAAAACACTGTGAAACTAACAGCATCAGCACTCAAAAGCAAAAGTGTTGCCATGCTGAAAAATACTACTTAAATAAGTAAAAAAGAAAGGTCACAGAATTGAAGATAGTAGTCACCATGTTAGTTACTCAGACATTTTGAAACAGGAAAAAGAGTTTTCCTCTTTCTCTCAAACCTAACTCTAACCTCAACACTTCCCTTAAGCCTTAGAGGAAGGACTCCAGCCACGACGCCAGAGAGGAAACTCTCACACAGTCCAGAGATCTCCACAGATATTTCTTCTCTTCTGTAGTGCCTTCCCAGATCAGCAGTACATCTAGCTCAGTTTTCCTCTCAAGCCAAACTTTAACCCTAAGTTCAGGCTTAGCCTGAGGCACTGCTTCTGTCATAGCAGGATTAGGTCTAACAGTGTTTTTCCAGGAGTTGCAGTGTATGTCTTCTAGATTTTTTTTTTTTTAAAGGAAACAAACAAACAAAGCAAACTGAAACCAACAGACCCCCTACATGTAATGTGTATTTTACCCTCAAGATATTTATTACATGTTTATACTCATCTGTTTCTCCATTTTTGAAATTCATTAATCTGGAGAGTTTAGTCCTTAAAGGAACATCTTATCCATTGCTACACCAGGTGGCTTTGTACACTGTGAAAACTGTGACTGTGTCTTTTAGCAGACGTCACCAGAAGGCACCCTTGCTTTGGCCATCTGGTGAATTCCTTGTAACGTTTGTGATCAGAGGAGGCAACCAATCACCTCCATTAACAATGGAATCATAGAATGGTTTGGGTTGGAAGGCACCTTAAAGATCATATAGTTCTAAACCCCCTGTCATGGGCAGGGCCACCTTCCACTGGAACACATTGCTCAAAGCCCCTTCCAACCTGGCATTGAACACTTACAGGTAAGGGACACCCACAATTTTGCTGGACAACTTGCTCCAGTGCCTCACCATCCTCACAGTAAAGAATTTCTTCCCTACAACTGATCTAAATCTACTGCCCCATTTTAAACCATTACCCTGTTTTACACTATCCAATAATGAGTCCCTGCTCATTTCTTCCGTAGGCTCCCTTAAACTGTTGGAAAGCTTCTATAAGGTGTCACTGGAATCTTGTCTTTTTTAGGCTAAACAACTCCAACTTTCTCCAGCTTGTCTTGACAGAGAAGGTACTCCAAACCCCTGATCATCTTTGGGGCCCATTCTAGCACATCGCAGCACCACACGCTTGTTGTCTGTCATAGGCAAATGTGCTGAAGGTGGACTCAGTCCCACTGTCACCATCCCTGACAAAGGTGTCATTTCTGGGATCCCTTTTTGATTAAAAAATAAAGTAATTCTGAGAAGAAATTAATCTGACCTGTAATAGACTTCTCCTTCATAATAAAATGAAGCACTGTGTAGAGGTGACAATTTATCTCCTATGCTTTAAGGCACTCCGTGTGTGTGCTACCTGTTACTATCTGCAGTCGTCCTGCCTGGGCACTGAATAAATCCAGACAGCTCCCCTTTAACACCAGTGTAAGATTATGTAAGATTTTCTCTCCTCTTTTTCTTTATGATGTTTGCTCAAATACATGACATTGAAATAAATACAGAGTCTGAATCTTTCTTACTGAGATCATAATGAACACAAACAATGGTGCATTAGAGTTGTTTTATGCCTGCTCTCTAGATTTGCTCAGCAGAATTCTTGACTGCTCTGGATCAACATGTCCATTCACATGTGGTAGTAAGATGTAAGTTTATGGCCAATATTTAATACGTAAGTGTTATGGAGGGGTAATTAATTAACGTGAGTTATGGTTTCAAAGATTAATATTGTTTATTAATATTCAATATTCAGAACTCTCGCCACCCAGATCACTAATTTCGATAATAATCATTTCTTCTCACAGTCATGGAAACTTTATACAGGTAATAACACAGGATCTAGAGGTAACTTGTAATAATATAACATTAACTGAACTCAATTGAACTGGAATAGAAGGTTCCTGCGTTAATGCACTACTTGCACTCAGTACCCTGCTTGCCCACTAGATGGACTCAAGGAGCTCCTTTCTGCTTACGGCAGAAGGCAATGGGGAATTACAAGAGGCTTTAAGTGTTTACTTACAAAATTATCTTCTGACTGGCAGAGCTGGCTACAGCTTCAGACAGTACCCAAATGCTTTCAGGGAATCCTGTTACTATCTCATCAGCCACTGAGACTTCTGATTCTTCCCAGGCTTCACAGACTACTGGGGAAAGGATGCAGACAATCCATGACCTAGTCCTGATCTCCTCTGTATGATCTGTGTATCTCCAGGACTTCCCATCTTGGCAGGAAGCTTTCAGGTACAGGCAGGATGCAATGCCATGTGCAGGCTTGGCACAATGTCACGCTGGCTATGCAGGCCAATCGCATGCAGGCATTTAGAGCCTGCTTCTGGTCATGGAGTTCCACACAGTTCAGGATGCAATGAGGCAGCAGCAGCACATGAGTACAATGGCAGAGAGCACCTTGTGCTGCCTGCTCATCCCTTTTTATCAACACAGCCCAAGACTAATGGGCCTTTGAACACAGATTAGCCAATCAGGACAGCACTTCACCATACTAGACCATATTAGGTGAAGTCACAGGCTTGCTTTACCCAAATCTGGGCAGAACACAAGGCAACCATGTGCACCTTGTTTACCACAGGATGCAAATGGCCAGGGTCCTTAGACTCAGTGGCTCCAGGTTCTTTGTCCTCTTTCTTGAGGTTGCTTCTCCCCAAAACAAGGAAGGAGAGCAGAAAAACATGCCTGGGCAAGCCAAGCCGTGTATAAGCCTATTTTGGCCTGCTTAGGTCTACCACAACAACAAGATACTGTTAGATTATCCCACATCACATACAAGTTTTGGCTGATGTTATAATGTTCTTTCAAGTCTATGTTAAAGCACCTTTTATATTAAGTTCCTTATATTCTTTGTTGCACTGCAGTTAAGTTACTTAATTGCCCCAACAAAGCCTACTATATGGTGATTATTTATAGGTTTGAGTGGCCATTAATAAATCATTTGTAAGTTGTGAATAACAGCAGGCTTGTAAGAATTAGCCTCCAATATTCCTCTATGAAGATGTGTAAGAATTAGCCTCCAATATTGCTCCATGAATATGTATTGCGTTATTGTACTGTTCATCCTTCACAAGACCTGAGAGGGAGAATGGCACAACTAAAGCAGACAGTAAGTGCTACACTCATAAAAGGTTATTTTTGCAATTTCTATGTAAATAGGCTGCTCTCTCTGGAGAAAATGTGTGGAATGAGGGAAGAGAAGAGAATGCAAACTAGCTGCTCATGACTAGAATCCTGGGGTCAAAGGCTTTTTAAAGTAATTACCTTCACAGTTTTAGGGGTGCAGTCAGCTCTTCATGATGGTAATATTCTCATAGGCTGGGAATTGTCAACAAAGATTTGAAATCTATAAAAGAGAACAGGGAAAACTTTAAGATTGATTCTATGATATAGAGGGGAAAAAAAATCTGACTCTTGTAAGCCATTCTTTACTTCTTAAAGAACTAAACTCATTTGATTACTCTTAAAAGAAGTAAAGATTATGACTTACAACTGTACTCAGAAGAATCATCTTGTAGGATAAACGTTTCTTAAGTCATTCCAAAAATGATATAATAAATTCAGTAACAAAACACTGGAATAAGGGTTGCTGAGGATAGAAGATCATTATTTTTGAGTGATAGTGTTAACAGTGAACTCAATTCTTTAGGTGACTTTCATATTTTCCATCCTTTTTATTATGTAACTCAGCTCAGGATATCTCTTGAAACATATAATGGAACAAACTCATGTAGAAATTGCCTAATAATTTTCTTCCATTTTGTTTCTTCAGATAAATATTTGATAAAACTATTGTAATTGCTCTACATGAAATTCAGATCTGTGAAAATCGATATTTGCTACTTCTCATTTATCTGAAAAGCACCAGACTTTAAAGGAAATTGTAGCCATAATTACACACAGACAAAAACCAAAAACAACAACAACAAAAAAACCAGCTGAGCACCTCTGAGAGTCTATACTTACATTGCATTTCTTCATAATGGTCCTAGAGTTCCTGACTTAAAATCTTTTGACTTAAATAGTGAGACTCTCAATTATTTTGAAAAGTATTGAATTATCCTTGTTACAAAGTCCTCTGAAGTAATCCAGTGTGCAATAGGTGGATGGAATACTTAAATCCTGCAGGAGTGTTCTGTGTCAAACAATAAGTAATAATTATACAGTTATATGACAGGTCACTTCTTGGTGTGTTTTTTGGTTTGTTTTGGTTTTGTGGGTTTGCTTTTTTGTTTGTTTAATTTGTTTTTTATTTTGTTGTTTTTGTGGAAGGGAATAATGACATTCATAGAATCATAGAATCACAGATTCATAGAATCAACCAGGTTGGAAGAGACCTCCAAGCTCACCCAGCCCAACCTATCACCCAACCCTATCCAACCAACTAGACCATGGCACTAAATGGCCCATCCTGTCTCTTCTTGAACACCTCCAGGGGCAGTGACTCCACCATCTCCCTGGGCAGCCCATTCCAATGCCAATCACTCTCTCTGTAATGAAATCTACATGCACATTGTAGTGGTACCTGTAAGGGTGCAGTGCTTTTCACATTGCAGTCTCAAAATACTGCACATGCTGGGTCTCCTCCCAAATATACAATTTAAGCTGGACTATCTAAATGCTATTAACTTAGTATCGATTGCCTAAGTTTCTATTGCTGAGCTCTCTTCTGTTGCAGGGCATTTAGTATGGGTCACTGTGGGGTAAGATTATAAAAGCAGAGGAGGTATATCTACTGATTTTGATCAGCAGAATGATCTTCAGGCTGGAAAGAAGAAAATTGAGAACATGAAATATGAGTTTATGCCACTATGAAGGCAAGGTAGTGAAGAAAATATAATGGAAGTGTTTCTTTACTTGACTCACTGAAGTGAAAATTAATTTATTTCTGTTTCAGCACCATGACAGTTTGTTATTCATTATTTCCTTCTGTAAGTTCTGAAGAGTTTATTGATTTTTATAATAAAATTAAGAGTGACAATATAATATCACTTTGACTATAGTAACTCAGCTTCTAAAATATTGCTGTAACCCTTATATGAGTGAATATGCAATAATACAAAAGGAAGAGCCAGGGGCAAGGAAAGGTAGGCTGACCTGCCACTGTATATCATAGAATCATAGAATCATAGAATGAAAGAATGTTGGGGGCTGGAAGGGACCTTGAAAGATCATCTGGCCCTGCCCCTCTGCCAGAGCAAGATCACTTAGAGCAGATCACACTGGAATACATCCAGATGGTTCTTGTATATCTTTGTGTTTGACTTCCACACCAAGGGAGGGGGGAATTATAAACTAACAATTAGAAACCATTTAAAAATATACAGGTCTGGCAAAACATCTGCTGCGTTAAGCCAATAATGGTTTTCATTTTACCTCTGGAAATCATTGTATATATATTTATTTTTTTTTTAATTTTTTTTTTCTTTTTACTTTCTTAGGTGGTGTTTCACAGTGTGTCAAATCGCAGTAGAGTTACATATTTCAGAAAAAAATAAACACTAATGTCCTCTTGGAAAGTTAAAACATTCACATATGTTTCCTGGGGTGGGGGGAAGGACTTCTTTCAGTAAGTAGTTTTTCAAGTAGCCTTTAAAAAGAAACACTTGGACAAAATGTAGAAGTGATTGCATCGAAATTCAGGTCACAGGATATTAGGGGTTGGAAGGGACCTCTAGAGATCATTGAGTCCAACCCCCAAAATAATATAAATTACTTTCTGAGCTGCCATCTGGAAGGAGTACTTCTTCAACTGGCCAAATTTTGTACAGTTTGCATGCAACTTTCAGACTCTTAACATCATGGACCCTGTAACAATTATAAGATGAAATATTTAATTTTAATCAGTGTTTTCTATTTTCAAAGGTTGTAAAATGTTCCTCTGTGTGTATATAGATGTGTCAGGTATGCATGTGCATAGGCGTCTTTGTGTATGCCTATTACTATTAACATTCTCTACTTGACTCCTAGCTGTACTTGGGAACAGTCCACCTCCATTGGGGTACTGGATTTAGTAACCACCAACAATTATAAATGATATCCAGACAAAATATCTTAAAGAGAAGCAAGCAGGATGCTGAATATACCAAGGAAAGAGTACAAAAGTCATCTTTCTCCATGTAAGTATCTTTCCAGAATTTGTGACATTATGTATTCATATAAATGCAGTTGGAGACAGCTCCTGTAGTTTGGCTACTGCTGTATACTGGAAGTCCGCCAATTTTCAGTTCTGCCAGAACAAAAGAACACAGAAGAACTTACTCTGCTTCAAGTACAACAGCTGATTTGGCTTAAAATATCCTTTTGAGCTTCCATGCTTTGAAGGAGCAGAGGAAGGCTATCATTGCCACAACTGTTAAACAAGGATTAAATAAGGACTCCCCACCTGGAGTACTGTGTAGAGTTCTGGAGCCCCCAGCACAGGAAGGACATGGAA
>VWZE01015194.1:260413-279848 GCA_013396675.1 Eubucco bourcierii
GGCTAATCCTTGAGGTCCCTTCCAACCTTACCATTCTATGATTCTATAAGGATGTCTCTTCTTTCTTTGTTGTGTAGTTTATTCTCCAGCCTTGTCTAGTTAACATCAGGCAAAGTACAGGAAAAGATTAAACACAGTAAACTGTAATAACGAAAACAGATAATTTAAGAAAACAAAAATTTTTTTTCCTAATGACTTTAAAATTTTCCTTTCCTGATATGGAAATATCAGCATGTTATTTGATAGCAATGATAGCAAATGATAGCAGCAGCCAAAAAAGTTATTAATCAGTAAAGTATACTTAAGGATCAGAATCAGCTCTTCTTCCTTAAGGTACTGTGTGACCTGTGTGTAAAGAAGACTTGCATGCAAAGTAGAAAGAGGAAAGATGGCGGGGGGGGGGATGTTTTCCTGTGATGTAGCAGTTGGGAAAACTCATCTCTGATTTCTAAAGAAAGTATTTGTGATGCTAACTTGGAAACAAGTACAATAGGAATCAAATAATTACAATGTTGCCTGTTGACCAGGCAGAAATAATCCCTGCCCTTGTGTCAAGGAGTGAATACTCTGCCCAGCCTTTTGATTTGGATGCCAACCCACCCCAGGCAGAAACACTGCAAAGCCAGCTAGAAGAGAGTGCCTTGCTGGCTTCAAGCACAGTATGAAATCTACTTAGCTTTTGTCAGCTTGAAGTCACTGTTCTGTGTATTACACACATTACATTTGGCAGCATTTATTCTCAGCTGAGAGCTACAATAGCAATAATTTTAAATGGCTATTTTTAAATGCATATAATACAACTGTGAATTATCTTCTCTATAGCTTTTTTATTTCCTGCTACAAACTAGTGTGTCATTAACGATGAATAACGGAGTGTTTGGGTTTTTTCCAGGCTTGTCCACCAGGTATAGTCTTGGTATCATAGAATGATAGGACCATTGAGTCCAATCTTCAACCTAAGACCACTCTGACTGTTCATAGAACCCTAGAATCACCCAGGTTGGAAGAGACCTCTAAGATCATCCAGTCCAACCTCTTAAGCCACGTCCCAAAGTGCATGTCCACACGTTCCTTGAACATCTCCAGGGACAGTGGTTCCCTAGGCAACTGTCATGGTTTGAGAGATTCCAGATTATCCCAGACTCCCTAAAAAAACCCTACAAAGACCAAGATCTCTCCCAGGGGATGAATTGCTCTCCTCCAGATATGTAACTATGTTATTCAATCCACAGTCCTGCAAACAGTTTAAAAGTGAGCAGCAAGGTCAATTCACTCTCTTTTCTCCCTGCCTTTCCAGCTCTCTGGAGGGATCTTTATCTGAGTAACTAAGCCAACTATGCAGGAGTACCTCGTAGGGCTGTGGCCTTCAAGACCATAGGCCGCAGTGAATCCAGCCTGCCTGGGCCTAATGGGAGACAAGGGGGGATGGGAGAAAATGAACACTGGGGTTTTGGTGGTTTTGGTTGGCTGGGGGGGATGGCTTTGGGGGAATTCTCGTGTATCCTGTATCAGTATTATGCATGCTCTATCTTTTCCTGCACATTTCTAAATACAACCTTTCTGTATTCATCTCCAATTCAGCAAGAGGCTTATCATTCGGCTGCCCTCTTTCATTACAATGAGTAAAGCAGAATAATCTCAGTCTGTTGCGTTCTCACACAAAAAAACTATAACAGCAACCCATTCCAGTGCCTGACCATTATTCCAGTGAAGCAAGCTTTCCTAAGATCCCATCTAAACCTCCCCTGGAACAACTTCAGGCCATTTCCTCCCCTTCTATCACTTGTTACTTCAGAGAACAGAATGACCTCCACCTCACTCCAACCTCCTTTCAGGGTACTGGTGGAGGACAATGAGGTCTCCCCTCAAGCCTCCTCTTCTCCAGACTAAACAATCCCAGTTCCCTCAGCTGCTCCTCATAAGATTTGTGCTCTCGACCATTCCCCAGCTTTGTTGCCCCTCTCTCAAAACACTCCAGCAGTTTTATAGAATCATAGAATGGTAAGGTTGGAAGGGACCTCAAGGATCATTTATTTCCTACACCCTGCCATAGGCAGGGACTCCTCCCACTAGAACAGGTCACTCAAGGCTTGCTCCAACTTGACCTCGAACACCTTCAAGCAGGGAGCAGCCACCATCTCCCTGGGCAACCTGTGCCAGTTCCTCACCACCCTCACTGCAAACAACTTCCTCCTAACATCCAGTCTAAATCTCCCCTCTGCCAGTTTAAATCCATTGCCCCTTGTCCTATCATTGCAAGACCTTGTAAATAGTCCCTCCCCAGCCTTCTTGTAGGCCCCCTTCAGATATTGGAAGGCTATTCTAAGGTCTCCTGGAAGCCTTCTCTTCTCCAGGCTGTAGAGCCCCAACTCTCTCAGCCTGTCCTCAGAGCAGAGCTGCCACAGCCTTCTGAAAAATTTTAATGTCCTTCTTGTAGTGAGGGCCCCAAAACTGAACACAGTGTTCAAGGTGTAGCTTCGACAGTGCCGAGCACAGGTGCACAATCTTTCCTCTTCTCCTGTTGGTCACACTGTATGTGATACAGGCCAGGATACTCTTGGCCTTCTTGGCCACCTGAGCACACTACTGGCTTGTTTGTCAACCAGGCCTCTTCTGCTCTTTCCAACCACTCTGTCCCAGGTCTGTAACATTGCCAGGGATAGTCGTGACCCAAGTGCAGAATCTGTCACTTTGCCCTGTCAAACCTCTACAAGTTACCTCAGCCTCTCTTTGCAATGCCTCGAGCAGATCAACACTTCTTCCCAACTTAGTGTCATCTGCAAACTTAATGAGTGCACTCAAATCCCTTATCCAGATTGTTGATAAAGGTGTTACAAGACCACTGGCCCAAATACTGAGCCCCAGGAAACATCACTAAATGCCTGTCTGCCAACTGGGTTTAACTCCATTCACCGCCACTCTTTGGGCCTGTCCATCCTGCCAGTTCTTACTCAGAGAAGCATTCACACATCCAAGCCAGAAGCAGTCAGTTTCTCCAGAAGGATGTTGTGGGAAACAGTTTCAAAGCTTTACTAAAGTCCAGATAAACAACATCCGTATTCTTTCTCTCATTGTGCTGATTTGAGGCTAATTGAAATATTTTAATGAGAGAAATTAGATCATTGGCTGTGAGAAGAAAATAATTGTGATGTGTACATTACCCATTTGTTCTGCTGAGACATATAAAAGCAAGGACACAAATAAAAATAAGACAGTTTCTGCCTGGCTTTTGCCCTACTAACTCTTCTACCTGAACCTGAACATTTTCAACTAATCACTTTGATTTCCTTATCACCTTGCACATAAGGAAGATTCTGAGATAAGGGAGGGGGTGGAAAGAAGGTGGAAGAGTGCTGGGAGGGGTCTTGTATTTCTGTATTATTTTTAACTTGTATATTAGTGTATATAGTTGTAAATACCTGTAATCTATTGTATATATATGCTTGTAGATTGTGCTAAGATGTAAATACAAAGCTTCATTCCTTAACTTCCATCTGGCTGAGCTAGCCTGGTTAATCTATGAGGGGGGGAAACTCCAGAAATTACTACACTCACCCACTCAGTGGGTCACCTGGTCATAGCACATCAGGATCTGAAAGGATTTCAATGTTTTTAAAATTATGGATATTAGAATATAATATTAAAAATTAGTGTGTTTTTTTTTCCTTTGCTTTCACCATTCTTTTGTTGAACAGGGCGAAATGAAAGTGAAGATAGATTAAGGTAATAAATGCAAAGTTCACTGCTTGTTTCTCTTCACATATATATTTTCAGGAATAGGAGTCTTTCATTTACTGGTGTTGACTATCAGAGCGTTCAGTGATTCCTTTCTCACACCAGTAAATGAAAGACTCCTATTCCTGAAAATATATGGTGCTCACAATTTCCATTACAAACCTCATGAATAGCTAAACAGCATAACTAGAGTGTTCTAAAAAAAACCCAAAAAACAACCAACCAAAAACTCCATAAATGGGTGAATGAATTCTAAATTAATTATCCTCACTGGCAATATCGGACTCTAGGTAGAATCTTCAAATGAATTCACAGCATCATGAGGGTTGGAAGGGACCTCTTGAGATCATCTGGTCCAATCTTGCTACTTAAAGGAGGTTCCCCTAGAGAAAGTTGGGAATTGCACCCGGGTGGGATTTGAATCTCTCCAGAGAAGGAGACTGCACAATCTCTCTATTCAGCCCATTCTAGTCTGGGATTCCACTGCAGGGATACAGCTGCCCAGGAACAGATGCAGCTCAGGCATAGTGCTGAGAAGTGCACATACCCTATAGAAGCTGCAGGACGAGCTGGTGAACTTCAGCATCAGAGACTGACTACTCTATCCCCCAACAAGGTCTGGTTCTAGGCAGTTGTTGGGTTTCTATGTTTTTGAAGACAATGCATGCAAACTCAGTCTCAGATTATCATCTTTGACACATCTGAGCAAGGCAGGTGCGAAACAGAACCTTACCACCACAGGCACAATGCAAGGAAGCCTGTGTTGGGCCTAATATTGTGTGTTTTGCCTCACTTCAGAAGTGGTGTAATTGAGGTGGGTAGCTCTTGAAGCTCAAGTGATGCATGACAATTCATAAGCCACAGTAACTCAACAGCTTTGGCTCATTTAATAGAAAGTATATATAAACATGCTACCCTTTATGGTGTCTATGCCAATTACAAATTGCTGTGTAATTCTTTTTCCTTCTATTAAAATAATTCTCAGTACTGTTTTTGTGATCATAAGAAGCAAAATCTCTTTTTTTTTTTTTCCTCTTTTTTGTTTGCAATTTTTTCTCCCCCAAGTGTAGAAACAACATAAATCTTACTGTTAGGAATGAATCAGTAGGCATCAATACAAAGCAGAGAGAGTTGACCATTTTGGTGAAAAACATCCCCATTGTTATCTCTGTAATGATTCTGTGGATGTCAGAGGAATTTTTGCTAATGACTGCTGCATTAATACTTGTTGTAGGATTATGGTGCCATGCATTTTTAGGATGTGTTCCAGCATAGCTTCTTTTTACACTATTAGTAAAATGAAGTTAATACATGTGCAGCAGTGTCTTTCTCTGTTATTTATTTCCTTAGTAAAACAATAATCTAGTTAAAGAAATGCCAGCACACATCCATAGCTAGCAGTAAATTGAATTCAGTGATACTTGAGGTACATTTGATGCTCTATTAATATGATGTCCCAGGAGAACAGAAATCAGGATCGAATATTATATTTTCTAATACGTGAAATAAATCCTTGTAAGAAAACCTTATGATTTCAGTCTGCTTTCAAACCTGCAAAAATCTGCAATTTAATATAATCTCTTGAATAAAAGGTCATAGAAGGATAGAACGTTTTTGTGTTAGTTTTTAGAACTTCAAGAAGAATGCATCAAAGCTTTGTAGCTTCTGCACTTCTCCTTGCTCAAGTTTGTGCAAAATTAAGCATTGAAAACATTTTATGGACATGACAAAATTATATGGAAGAGAAAGAACATAACTGAACACAGTCTTTGCTTGTTTTCTCAGGCACATTTCTCTTTCTGTGCTTCCCACACTACATCCCCCTACTCCCACCTTTTTTTCATTTTTGTTTTTCCTTTCCTTCCTGATCATTTATTTTCCTATATCAAAAAAAAAAAAAAAAAACCCAAAACCAACCCAGTATAAAGTGTTCCAGAAAATTCTTCAATTCACAAGGTTTCATATGAGGGCCTCTAGCATAGCTTTGTACTATTCTTTATCAAGTAGAAATGGATGAAAGATCCCATCTGGGGCTTTGAGGGTTTCTGCACTGCAAGTTTATTAGCTAACATCGAAATGGACAGATGGGTAGATAATTTTGCCTTCTTATACAGTCATGCACAGAATGCACACAGTGTTATGGAATAAAGATATTCACTTTCCACTTGTAGCTCATCCATACCAGGAAGCGTGGTCAGACAGAAAAGGACCAACTGTTTCTTTGGCTACATTGTTCTTGTGCATCCTGCGGTTTCACAGCTCAGCATTTAAATCATCTTGCAGACATTCTTGCAGATATGTCCAAATGCACAGGTGCACAAAATCTTGATGGGTTTTATCAAAATTCTGAAAGACAAATAACAGAGAGCATTTTTACATCGAATTAGTTGTGTAAATTGCAAAAAAGGTTTGGGAAAAAAAAACCCAAAAAACAGAACAACCAAACAACCCAAGCTGTAACTAGCTGTGGTTACTAACACCTCGATTAATGCATTAATTTTGCTTACTGGACTTTATTACCAAAAATTGAAGCATTTTTCCCGTAGTTATAGAGTCAATGAGAGACATTGTTGGAAGAAGTAACAAAATATATATATGCAACATTAAGCTCCATCCATATAGAAAGGGTATGCATGGACTAGTTACATTGTTTTGGATTTGGAATGTTTTCAGGAAGGAATTTGTGGACTGAACTGTATGAAATTAATTGTCACTAGACTATTAAGTAGTGAGTAGACTCACCACCTAGTGGAACAGATCACTTATGACAGACGTTCTAGTAGGTCTAAGCAGGTCGAAACAGCCTTATACATGTCCTGGTATGCCCAGACATGTTGCCCTGCTCCCCCTCCTTCTGTGCTGAAGGAAGCAACTGCAGGAAAGGAAAACCAAAGCTGTGGTTTCACCTGATATGGTCAAGCTTGGCCCAGTGCCATCCTGATTGGCTAATCCATGTCCAAAGGCACATTAGTCTCAGGTTTCATGGATAAAAAGGGATGAGCAGGTAGCATGGTATGCTTCATTAGCAAGAGCATTCGTTTCTGAGGGAAACAGTTAATTTGCATTACTTGTCTGTTGTGAAGCTATATCTAGCACTTTCTGTCCAGTTTTAAGACTCTCCATTTAAAAAGAAATATCAACAATGCCAAGAGACTGTAGGCCACCAGGGTACACTTAGGGGGCTGGAGAAACTCTCCTATGAGGACAGGCTATGAGAGTTGGAGCTCTTCAGCCTGGAGAAACGAAGGCTTTGAGGAGACCTTGTAGTAGCCTTCCAGTACCTGAAGGGGACCTACAGGAAGGCTGGGGAGGGACTATTTACAAGGTCTTGTCATGACAGGATGAGGAGTAATGGGTTTAAACTGTCAGAAGGGAGATTTAGACTGGATGTTAGGAAGAAGTTCTTTGCAGTGAGGATAGTGAGACACTGGAACAGGTTGCCCAGGGAGGTTGTGGCTGCTTCCTCCCTGGAGGTGTTCAAGGCCAGGTTGGAGGAGGCCTTGAGTGACCTGTTCTAGTGGGAGGTGTCCCTGCCTATAGCGAGGAAGCTGGAACTGGATGATCCTTGAGGTCCCTTCCAACCTAAACCATTCTATGATTCTAGATTCTGTGATCTAGACTGAAGAGGAGCACTAACAGTGGGGTTGATTGCCATGCAGAAAATGTAAAACTTGCACTAGTGTTTTACTTGAGAAATTATAAAACTCTTATGCACACACTGCACTTCTGAAAGGAAACAAACAATGTATAAGGCTACTCCATGAGGGAGTATATTTGGTGTACAATAATAAAATTTGCATTAGGTCATGCTTGATTTGGCCAACAGCAACCGAAGGCTGCTGTACAGAAAGGCTTTCAGCTCTAATGAAAGACACAAAAGCTTCAGATGCATTTAGCATATCATTTATCAAATATTTCTGTTGTGCATAGTGTTTGATAGTAATGAATTTGCATTGATCCTCCTTGGGGGTTGCAGTTTCAGTTAAAACTATTTCGAAATAAAAATGTAGACAGAGCAGAAAAGATGATATTTAAACTCTCTTTAGATTGACTTCAGCTAAAGAATTTATTGAGCACCATTTAAGTGGTTCTAGTGATATTTCACACAAGAAGTAGACTGGAGACCCTGCCTAAGTGTATAATCACTGATTTCTACCATGGGTGATTGCAAAGATGGTATTCTGTGTGCAACAATTAGTTAATTAAGAAATTAATATATTGAACAAATTATTTAGAACAAAATAGACAGAAGGTTTTAACAGAAAGGCACAGTAGCCCAGACAAATGATCAACATAATGATATGAGAGACCTACAGGCAGTACAGAAGGTGCCAATTCAACTGCCTGAAGAGTCTGCCAATGAACCAGATGCTGCTGTAGGGAAAATATCTTTCTCAGCTGGCATCTGAGTAGTGTTTGTCATCTGAAAGAGTAAAAGATTTATGATGATAATGTGGAGGGGTTAATAACACTATTCCATCACTGCACGGTCATCTTTATTAAGTGCTCTTGGAAATCCGTTCTGTATGTGGATTTTACATTTCATGTTTCACTTGTGTCAGGAGTACCTCATCTAAGTAATCAAGAGAAAAGTACTTGATCCTCTGATAAAGAAATGGTAACACAGGTAAGAAATGTTTCCCCTTTTATCTATAGGAAGAGCTGTACTCTCTCTTTACTCTTGGTGTTTCAATGCATACTTTTTCATACTGTATGAGAATTATGAACATTTTCTTTCTTGAGACAGGACAAAGATGAAGATAAACTGAAATCAATTACATTGAAATTCACAGTGGTTTTTTTTCCTAGTTGAAAAATTCTGAAAGGATGCTTCATTGAGGTTTTTTTGTATCTCCCTATAGATAGGTCATATAAATCTATACAATTCTGAAACAATCAGACCTCACCTTTCAACCTTTCTTCCACTAAAATACCCTCAAAACAGAATTACTGATAACCCAGGTGGTGCTTTGCTTCTGACTATATGACAGGTCTGGAATTCTGCAGACTTCAGCAGAGTCTTTTTGGATTGGCAGGGGATTAAGAATGTAAAAAAAAGGGGGGAGGGGGGAAAAATATGTCTTAGTGATACATCAAATTGCTATAAGAATTATTTCTTTGTAATCTCAGTGCAGATAAATTTAAGTTGACATTCAGTACTCTTTCACTGCAAAGAGATTCAGTGATAAATCACAAGTGAGAAAGACGATAGACACAGTGAAATGGATGGTCTTCCTGCTGGATTAAGTGTGACAAGTGAATGCATGGCATACAGCAAATGCAACTATTCTTATCCACCTAATAAATTGTAACAAATTAACTGCATTGCAGGAAATTGACCATGAGTTCTTTCTGAGTTTTGTTTGTTTGAAACAGCGCCTCAAGTCCTTAGACTGCATCACCTCCGTGTCTAGATTTGTCTGCTTGTGTTAGTGTAATGAGTTCCTGTGGAGTGCTAGTACAGCCAGAAGACTCTGTTTAACAGCAATCAGCAGTTTCATCAACAAGTATGGCCAGCACCTTGCCCTAACTGTGCTGCTTCTGGCCAGCCTGCTTGTGTTAAATACAAACCAAAAAACTGAAGGAAACGTGGCAGCCTGAGTTGCACTCAGACCAGCCGCTACTTAGATAATCTTCCAGCAGCTTTGGGGATTTTCTGCACTTCAGAAATGGCTGCAGAAGAGAACCAATTCCGCTAGCCTAGAGCACCAAATCTATATTTATTAATGTAAATGTCACTATATTTTCTTTTTGTTTTGCAAGCATATGCACAGCAACATTACCGAGTAATTCACCAAACTGGGTCCATGTTTTACGGTGCTGATACTAAGTGTAATAAAAATCCTGTCTTGGAGAATAATACACAGTAAATGAGAAGTAGGATTATGCTGGTACCAGATCACAGAATCCTTGAAAGATCATCAGACTCAAATTTCTGTGGAGAAGGGAGCCTAGTTGAGATTATTTATCAACCTGTCCAATCATAATCTCAAGAATTTCCAGTGATGGGGACTCCATTGCAGCCCTGGAGAAGTTTTTGCAGTGACAGATTTTTTTTTTTTTTTCTTCTCACTGTAAAAAATGCCTTTCTTTTATCCAAATGATACTTATCCCTGTGCAACTTGTACTCATTACACTATGTCTTCTTCAAATGATGACCAGCTGTAGCAGATTAGCACAAGCCCATTGAGTACAGGTTGAGAGAGCTGGGGCCTGAAGAAGAGAAGGCTTTGAGGAGACCCCTTCCAGTACCTGAAGGGGGCCTACAGGAAGGCTGGGGAGGGACTATTGACAAGGTCTTGTCATGACAGGATGAGGAGTAACGGGTTTAAACTGGTAGAGGGGAGATTTAAACTAGATGTTAGGAAGAAATTTTTTACAGTGAGGGTGGTGAAGCACTAGCACAGGTTGCCCAGGGAAGCAGTGGATGATCTCTCCTTGGAGGCCAGGTTGGATGAATCTCTAAGTGGTCTGTTCTAGTGGGAGGTGTCCCTGCCCATGGCAGGGGAGTCGGAACTGGATGAGCTTTGAGGGCCCTTCCAACCTAAACCATCCTATGATTCTAAGTAATTGGAATGTCACTGTTTGATGAAATATTATTAGTAGCCCTGTTAATTTATATACCCAGCCCAATCTCCATTCTAGATCTGGACCTGTTCTTCAAAGTTATGGAAAATTCCATTTTGCTGAGTAAGAATTTAATGTCCCAGATAATACAAACACTTTTATAATGGAAGATGTCCCCACTGGAGACTTCCTAAAAGCTGGTGGGTGTTGTGATATGTTCTAATATTATTTGATAGAGATTGCTCTGCTAACAGGAAACCACCCACAGGACAGACAGCACTTCCAAGGCTCTGGGGTTGTAAACAATGTCCTGGTAGAGTTTGTTCCTATGGTGATCTCACATTTCTATATAAACATAGGATTTTAGGTTAAATCTCACAAAGAGCAAAATGCAGCTACCAATTCTGTCCAATCCAAAGTGTTCAACTACTTTGAGAAGGGGTTAAAGAGAGTCTGTCTTGCTCCTTAGACCAAGACACTGTCCACCATTAATCTTTGACAATCATTTTACACTAGATGTTAGCAGGAAGTTTTTTACAGTGAGGGTGGTGAGGCACTGGCACAGGTTGCCCAGGGAGGTTGTGGCTGCTCCCTCCCTGGAGGTGTTCAAGGCCAGGTTGGATGAGGCCTTGAATAAACTGTACAAGTGGGAGGTGTCCCTGCCTATGGCAGGGGGTTGGAACTGGATGATCCTTGAGGTCCCTTCCAACCTTACCATTTTATGATTCTGTGATTCTATGATTTGTCACTTGAACCTGCCTTAAAAAAATCTCTTTAGAAGCTCTTGGTTTTTTTCTTTTGTAGTTCAAATTAACTTTTACTTTATTTTAATGAAATATAACTCACATTCATTAGAATGAATAACAATAAATATCCTTTTTTTTTTTTTTTTTTTTTTTTTTTGGAACAGAAATGAATAATCAGGGAAAATGAAACTAATATGAACTAATTAGTTCACAAAATTGGGAGGTGGCGAGGATGCCAAACAGATGCAATTAAATAAATGGTTGAATGAATAGCAGATTATCAATTTGTATGGAGTCTGTTCTGCAATAGGCACAACTGTACATTTCAGTTCCACAGGGAATAATTGAAAAGTTAAACTAAGTGATAAATTGATGTGCTGTTTGTTTGTTTGTTTGTTTGTTTGTTTTCAAGGGAAAACAAATCTGCAAATAAACCCCACAGAGCATCTCATATGGCAAATTGAAATTGGGTCTCGCATTCTCATTTTTATTCAATCAATGCTTTAGAAAAGAATTGAAAATAAGAAAAAAAAAATCAAATGCAACCTGCTTTTGTTTAATAAAAGGCAGAGAAATTTCTAGAATTCAGGGGCCTTTTTTTTTGTGAAATACTTACCACACATGGCTACCTCACAAAGAAGTTTAAATACATACTGCATATGTTTCAGGCACTGGAATGAGCTGCCCAGGGAGGTGTTTGAGTCACCAACCCTAGATGTGTTTAAGGGTCTTTTGTATGTGGTGCTTAAGGGTATGGTTTCAGGTAAATCTTGTAGAGTAAGGTTCTAGGTTGGACTTGGTGATCCTGAGGGTCTTTTCCAATCTGGATGTTTCTGTGGTTCTGTATTTCTATGTATTTTTTTCTGTTCTGACTTTTTAACTAATCATCTCGGTGGGAAATCTGAGTATGGTAATCAAAATCTATCACTCCAGATTTGTGGTCTGCAAATGCAAGGCTTGGGTTTAAAATCCCCATAAACTCATTCTATATCTAGAAAGATGTACTCTGTCACCAACAACAGTAAATTTCCCACTACATAAACTCCTTATGCTATCATTTCATGAATCTTTCTTCTCAACCCTCCCAAATGTTTTCTTAGTTCTGTCACTGTACTTTATTTGCAGAGCGCTTGTCACCTCATCCTGCAGGAGGGATTCTTTTATGTATTTATTTCTTTATTACATGATGAGATTCAGGTGCAAATGAGAATGGAGCTTCACTGTACAAGCAAAAGAAGTAGCATGAGTGAGCAGTGTCATGGACAGAAGTGTGTGGTCACCTTTTTGTCTTGTAACTGGGACTGCTGCATCATTCAGTAATAGGAATAGATGCAGGGTGACTACTTGCTGTTCTCTCTAGCCAATATAATGCAAGAGAAAAGAAAATCTTTCTCAGACCAGTGACTAGAGTCACTGGTAGAAATTGCCATGTGTATGTGAGTTTCTGGGTTACTAGCTATCCTACGTGGTAATTTCTCCACCTCTCCAGCTGCATTTTTTTCAGGTTCTCTACGACGTGAGCAAGCTCAAATCACATTTTGCAGCTACGATGTTGATGGGACGGTGAATAGAAAGGCTGCTCTGAGATTCTCCTTTCAGAAACGTACTGGGCTTTGACTCTTTCATTAGCTATAATGCAAGAATCATGATGTATTTCAAAGTCATCCTTCACAAACAAAAACCTGCAGGGCTAAGGACAAAATCAGCTTGGATAATCCATTCAATCAGGGCAACAGGTCTGTCAGACCATTTTCTGTGAGTACTTTATACTCTGTGAGTACTTTGTACTCATTTTAAAGCCATTGTTCATGTGTCTGTAAGTCTTCAAGTAAAATTTAGCTGATTATCTGTAAACACCAGAATTAAAATTGTTTACCTCATGTTTTTTTTTAAATGTTTGCCTACTGATTACAATTGTTCTGAACAAAATAAGTTAATTGCAACATAAAACAATCTCCATGCTATAAGACCTATGTAAATTAAAACAAAACCAAAACCAGTGCCATGCTTTAACCCAAGTAGGCAACCAACAGAATTGAATCACTTTCTCACTCCTCTCTGGTAGGATGCAAGACAGAAAAGTTGCAAACAGAAACCCTCCTCTAGCCTGTTTCTTCCAAGGTAATATTTGTTCAACTGAAGTTTATGACTGAAATTTTCTGATTTATGATTGGGCTTTTTAATGTGGTACAACCTCATGGATTTTCAGGAGAGATGAATCACATCCTTCAGATATACACTGAATGTCATTTATTTAAAGAACATGTTTATCACATATGAAAATGACAAGGAAAGTACCTACAATGTAACTAGAAAATTCTTTATATTATTTTTTGTTCTTTGATTCCTGATTCATGTTGACTGCAAAAAGAGGGGAAATTACCTTAAGCAAGATTGTCTATGTGGGAAGAAGGCAATTTAACTGTGAACAACAGTGACTCAATGGAGTCAACAAAATTTGATTAAGTAGTTGTGTAAGCTGGGAGTATTTGTGACACTATGGAAAAAAAGAAAATAAAGGAAAAAAGAGATGGGAAAAAAAAAAAAAAACAAGGGAGACATTTAAAGTGTTTATAGCCCTGGCAAGCAGGCAGAATACTCCCAAAGCACGAATAAACATTACTATAATGTAATCTATGAGAAAAAATGTCCTAGAAAATACATTGTATTTGTTTAATCCTGTCACCTCAGGCTTGTAAATGTAAAGAAAGTGCCTTAATGTTAAGTGATTTGTGTTACTCAGTGCTGCACTGCAGTCCACTGGCTGGTATTTAAGACAGACTCTAAAAGACAGAAGCATCCTAGATCACACAAGATAAGTCTTTCTGCTTCGTTAGGTCTCTAAATCCACTACTCTGGCACCTGTCACATCTTTCGAAATATATGTTAGTTATCACCAACTCAATAGCCTGTTTGATGAATGTGAACCAAGCTATTTATGGGAACAAGATGAGAGAAATTTTAGCTGAGACATCTCTGGGGAGAAAATCTCAAGATAACTGCTCCCCAGGTGCTAGCCCCAGAAGATATCATTTTATCTGCCACTATCTGGTGTATGCTTTGCCTGTTTGAGGAGATATTAAAAATATGCAGGTCTGCGTGAGCTAAAGCTGCACACAGATATTCAGGCTGACTATGAGTTCTGTCCTGAGATATCTCAGTATATGCCTCTGGCAGATATCTGCTCCACAACCAACGGACTAAGGGAATTTAGGGATGACCCAAAAAAAAAAAAGCTCATATTTTTTGCTAAAAAGGTTTTGAATCTTGGCCTTTCATCCACCCCTCTTGAGGTAGTGAGTATTCAGGAATTAAGTGTGTAAAGTGTTGGTAGTGAGTATTCAGGGATTAAGTGTGTAAAGTGTTGGTAGTGGGTATTCAGGGATTAAGTGTGTAAAGTGTTGGTAGTGGGTATTCAGGGATTAAGTGTGTAAAGTGTTGGTAGTGGGTATTCAGGGATTAAGTGTGTAAAGTGTTGGTAGTGGGTATTCAGGGATTAAGTGTGTAAAGTGTTGGTAGTGAGTATTCAGGGATTAAGTGTGTAAAGTGTTGGCTCTGCTCTTGAAGAGGTGTGATGCACAGGAACCCAAAAGGTGTGCACGACAGCTCTTAAACAGAGGACAACCATAACTTTTCTGTATGTCTCCTTCTCCCATGGCTGGTCTGAAAAAGCAAATTCATCATGGGACTGTAACTTGCTAATGACATAGGCGTTGCTCTCCTTATGTAAGCCATGTTGCTTTTGATGACAAAGCCTACGATCACTTAAAGCTTGGAATGGAAATTTTTGTCACCTCAGATTTTTTTTCATGTATTTGGCCTGCTGCAATCTTAGTTCTCAATTGTGTTATGCTGTAATTACATGGTCAGAACTAGATCGCTCTGGAGGCAAGCCTGGCAGTCAGAAGGTGCAAGGAGAATCTGAAAAGTGTTGCCTTACTCTCAGTAGTCTAGCTCTAGCCTTCTGTGTTACTTGCAGATTGCACACTGTGGGAATGACACTCACATATCATCACTGCAGATTCAATTCAAAGGCTGCACAAGATGAAAGAGAGAGAGGTATTATATAATGCAAGCCAAAACCGCCAACCACAGCAGTGGCAGATACAGTAACCAAGCTCACAGCAAGCCACATATGCTCTCAGATTTTCCACAAGAAATGTGTTTTGACCTTTTTTTCCTCTATGTTTTCACATTTATGGGAAAGACATGAATAAATTATTGTCTCATTACATGTGTATATAATTTTGGGTTACCTTCTCCCTCATTATTGGTCACCTTGACTGCGAAATCAAACATTTACAGTATCTAAACTGCTCTGTATGAAGAGAGATGACTCTGAGAACTCACTAAACTGCATTATGCCTGCATTTTGAGACTGTGTGCAATTTTAAGTTTCAGAATTAAGCTTAATCTTGAAAACTGAGAAACCAACACTAATCTTTAGTATGATTTCTGGTACGTTCTGGCCTGTAATCCTTCATGGACCTGATCAGTCTGTAACTTGTGTGTAAGTCTTGCTCAGCTTCCATTTCCTGTGCCTGGTGATACCTGCATTTGCAAGCTTTTAAAATTCTGCTTCAGTAATTGGAGTGTGAGATTATGTGCTGAGATCATATTTATTCATGGAATTTTGCTTTCTGACAGGCCTTGTTATTACCTGGCATGGTGGTGTGTTCAGTCACAGTGTGTCTTTATACAACCGTTTTGTGACCAGATTTATATGGCCTTGTGAAGCCCTTGTGTGCATTTTCCTAGACAGCTAACTAGATGGGATTGCCTTTATCAAAGACATAGAAAGTAAGCAAGAACCATCTTTTGCTTTTTCTAGAATGATATTTGTTGCTTCTTAAAACTCTGCCAAATGAGAATAGTGCTGCTTGCGTGTTTCTCCCCTCAATTTCCCATACAAATGGCACTGAAAAATTTAGCCTTAGGAGAAAAATGGTTATAATAACTGAATTTGGCAAATTAGTGCGTGTTTATGATGCGATCTTGAAAAGATACTTCAGGTCTTTTGCTCTCAGTAGTGCATTTCCAATAATATTTAAGAATCATAGAATCATATTTTATATATATATATATATACATATATATATATGNCTGGCCTAGAACACTACCAGAGAGGGAGCAGCCACAACCTCCCTGGGCAACCTGTTCCAGTGTCTCACCACCCTCACTGGAAAGAACTTCCTCCTGACATCTAGTCTAAATCTTCCCTCTGCCAGTTCAAACCCATTGCCCCTTGTCCTGTCATTGCAAGACCTTGTCAATAGTCCCTCCCCAGCCTTCCTGTAGCCCCCCTTCAGATGCTGGAAGGCTACTATCAGGTCCCCTTGAAGTCTTCTCTTCTCCAGGCTGAAGAGCCCCAACTCTCTCAGCCTGTCCTCGTAGGAGAGCTTCTGCAGCCCTCTGATCATCTTCGTGGCCTCCTCTGGACCCTCTCCAACAGTTCCATGTCCTTCCTGTGCTGAGGGCTCCAGAACTGCACACAGCATCCAAAGATTGAGTTCTTGTGAAAAATGACCATCAATGCTAATGCATTTTTAGCTGTGTTTCTATTTGAGTATAATATTGAAGCATGGAGGAATGGGGAGGAAGGGCACTTAGCATAAGTCACACAAAAGATAGCAGAAAAAGATAGGAGAAATTATTTAAGCCCAGTTATATTGGACATTTAAAGCAGAAGGCAGCTAGGAAAATACTGTTACTTCCTACAGTGTAGAAGTCTAACTTCTATCCTTGACAACATTTCCAAAAAACAGAGTAAAATTCAAAGAATATTAGAATATTGTATGAATATTAGAATATTAGTCTCTTTTCTATTAAATCAGATTATAGAATTTATCAGAACTGTTTGAAGACCACAAGTTGTAGTCATTGAACCTACAGGCACAAGTTGAATAACTACATGTAGAAATGTGCTGACACTTGCGTACAAGGTCAGTGATGGATTTTTGTACACGTAATTTATTTCATTCTCACTTTACATGCCCCACAAAATAGTTTTCAAGAATCAGCTCCTCCTTACATGGTAAAGACCTAACATTTTTGCATGTATGCTTCCATAGCACTTCAGATGGTGAACTTCTGCTATCATTTTTTAATTTTTCTGACCAGTTAACAGTGATAAACTTTAATAAAACATCTGACACCCCAGACTTTTGGAGCAGCATAAAAATTCTGTTAGTTCTTTATTTATAATTAATGAGCTATGATCCTGCAAGCTTTCACCAGAGTGGTGGCTATGTTTTTTCCGCCCTCACAGCACACAGCAACTGGTCAGTCCTGTGTGATATGCAGCAATTATCTCTGAAAAAAAGAAAAGCTTCCTGAGATCTGGAATGGAAAGCTAACTTCGTGGAATGGAAAGCTAACTTCATGGAATGGAAAGCTAACTTCGTGGAGTCCTTTCACAGTCACCATAATTATATGTTTTTCATTGACTGTTTTACATGATTCATTTACATAATAAAAAAATTAAAAAAAAAAATGTTGTGATGAATTCATCTTTCAGCTGTGATTTTTAATCTGCTTAGTAGTTTTGACAGGCAGCTGTGGAACTCAGACATGCCTAGCTAGCAGAGGAAGAGCCCCAACTCTTGTATCCTGTCCTCATAGGAGTGCTGCTGCAGACCTCTGTTCATCTTCGTGGCCTCCTCTGGACCTGCTTCAACAGTTCAATGTCCTGCCTGTGCTAGGGGCTCCAGAACTGTGCACAGTTAAGTCACTTATTTCCAACACAACCCAGAATATCCAAAATATCTGGGAAAAAAAAAATAATTCTAGACTGGCAACACTGCAGGGAAGCATCCTGTGAGCAAGTGATTAAGATGGGTCAGAATGAAAAAAAATGTAGCATTTGAAGCGTCATTTTCCTCAGAACTCCACCTGCTCCCTGATGGGTTTGAAGCAGTACCACCTGTACAGCTGCTTGTAGAAGAGCTCCCTTCTGACAGCACTGGATGTAAAACTCAGCCAACACAGGTTAGCATCTAAAAGGCTGCAAAGACCTGCTCTCATTTAAACAAAATAAAACTTTTATTTATTTCTGCTTTAATTGTGTTGTTTTCAGGTTTTGTTTTGGTTTGTTTGGTTTTGGGGTTTTTTTATTTGTTTGTTTGTTTTAATGTTTGTTTCTGCTTTGTTTCTCTGTATAGTGCCATGTAAAAAAAATGATTAAAAAACTTGATAAATGCTACATGAAATATTTATTTCAATGTGTGTACTAGGTTCTTTCCAAATATTCAGGAGGGGAATACTCCTCTTCCAAGAAAATCACCATCTGTGGATAAACAAAAGATGTGGTGTAAAAAAAAAGAGAATAGGAAGAGAGGAAAAAAGGGAATGCAAAAAGAAAATGAAATGTGAAAGTACAGAGGAATTTAAAATATCAGCAAATCAGTAATGTGTTTAGAAATTTCATGTATTGTTATAGGGAAAAAATAAATGACAACAGTGGACTCTTGGTGGGTCATCAAGCTAGCTGGTACTGGAGCACTACCCCTGTGAGCAGGGGCTGATGAGCTTGGTGACCCTGCATAAGGCTTTGAGGTGGTGGAGGGTTGGTTGAGGATGCAATCTTATAAGAACAATACATGATGGGTGGATGAGCTGTAAGCATAACCTGAATTTTTCCCCACCACTGAAAGAGGCTTCCTAGAGGGGCTGTGTAATTTCCACCCTGGAAGACCTGGATGAGCCAGCTGGATAAAGATCTGAGCAACTTGGACTGATCTCACAGATGACCTTGCTGGGATAGAGACTTCCTAAGATCACTTCCCTTTATCCAACCTATTGTATCTTTAACTGCTATGTAAGTTAAAAGTAATATTGTGAAACACTAGGCAGGTTTTTCTTGCTTATTCCAATATCACCTTCCAGTTGTTCATTGCACACTAAGCACTTTTCCTTTTGAATCTGTGCTAGTGGGTACGGAGTCAGCATCATCTTTTCCACAACTGAGATATTCTCTTTTATGCAGCAAGAGCTCTCTGGCTTCCAGCTGTCTGCTGCAATGAACAAGCGAGTAAGAGGCAAAGAGATGCAATAATGAACCACGACTTCTAACTTTCTCCCCATGTTTCCATTAAAAATACACAAACAATAGGGCTAAAAGCCACCCCATTAAAATGATACATAATCTTTAGTCCACAGCATATCTTCTCTACTATGCATGTCAATTTGGACTACCTTCCTTTAAATATTTATCCTAATTTTTAAGTCTATGAGATGGAATAAAATGTTAACTTGGTCTGCTGGCAACTGGTAATTCATGAAGTAAAGACTTATTTAATATAAAAAAATATTTATATAATATAGTTTTATATTATAATAATTTATATGATATTTATATAATATTTATATAATATATATGTAAATAATGT
>VWZE01015195.1:0-25414 GCA_013396675.1 Eubucco bourcierii
AATCAACTGGACCATGGCACTAAGTGCCTCATCCAGTTTTGAACAACTCCAGGGGCAGCGACCCTACCACCTCCCTGGGCAGCCCATTCCAATGGCAAATCACTCTCTGTGAAGAACTTCCTCCTAATATCAAACCTGTACCTCCCCTGGCACAGCTTGAGACTGCGTCCCCTTGATGCATTGCATTTCAAGAAGCATATAAGCAGCCAGAGTGTAGAGAAACTCATACCCTCCAAGACCTGGAATCTGTGATAAAAGTTGTAATATTACACATACACATCAGAATTACCAAATTTGAATTCATCCATCACAGTTTGGATCATAAGCAAATAGTAAGGTGCAATGTATCACTAACATTGTTGTGTTACTCTCAAGTGATGCTCAAAATACATATTCTGTACCAGGACTTAAGCTGTTCTGGTAGAATGAATCACGTTTGCATCATATGAATATATTGTTAATAAGCCACATGTTAATACTTTTTAGGTCTGGCAGAAAGGGCAGCATGATTCAATAGCACTATCTTAGAGCTTAAAGTACTACTACTACAAATAGCATCTCGTTAGTAAGGAAGCTGCAAATATTTCTTCCTTGAATTTGCTGCCAGAATTAAATATTACAGGAAAAATGAGAAATTAAGGAGTTCTCAGTAGGGA
Source organism: Eubucco bourcierii (assembly GCA_013396675.1). NCBI lineage: Eukaryota > Metazoa > Chordata > Aves > Piciformes > Ramphastidae > Eubucco > Eubucco bourcierii. The sequence continues at coordinate 657 of VWZE01015195.1, forward strand.
GGTTTAGAAGGAAGATTCCTATCCAAGGAAGAGACTGCTTGGAAAACTTTCTTTGTCTGAGTGTTAGTCCTTGGTCATTACAAGTGCAAAAATCCCTCCCTGTGTCTGTCTTCAGCTCTGCTAGCAGAGTGAAAAAGTAGGGAATTCCTACAGTTAATAAATGACACACAGTTATTAGACATCACACTTCCCCCCCCGCCTTTTAATAAATCTGACAAGTAGTTGCTTAAACATACTTTTTAGTAAAATAATCTTTATTTGAAATTTGGATGATTTTGAAGTATAATGGACCCCGACTACTCTGTTGCCCAGGGACTGTTAACACAACTAGGTTGTTCTACCTGGAATGTCATGATTAAAAATCTCATGCATCTGTGGGGTGTTCCCATACTGTGCTCCATATAGCATGACAGGTTTCTTAGAGAAACTTCATTGTATGTTTTTTTTTTGTTTTTTTTTTTTTTGTTACTGTGTGGGTTTTTTATATGCTGAAATCCTACTGAGGATAATTAGGAAACAATCCTTTCAAAGATTATCTAATTAATGGAAAATTGAAGTCATACAACTTGACTCTAGAGATGAAAGGAACCTATGTGTCTGTATGCAACAATGGCCTTGTGTTACTTTTCCTTAACGGATTTCAGGTATGTAAAGTGATAGGTCAGCAAGGCTCCAGATCTTTTCATAATTAACCTATAATGAGAGAGAGGGTTACTTCTGAGAATTTGGATAATCTTATGAATTTAAATGAGGTATTAAGCATGGCTGAAATTGCCAGTTTCTGTAGGGGTTTATGGAATCAGGACTATTATTTGATATTTATTTGTTGATGACTGTCATAAGGATCTATTTTTCAATGCATATTATGACTAAATGAGAGCCTTTTAAACCAGCATAACATCTCATGTGCCAGCACATGCTATGAATATAAGCTTGCTGTTTTAAATTATAATTAACTCCATCAGAAAAAAAGATAATATTGTGATTTGAGATTTTATTAATTTGCTTTATCATTGGAGTAAAGATTTTATAAAAACTAATATGCTCATGAAGAATAGGAGTCCTAGCAGAATAAATTCACATCTGCCTTCCCACCAGCAGCTCCAGCCCTGCACGTGCCTTCTTTTGTACTTGCACGTTTGCAGTAGGTACAGGTTTTCAGATGTAAATTAGATAATCCTCATTAGATGAAAACTGGGCGTTGCAATACAATTTTAGAATAACCCTGTGCCCTTTCCCCTTCAATTCAAATCAAATTATGGCATAGACAGAGACTGTCGCACTATTCAAACAGTAGACAAGGGCTAAATCTGATGCAGAGGCACATCCTCTTTATTCCAGAAGGAGCAAGTGTTGATTGAACACATTTGCTGAGCATCCCTTGAGCCATGCAGCTCTGTTTATAGGACTTACCTTTGCTCTGGAGGGAACTGATTAACTGTATTTAAATGCTACAGCAACCACAAACAGTGACCCTAAAAGAAAAATAAGAAAATGGAATATAAATCTGCCTATCTATAAAGAAAATAGAATAGAGGGAGTGATTAAAGATGTCTGATCTTATTTCATGCATTTCCTGACAGGATGTTACAGCATTGTTGTGTATTTCCAAGCAAAAATACCCTGTTCCCTAGTATCATTCTGGAATATCTGTATGTAAGTAATAGAAAATTTACCTATATATTATGAGATGTTAGTAGGAGCCCCATATCCTTCCATGTATGGAAAGAAGGGCAGGTGATAGAGATCATGCAAGAGGTTGATTTCTGTTGTAGGCAAAGGAACTGAAGGGCATGGATTTATTAGGGTAATCTTTATGGTTAAGTGTCCAGTGCATCTCTTGCACTCCCAACACAAAATATACCTAAATATACCAGTGTGGATGGAAATTGTCAGCTCTGCAGACAGAGTCCCACCCCCTAGAAGAAGACCCTATTAAAACAGCCAAGCAATATGAAAAGTAGTAAGAGTGTGTGAACTGTTGCTGGTTTTACACCGTTAATACTTTTGTAAACCTTTGCAGTGGAAAAGTACTGTGTGTTGTTTTGGTTTGTGGTGGGGTTTTTTTTGTTGGTTTTTGTTGGTCTTTTTTTGAAGAACTGACTGTTCTTCTCCTGTGTTTGTTCTAAAATAGCTTTCAATAGAAAACTAGGAAGATCTAATTTATGTCTAGGTTTATCTCAAATTCATTAATGAATGTACAATTGAAAATAATGGAATTACTGTTAAAGGTTTATGTGTATGTGATAATAGGAACTATACCCTGTCTATAAGGGGTTTAACTGATTCTCAGGTGCAGAATGCCCTGAGAGAAAGCATAGCATCATGTTCATGCTTTGAAACACAGCTAGAGACAGATGTGAGAGTTTTTTTTCTAAGAAAAATTTCAATGTTTATGAATGACATTCAAAAGCAATTAATACCAAATACCAAAAACTATTAGCTGAAAGTTGCTGCACAATATTCACTTAGAATATTGAAATAGTAAAAAATATTCTTGAGCTAGCCTAAGCTTCTAAATGCAAAATAAATTATCATGAAGGTCTCACTTTCCAACACACCTGAAATTTTCAGGACAGAAAATGCACTGAAACTGCCCTTTTTCGTGCTTAAGATACAAAGGGCCTTAGTATACTGCTTTTCATTAAAAATATTAACATTATACAGGGTTGACCTGTGGAAGTTTTTCTGTGTTCAGCGAGTACCAGTATTACTGATCTGTAAAATATTTCTTCCTCTAATAAAACTGAGAAGAGAAATGTTGCCCCCATTACACAAACAATAACTTCATGAAATATATGAAAGGTTTATGTTCATTTATACAATATTTAAACTAAGAGCACTTCACAACATGGGGATCTGTCAGTGTTGTCGTGGCAACAGCTAAAGATCTGTCATAAATAGTTGGAACTGAAGTCTGAGGCTTGCCCGAGCTGAAGCCTGAGGCTTGCCCAAGCTGAACCCAACACCTTGTCTGTTGTTTTGAACCTACAACCTACCCAACTGAATGTTGGTTGCATCTTGCATTTTGTTTCGGCAGTGTTTATTGTGGTAGATAGGAAATGGAGTAGCTGTCTTGGGATGGTCAAATTCGAAGACTCTAAACTGGTGTACAATTACCTTTTGCTTCCCCCCCATTTGAAGCATTTTCTGATGATGACACAATGCTAGGACTTGCAGGAGGATCTGGTGGTGATGGAATTTGAGAAGTGTGACTGTTCTCTGTTGATCTTTGGTCTTGTAGGCAAACTTTACTTTTTCCAATTTAACCCACAGACTAGCTCAGTGTTAGTACCCTTCTGTGTGCCTACAAATGTAGTATGTTGCCACATCTATCAGCTCAGTTTGGTTTACTTTGCACCCACTCAGTGCATGTGTGTTTTACACCTACATGGAAAACACATGGAAGCATATTTTGCTTTGCTGTGCTGTTTTAATGCTTTTATTTAGTTGAAAGATATGTACAAAGAATTACTTGGCATTTGTTTTAATTCATTATGAATTGTGCTTTGGTGTACTTCATTTCAGCTACTTGAACTCTTTGTAACATGTAAGGGCAGAGAGATTGGTTTTGGCCAATTGTTTTTACTGTGTTCTTAGTTGAGCAACTTTGGGGAAAGTGCTTGTTCTGCAGTAGTTCCAAAAATCAAAGGAAGATAAGAATACGTGCTTGTATAATTTTCATGCTCTAATAATGCACTTGTGTGTTGCAAGAACACATACACCAAAATCTATAACACCAAGAAGACCACATTTTAAAATTAACTCAAAAACATTTAATTAATTGATCGAATTCTTCATGAAATCAGCTCATCTTCTTTGCTGAACTTTCTTTGTCTTAGAACATTTTAGATAGTTTATGCAAATCTGTGTAATAACATTATCCAAGGTTCTCTCATTTCTAGATATTTTTTATCAGCTAACATTTCTGCCTGCTAATAACATAAACAGCAGTTGCCTACTCTTCTTTAAACTATATTATAGTTTTATTAAGGAAGAAAGGATATTCTTATTTTCTTTGCTGTAATAAACTTTTAAGTGAATTCTTAATTATTGCTTTTGAAGTTTAAGAATGAACCAGTACCTTATGGATGTACTTTAATTTGACTTTTTTTTTTGCCTATGGATCAGAATTTCTTAGGATCATAGAATGGTAAGGTTGGAAGAGACCTCAAGGATCATCTAGTTCCAACCCCCTGCCATAGGCAGGGACACCTCCCACTAGTACAGGTCACTCAAGGCCTCCGCCAACCTGGTGTTGAACACCTCCAGGGAGGGAGCATTCACAACATCCCTGGGCAACCTGTACCAGTGTCTTCCCACCCTCACTGTAATTTATATGGTATTGAAAGTGTTCTCAACTTGTAGAAAAACTACTGAAACACTAGTATTCAGACACAGGGATTGAGTAACATTGAACAAACCTAAGTGTTTGCATTTTGTAAGAGCAGATTCACTTTAAAAACGACATTTTCTTTAAAGGTCTTTAAGTCTAGAGCTTTATAGTGGACTACTTTCAAGGAGCAACCTGGACCATGGATTCACATTTAGTCAATTTTAATGGATTTTCAGAAAAGGTTATAAATTCACTTTGGTGTGTGTACATTGTTCTGACCTGGAAAATCAATAACAACACAGTAATATTTTTAAACAAATTGTAGATTTGGACCAGTGTATACTAAGATCAGTCGAAATCATTCCATTCATTTTGTTGGGCACTGAACAAGACCTGATTTTAGTGACTAATAAAACAATCTAGAATAAACAGATAGATAATTACATTTACATTTTGTGGTTTGGGTTTTATTTTTTTCATTTATCTCCTTGCTTATCTGGTGATAAAGGTCTTCTAATGTCTTTTCCAGCTGTGGGAAGTCCAGTGACTCAGCAAAGTTTTGTAAATACTATTATATATAAGAGGGAATTGAATTGGGCAGAGTGATTAGTTTTTGTTATTGTCACTGGGTTTGCTTTGAAAAGGGCATAGAAAATTTGATGGGGTAGAGTTTGAGTACTCAAAACACCCAAACAACTTGTCTCATTGTATGTGGTAATAATGTTTTTTTCTTTCCAAACAGACATATTAAGGTAATGAAGTCTTTGAGAATCTTTGTTAACAATCTGTGGTTTTGCAGAGGTTTTTTTTTTCAGTAGAGAATGTAATTTTTAATTTTTTTTGTGTGAAACTGTATAAATTGAAAGTGGTGCTGAGAGGAAAGAGATGGCATACATTTACTTTAGGTCAACTGCAAGATGAAAAAAATTATGATTGAGCACCACTAGAATGGCTTTCCTGAGAGCTTCTCTGAACATGACACAATATTAAGAGTCTATCAGTTCTAGTGTGGCTAATGTCAGATCCAAAACTGCAAATAATCAGTTACAGTAAGTATTTAACCTTTTCATAAGGTGTAATAATCAGAATTTGTATGTTGCTGAATCCTAATCTAGACTCCTGTCTGAATCATCGCATCAGTCATCAAGACTCTATTTTAGATAGGTGGAATCTGATATATAAAGGAAAACTGGATTGGCGTGTTCAGCAAATTTGAATTAGTTTAAATATCTAATTTTACTGAGTATTTATTAATTATTTCTTATTTGTTTTGTGCATATTGTTCTAGTGCTGTGAAATTTTCTCTTTAGGACTGCTTTCTGTCATGAATTGAAGTGAAATTATTGTGTTCAGTACCACAATTCCCAAATGCCAAGACCTGTTTTTTACGATTTCTTTCACAGCAGAACTTAAGAATTTATTGATTCCACTTGCATCAGTATAAAGCTGCAAACTTTTAGTCTAGAATTTGTTGAAGAACATCAAAGATACGGATCAAATAATCACTGTTGTCTGTTGTTCCATGACATAGAATGGAATAGAAGAGAAATGAGAAAACCATTTCTGTTGATAAGCGTACAGCATCAACAAAAAACATTCACAATTTTATTTAAAGTTCTTGGCATCATACTATTTACTAACTTTTGATAATCATGTTTTAGTCTTTGATTGCAGTTGCTGTTGAGAAAATGCCTCATTTTCAACAAAAGCAATGGTTTATCAGAAGTAATTACCAAGTTATTAATGAAGTGGCCTTTTTTGGATCTTAGTTTATTAGTGTGCATACCTCAATAAGTCATTATCTACTGATACTCTTGTACTGAAAACATTTAACATTAAATTAATGTTAGTTAAAATGTTAGTTAAATGCATGTGAGTTATGGGATCTCTGTACATAAAAAACCTATGAGGTCCCAGCCTTGGGTTGGTGCTGTATCATTGTGTGGTGAGATCATAGAATCATAGAATAGTAAGGTTGGAAGGGACCTCAAGGATCATCTAGTTCCAACCCCCCGCCATAGGCAGGGACACCTCCAATGAATACAGGTTACTCAAGACCTCATCCAACCTGGTGTTGAACACCTCCAGAGAGGGAGCATCCACAACCTCCCTTTTAGTGTTTGCTCTGTTTTCAGAAGTGCCACTGGCAGAAAACTTGAGACTGGATTTTGAGAGACTGTGGTTAGGGTTTTAGAAGAAATTAAATTGAAGAATTTTAGATTACTCCATGGGTTATTGGTGCTTAGGGTCTTCCACTGAAAAAATAATCCTGGCTGCAAGTCATGTACATGTCAGCTCTGCTTTAAACATTCCCCTTATACCAAAGCGTAGAAAATGGCTTTTTAATTTTGAAGCTGTTTCATGCTGGTAACAAGCCTACATAACAGAAAAAAGCCACAAAAAGAGTAAGAGCAAAAGTTGTTGCTTATATGTTAGAAGAGGTGTTTCTAAAACTTTTCAAGAACTTACTCCTAGGAGTAGTTGTGCATTGGGGTCGGGGAGGGGGAGAAAAAAAAAAGAAGTTGTAGTTCAGGTTTTATTGGCAGGGTTACATGCTGTTAATAGCAGTGTACATCTTTTGTAATATCCTCCTGCCTTATCATATTTTCCCTGGCATTCGCTGGGCTGTGTTTTGTCCAAATAAATTAAGCTCAGCTCACAGAGACAGGATTGGAAGTTTTCTGTTACTTTGATCAAAATTAGCAGTAGACATTTCAAGCCAATTATTCTAAAACAGGACAGATGTGAAGTTGTGTGGTATGTCAATCATTTTGTGGGCTTTGTTGTAGTTTAGAGCTCTGCATCCTTCAGGGAGGCTGTTAAAATCTTCCTGTTCTTGGGAATTACTGAATAGGATTTCCTACTGCTACCTCTTGTGAAGATTGTGCAACTGGAAGAAAACTGCAACAGTTTTAAAATGCCTTGTTTAGAAAATAGTCATTACAAAGCACAGGCCTTGTGGTGCACAAAGATAATATGTCATTTGTTGAAATTTCAGGTTCAAAGTCCTCACACCAGCAGACAAACATAACACAGCTTTACATACCTGGAATCATAGACTCATAGAATGGTAAGGTTGGAAGGGACCTCAAGGATCATCTGGTTCCAACTCCCTGCCATAGGCAGGGGCACCTCCCACTAGTACAGGTTACTCAAGGCCTCATCCAATCTGGCCTTGAACACCTCCAGGGAGGGAGCATCCACAACCTCCCTGGGCAACCTGTTCCAGTGCCTCACCACCCTCACTGTAAAGAACTTCCTCCTAACATCTAGTCTAAATCTTCCCTCTGCCAGTTTAAACCCATTGCCCCTCATCCTGTCATTGCAAGACCTTGTCAATAGTCCCTCCTCAGCCTTCTTGTAGGCCCCCTTCAGATATTGGAAGGCTACTATCAGGTCTCCTCAAAGCCTTTTCTTCTCCAGGCTGAAGAGCCCCAACTCTGTCAGTCTGTCCTCACAGCAGAGCTGCTCCAGCCCTCTGATCATCTTTGTGGCCCTCCTCTGGACCCGCTCCAACACTTCCATGTCCTTCCTGTGCTGAGGGCTTCAGAATCATACTACAACATAACCTCTGCTCCATGCAAATTGACCGACTGGAGTGTAGCATGCAGGATTTAGATTAAAAATGGATTTACTTATTAGCTTTACCATGTATCATATTTCTTTCTACAAGTATTCCAACTGTCCTGTACCTTAAATATATTTTTTAAATAAGATAAACCAGGGATTATTGGTTTTTTTTCCTTAAGTTTGCTCAAATTGGATTCATCCTAGTGCTATTAAAATTTAGAGAATAGACACATTTTTAGGCCACAATAAGCATTGAAAACCCATCTAAGTTTTTGATTTTGCACATTACCTATAAGAAACGTTTCTTAGTATCACAAGACAAATGAATGTCTTAATTAGGAACAAATACAGATCTAGCAGATAATATTTTTTTCATTAGAGTTGCATGTGAAGTTCAATATAGAATTTTTTGATTAAAGGTCTTTTCCCCCTAGAATTTCAGTGAAATTTTAAGCTTGATGAGTGCAACAATGAAATGCAAAACTTTGCATTTACCAGAGAAAAAATTTCCAAATAAATTAGAACCACTTTCTGATAGGTTTAGAATCTGCTGTTGTTTCTTGTGCTTTCACTGGGCCCCACTAAAAGGAGACTGACACCTCCATCTTGACTGCAGTATGAAGAGAGTACAACTTCTTGAGAAGGCAGCTGTGTCTCAGTGGTTGGCACAGCCTCACACACCATACTGTCTTGCTAAGTACCGATAAAACCTTTGAACATGGTTGTGGGACTGTAACATCCCTCCTGCGAAGAAAACTGAGAGTCTTGGGGTCTCCTAGTCTTGAGAAGAGAAGGCTGAGAGAGGATCTTGCCAACATCTATAAATATCTGAGGGGTGCGTGTCAAGATGAAGGTGCTAGTCTCATTTTGGTGGTGCCCAGTGATAGGACAAGGAACAGTGGGTACAAGCTAGAACACAGGAGGTTCCACCTCGACACAAGGAGACACTTCTTTACAGTGAGGGTGACAGAAGACTGGAGCAGGCAGTCCAAAGAGGTTGTGGAGTCTCCTCTGGAGACTTTCAAACCCTGCCTGGGTACATTCCTGTGTGACCTACTCTAGGTGATCCTGCTTTGGCACTAGATGATCATTTAAGGTTCCTTCCAACCGCTAACATTCTCTTACTCTGTGATTCCCATTTTTAGGACTCTTATAAAATGGGTATCTATAGGATATCTGTAAAATGGATGAAAATACTTCCACACTTTATGATGTTATACACAGGGAAAAGCATTTTACTGTACAGAAGCATCTGGTAACTCTGCAGAGTGATAACAGACACCCTAAGTATCTGTTTGAATGAACTGTTTAGTATTATGATCTGCCTTTTCTTATATGCCACATTCTGAAAGCACTGCCTTAACTTTTAGAAATGCAAATTTTAACTACAGAAAATGGTAACCCAATTAGAAATGATCAGCATGATCTTTACGGTGTTCCTACAGCTTAACAGTTGTAAGAGACTCTATTTTTATACTAGAAGTATTTAAACAGACTTCTGAAAATCAAAGCAGATTTCCTTTTACACAGAAATATAGCAGTACTTCAGAAGTGTATCAAGTGTTGAAAAAACATACATATTGAAAATAATTTTGTGTTGCTCTTTAACTTGCATTCATATAGTATAATTATAATTATTAAAACTAATGTGGCTGGTGCACCCCTACCAATGGGTTATTAAAAGCTCATTTTCATCCTGCTGAAACCTCTAGAACAGAAATGCAGTGAGGCCCATGAATACAAAGATGACTATTTTAAGCGTCCTTCAATTTATATACCCTTGAAAGTTCTGAATTTGGAACACAGAAAAATGACTCCACATCAGATTGTCAGTTGGACACCCAGTAATGGAGATATCTCTAATAATTATGGAAAAGGAGCTATTAAAAATTACATCTGAACTCATGTCAATGAAATTGTATAGACGGGCTGGAACTAAAAATAACCACCAACCATTTCTAACATAACAGTTTATCTGAGCTTTTTTGCAGAAATCACACCAATGACACAGGAAATCTGTCAGAGGCAATTAAGGTAAAATAAGATATTTACTTGCCACTTTCCTTAGTATTTTTGTCTGGATCCTCCCTCAACTAACAGGTGGTTAAGTCCTGCCATGCTGTTCTTGAGGAGGATAAACAGCGTTAAAGTTCTCTGCACATAGATTTCTAAGTGACAAATGCGTAAGACTGTTGCCCTGGCTGGAACCCATCCTGACTCTGATTCAGTGGATCCTGGGACAAGGAATGACTACTTTGACTTGAAAACTGGAAGACACAGAGCATGATCTGATACAAATCTGCACCACACAGTGGTATGTGAAAGTGCTTCACTGAAACCAACTCTTCTCTATGCATGGACCAGTGCCTTTCTCTGCACTTCCTACACCTGCCAATGACTAATGGCATAACTGAGTCCCTCCATCGTCAGCAGGAACAACATAAGAGGAGTGTAATATTGCAAAGATTGACAGATTTTCCTTATCATCATGAAAAAAACCTCAAACCTGGAGGTTTGTGTTAATTTCTCTATGCATGGCTTTTTCTGAGTATGCAAAGAATAGAACATGGCATGTGGAGACGAGCAGAAGAGATACGCACTCGTGACATTTAGTCTCGTATTAAATGTTTGCTCTCTGAGTGTTTTAATGACATTAGAAATATGAAAACCAGGGAAAATTTGAACTGCAAAGATTTGGGTGCTGAAAAATAATTAGTTGTCTTCACAGCCTTCTTCATCATCCCTATCAATTTTGGAGACAAGACACATACCACAGTATCCTCCATTTTAATTAGATAGCTATAAGCTACTCCAGAACCAAAACAAGCTGCCAAACACAATTAAAAAGGCTGCCAGAACAAGGCACAGTATTACCAAGATTTTATTTTTACAAAGTGAGATTCAGAATGCAAACTATTCCAGACACCTCAGTGAATTAGTGGAGAAGCTTTAAAACCTGGGTTTACACACACATTTTAAATTATGTTTTTATTTTAAGTTACTATTTAGTGTAAAAATTTTAGGTGTCTCAACTAACAGTGGGAAATGACATCAGATCAAGTTTCTCCAACTGTAGACGTGCAGCTTGTTTTAGTGCATAAGAGCCTGAAGGTCCATTCTCAGAAGTGGAGTACATGAGGCAGTGTATGTTATGCTAAGGGTGCTCTGTACAGCTCTTACCCTACGAAAGCTGTCTACTCTGATGTTTATTTTAGCATTGTTTTCCAGAGAAGGCATGCTGGTTTATTCTTTGAAAGTAATTTTACTCTTTTCTATTCCCAATTATGCTTTCTGTAATCATAGAGTCATCCAGCTGTTTCATTTGGAAAAGACCTTTTAAGATCATTGAGTCCAACCACTACCTAACTCTACCAAGTCTGGTGGTTTATAGCAAAGCAAGAAGATTTCTTCTTAGCTGCACCTTCCTTGCCCATGCTTTTTTAACAAAAAGATATTTTGTTAGTAGCCTGTCAGCTCAATAACTAAAAGATAGTATAGGTTTACTTTACTCCTCGTATGGCTGCTGAAATGTAAAGGAGCATTAAAATCTGAACTACATTATTAATGCTCCTTCAGTACTGATCAGCAGGCAATGAAAATTTCACCCTTCTTATGCAAATGTAATTAAACAACCAAGTTCTGAACACAGACATTTCTGCTAAATAAATCAAAACTCAGAAAGAAAGGAAGAAAATAATAATAAAGAAAATCTTCCATGTTATCTTTTATCTTTCTAAGCTGAACTATAAACAAGCCTTCCAGGGAGAGAAGTAAGTGTCTCATAACTCCCTGTTGAATTTAACTGCAAGAAGGAATTGCAAACCCTTCAGACAAATTTCTTCCAGAGACACTGTGCTGATCTTAATGATCTATTGCTAAGGGCTACGATAAAGAAACCTGTCATCAATCCTACTTCAGTGCTGTAATACGGAGATGCTCTGCTTGAGAGAGTGACACCAGCACACCATGGACACACAAAACAGCACAGCAGTCAGGCTTAGTGCACAACTCAAGAGCGAACTTGGTATGTTAAGCTAGCCCATAGTCATTAAGTAAAAATTACAGCGAAATGTGAACCTCAACACAAAATATGTAGGATTTCTAGTAGCTTGTGGGTTTTTCAGCCAAAGTATCAGGCATTCCTTCTCCCTGTCTGAGGCCAAACTGCTTCCTTTTGTTTTGGAAGCTAGTTTCAGACTCAAAATGTCAAAGCTGGTGGACTGTAGCTGCAAAAAGTTCCCTGGTGAATGTGCAGTGAGAGGCATTTGCAACAGTCTAGACTATTTCAGTTGTTATATTTGGAGCCGAGGCATCAATAATACATAGTTTCATTAAAAAACAATGTGCTTTAATGTCATTGCACTGAGTTATTTTTGGTGATTCAAGTGACCCCATTTGAAATGTAACAGTTTAAGCTATGTAATTTTATATGCAATCACAGTGAGTTTGCACCACGTACCTGGAAGGAAAACTAAGATTTTTTTACAGACCTTCAAGTTTTACTACTCCTATTTTTATATGCAAATGTATGCATTTACTATCCTGATAAAGCTCAACGGGAGCTGTAACATATGGACCCTCTTTTAGTTCCTGCCCCCTGGAAAGCCAAAACTAAACAAAAATACTACTCTTCCTTTTCTTTCATTTGTTTGCATGTTGTTGTTTTTTTAAAAGATGATCTTGTTTGAAAACAGAAGGTTGGCACCTGAGGAAGGAAGCAGGGCACTGTGTGAGACAGTGGGAGGCTGGACGGGAGGGATCCTGCTTTCTCGCAGAACCTGCACTGCAGAGCATGGCTCTGCACAGTGCTTGCACATACTGCAGTTACCCCTGCATGGACTTTGAGCAGCCCTGGAAATTGCTGTTAACTTGGCCTTACTGGAGCTGCTGGCCTTCTGGTTTTGCAAAAGGCTTTCCCTCAACAAGTAGTTTCTTGTGTTCATCGCTGTGCTGGGAAGAGCCACACAAAACTGACTGCTTTGGTATGTTGGGCTGATGTAAAGGTTTGGGAGTTCCCCGCCCCCCCACACTTTGTAAAATGACCCAGACTAGCACTCAGTCGGCTGGAAGTTAAGTGATTAAACTCTATTTACAGCTTTGCACAATGTACAGCAGATATTTACACTATATACAGAATATTTACAGAAATATACAAGTAAAAGGTAATACAGCAACAACAACACCCCTCCCAGAAATCAGAGACCCCAAGAGGGGCTCCCAACCACCCTTCCACCTTCTCCGCACCCCTGTACCTTGCCCCAAGGTTTGCCTTATGTGCAAGGTAAACTAGGAGGGTCAGCCAAGGGGATTAGAAGAAAAGTGGTTAGTGAGGATTAATCAGCAGAGGAGCCAGAGCCCAGAAGCTGCTAGATCCCACCAGCAGCTCCTGTTCCAGCAAGCGCCAGAGAGAGACTGACTTATCAATTGTTTTGGTTAGTGTTCCCAAACAATTCTCCAGCAAGCGTATGAGTGAAGTAGACATCATGATGTTTTCCTTTCACAGCCTATAGTGTAATTTTGTCTATTAAAATATTCTAATTAGCCTCAAACCAGCACAGCTGAGCATAATGTTATGCTCTCTGAAGGGAGGCAGTTGTATATAGGAGATACTTCAGCAGGTGTTGAATCCTGGAATCAGGAACAGATTTATCCTTGGGAATACATGGGTCTCTACCACCCAGTGTTTGCTTTGGTTTTTTGTATTGCCGGCATGCTCTTGGGGACTGTCTACTGTGTGTTGTAGAGAAAACTGGTTCACTGTTTCCCCACATGGATGTTTTGTTTTTTCTTAGACCGATGTGTTACACTTTGGTTTTTTGTTAGAGAGTTATTTCCTAGTTGAGGATTGTGCAGTCCTGCTCAGTTTCCTAGTCTGTTCTGTTCATTTGTGGGACTTGGATGGTATAGATGCTCTTTTGATGGCAAATGGGAAGGTAAAAACAAATCATGAAGTGGATCAGGAGACTAAGCTTTACAATGGGACTGCTTTGCTGTTTTTTTGAGACTGCTACTACTGGTGAACACCATGGTAGAATAAATAATTGGTCTGGGAAAGCTACATCCCTGCTGCCTATGTAAATGCCAGTACTGTGCATATTTAAGCTCTGAAATGGGAGTTTTCTGATCTTTTACCTTGAAGCATTGATGCAGCCACAAAACAAGTGCAATCAGAACACATGTAAGCAAAGGGAATTAAGGAAGAACTGACATTTAATTCTTTCGTTGTTTTAGAAAGACTGAAATTGCAACAGTGAAAAATGAATGATTTAAGAGAGACAATCCTAAAGTGAGGGATGTTAATAATTATTTCTTTTACTAACAAGTCAGCAAACTGGACAGAATTGCTTGGACTGAACACAAAGGAAAACTCTGGCACAAAACCCTGAAATTCTGCTGTTTCTGTAATGAGAAATGAGGAAAATCTTCAAGTGATTTATATACTGTGGTTGTTCACTGAAGTAAATGAAGTTATGGGAATTTACTGCTGCTAAAGATTTGACCATTTCAATTGATTAAAACAAACAAACAAACAAAATAAATTAACTGACAATGAAAGAAAGATAATCTTGGAAAGCTTTCCCAGAACCAATAACAGAATTTGTTCTTAGGCTGAATCTGAAAAGACTTTTTTAGGAAACCCTGAGTGGTTTGGTTTTTTTTTTTTTCAATGGAAGCAGTAAATGGTTATTAAATTGTAGAAGGAGTCACTTGTTCATGTCAATGATCTAAGTCCTTTAGAAAAATGAAGGAGAAGGTATAACTGATTAATAGTTTTGATGGGATTGCACATCCTTTTTGAAGGGGAGAAGTAGTAAATCCTAGGCTACTTAGCTTTCTGGCTTTTGTACACATTTAGAGGCCAGAAGTTTCAGGCTTGCGGGTAGTCCAGGAAATAGTAGAGACATCTGGAAGATACTGTTGCTACTCTGCAATGTGTAGAATCTGTACAGAAAACTAATTCAGAAATGGGAAACCCAAAAATCTGAAGAAGTGCAGGCAGTGGCAGAGCAGAGGAGATAATGTCTGGCTCCTTTAGGGTAGTGTTCATTGAATCACATCCCACAGCTGAGTCTACCATAAGGACAAATTCTAATGAAATCAAGGTCCAGGTTTAGTATACATTAAATTTATATTTTCACTTGGTGGATATATACATTATGGTATATTAGTATTAACAAGAAATAAGGGTCTTTACCTTGTGGATGCCATTATAAACTGGGCAAATGAGCTGAAGATTTTGTACAGATAGAGTTGGTACAGTTTTTCGAGGAACTTTAGGGTAGAAATATGGTTGTAGGAAGATGACACTGATGGATAGCACTGGATCTGCCCCTGTAGATTAAATGTCTGGCAGACTTCTGTCTGAAGTATTAGATGTTTAGCAACCATTTGGAGCTGCTGTGCTGATTGCAGAAATTTTGGGCACATGAATAAAACTCCTTACATTTTGGTCTCCTAGAATTTTGGGGAGAGCAGATTGTGCTTGGGGAAATGTATGTGTACCTGTTGGGCCTGGATAGTTGTGTTTTTTCACAAGTGTTAATGATACCAGTCATGTCTTGTCTTTGCTTTCAGTTGTTCTGAGGGATTTTTTTTTAGAAATTTTTACTCACTTGATATTTCTCTACTTGGAATTGATTTATTTTGAAATGTTTATTGTTACATTAGTTTTTGATGTTTTGTCAACACTGGGCAATGAAAACACACTGTATTTCAGTTTCACTTCTGATTCAACACAACTTTCAATTCCAGTTGCTAGATCTGTGGCTATGTGTGCATATGTATATATGCATATACATATATACATATATATCTATACATATATACATATATACATATGTAAAAAAAAATAATCTCAATATGTTCAGTCATATTCAAAGTGCCTACCTGAATTTCGGTGAGTGCAGGTTGTGTGCTTTGGAGACATGATGTGCTGACACCCAGATATCTCTTTGAAAAAGGCTGATTTCAAAAGAAGCATGATGGAGTGATTGACCTATCAGGAAGAGCTTCCTAAAAATTATTTTCCCCTCTCTGAATAGGTAAGAGGAGATTTTTATGACAGATGGAAGAGCTGTTTATAATAGCTCTTTATAAAAGAGCCATCTCTCATTTGTAGCCATACTCATCCTAAATGTTTCTGTTTGGAAGAATTTGGGCAGGGTTTGATTCCTGTCTTATTCCTTGCCTCCAGTGTTTGTACATAATTACCAAAAAGATACCAGTCCTCTCCCAGTTCAGAGAAGGAAATGAGAGGCCCAGGGTCACTGTAGGGTTCTGACTCTCCAGGAACACATTTTGGATGGATTGAACCTGGCAAAGGCAGGTGGGAGACTAGATGACTCAAGAGTGAAATTGGAATGAAACTGGGGCTCTGGTCACACAGTTTTTCTGAGGTCCATGCAAATGAATAAAACTTGCATTTTTTTTAGGGTCAGATATGTGGGAAATGAGGTGTTAATTCTTTATATGCTTTGGAAGGGGTGAATAATTTACAGCAAAATCTGACCTGTTGGTTGGCAGACTTCACAAATGGATGTTGCTGTGCAGGTGGAGGCAGCAGTAGATTTGTGGCTTACTGTGCTGACTCTATTTTTAGTTTCCGAATGCTTGTGACTTCCTTTTACAAATGTCAGGAAAATGCATTAGGATTATCTGCTTTGTTGTAGGGGTAATAAAATGCTGTCCAGTTTAGCCAATAAAACAACTAAAAAGCAGACTCTCACTGTCATGGTAGCTGCTAAGTGTATACAGTGGCTCCACAGGATTTTTAAGCTGCCTGCTCTCTTCTTTCCTTGTTGCTTGTTCCTTACCATTGTACTGATTCAAAATTGAGATTAGAAATATCTGGGTGTGGGGAGTTTGTGGGTTTTTTGTTTGTTTGTTTGTTTTTACATTAGAGGCTTATCTGGGAATAACTGAAAATACATATTGAGAAGAATGAAGGTAATGGTTCAGAAAAAACTCTGTGATCTATTTCTGCAGTGCTGTACATTGAGTTGGGAGCATGGCAGTAATACTGGAGGTATGAAGGACTAATGATTATCCCTTTGCCCAAGGGTATCAAGTTCTGGGATGCTAAGAAGTACTTCTCTAAAAGTCCTTTTAGCTTGAGTGCCTAGAAATGGAGCCAGTCACTGCCTTTATAGGATGAGATCACTCTATGGCAACCTTTATTGGCTGATACTCTGTAAGCCAATATTACAGCTGCTTTATCTGCCATAGAGCCAATGCTCATGGAAAAACATTTCATTTAAGCTGGAATGACTTAGTGGCGAGCATTAAGACTGCTTGTCAACTACAAGTATCAATGTTAGGGCTGAATGTGCATGTGACTCTGAATGAAGTATTGCTTTCCCACTAGAAAACCGGTATGAACATTAAAATACACCTTTTCAATGCTTTGATGGTCATTACTGCTTTTATTATGACCTTTTGTCACTACAAGATAGTACTGTAGGGTACCAGTCCTTGGAAAGTCGTTCTCCCAGTTGTAGCAAATAGATTTAAACAGACTTGTGACACTGTTAGTTAATACATGGTTTTCATTACTGTTTCAGATAGCTTAGGCCAAACAGATTGTGTGTTAGTGTTGTGGATATTCAGTATAGCTGGATACTTGAGGACAGTTCACATGTTAAAGACCTTGTGCTTTAAATTCACCTAAATATGTCCCTTAAGTCATTCTTAAGTTGTGGGTATCTCTGTGCACTTTGTCACTGTAGAAATGATATATTAATTTTCAAGGGAACCACAGAGTTAATATGTTTGAAGTCTGAAGCATAGGAGGGAAAAAAGTTGGCAATTTAGTGAAAATGGAGGAGCTAGTTCCACTACACAGGCAGGCTAGAAATAGGAGTAAAAGTGTGGCTTTGAACTGCATCATATGAAAGCACTAATGATAGGAACATTGCAAGCTTCTGTGTACCTGTGAATGCCCTTTTTTTTTTTTTTTAATGGAACTTCTGCAGTTTTTGAAACTGTGTGCCTCTGAGGAGGCATACCATGGAAATTTGATAGGTAATACATTATTATGTAGTGAACTGCTCAAATTAGCAGTTAGATCACTGTGAGCTAGTGTCATCTTGTCAAGTGTAGCTCTTGCCTGGAAAGTCTGACCAAAAAACACAGCCTCTGTTTTCACTTAACAGATAAACTGTGGAAAATCGTGAGAGTGAGATGTAAATCCATAGTAACTGGTTTAGTAGTCTTCCATCTTTGAGAAAATGGGAATCTGGAAATTAACTTGGTTCACTTTGTATTTTGGCCAACTAGTGATAAAGTCAAAATGTTTTTGAAACCTGGCATGCTTGTGGCCACTGCTAGGTCTTAGACCAGTAAGAAAAGGGTTATTTGTTCCAAGATTTAATTTTTTGTTTATCCAGATAACTGTCACAGATCTGCAGCTTGTTGTTACTGAAATGAACAGTCAACCCATAGCAGCTCTATTCTGTCAAACTGTTGTAATGAATACTGGAGTACTGAAAATTAGATGCTGTGTTTGTCATCCTAAGATTGACAAAGTTGTTGTCGAGTCTATTTTTCTTGTAAGTTCAAGTATTTTTAATTTTACAAAAAATGTATTTTTCTTAGTAAGTTAACTTAATGTTTGTTCATAAAGCAGTGGTAAAATGAATCCTCTTGGGCTTTATTTTAAACCCTCTTTTTACTGGAACTAGAATAATAGGTGCTTCATTCAGGGAGCACAGCTTCAGCTAGTCCTCTCCTCACTTAACCATCTACAAAGCACAATGAGCAGGGTAGAGCTGCCAAGTGCTGGGAAGCCTGACATAGCCATCATGTTGCTTGTTAAGAGTTACAGTATCACAGTATCACCAAGGTTGGAAGAGACCTCAAAGATCATCAAGTCCAACCTGTTACCACAGAACTCAAGACTAGACCATGGCACCAAGTGCCACATCCAAACCCGCCTTGAACACCTCCAGGGACGGTGACTCCACCACCTCCCTGGGCAGCCCATTCCAGTAGCCAATGACTCTCTCAGTGAAGAAGTTTCTCCTCACCTCCAGCCTAAACTTCCCCTGGCACAGCTTGAGACTGTGTCCTCTTGTTCTGGTACTGTTTGGCTGAGAGAAGCAAGCAACCTCCTCCTGGCTACAACCACCCTTCAGTTAGCTGTAGACAGCAGTAAGGTCTCCCCTGAGCCTCCACTTCTCCAGACTAAACAATCTCAGCCCCCTCAGCATCTCTTCATAGGGCTTGTGCTCGAGACCTCTCACCAACCTCATTGCCCTTCTCTGGACACGTTCAAGTACTTCATGAGGTACTTGAGTTGTGTGATGAAGTACCATCTCAAGGTGATGGGGTCTCTTCTGTTGCTGACTACTTCTTCCCTGGTATTCCTCTGGGCTAATAAAAGGTATTTTCCGCTGCACAGCATCTCTTTGAGTTGGGAACTGTGAGATGATAGAGTGCATGGAGTAAAATTTCTGGATGTGAGCTCATGAAGTGAAGCCTTGTTCATTTTTTTTGGAGGCAGTATGCATTTAAAATCAGAGCTGGTTAAAATGTTTCCTGCAAATGCTTTTTCATTGGAAATCACTGATCTGATGGAATTCGAAGCATTTCTTAGGGCTATGTGAAATAACCTTAGACTTCTTTGTCAAAAAAGATGCCAAAAAAGAAGTCTGCATGGGACTGCGTAGTTTTATCACTTAGTTCAGATGGGCTTTTGTGCCTAGCTGGAGCAAGGAGTACTTTGAGACATGTAAACTCTACTGAGACTTTGAAACTGGAGGTTCAATATACTTTTTCTCAAATCTGTGTCTAAATTGCAGTGTGTTTCATAAACAGATTGTTTCTGAATGCTACATTAAGGTCTGCTCCATTATGGTTTTGGAAGAAAGAAAAGTGACCAAACAATTTCCTGCAGCACAAGACCTTTTTTGTAGACTTTTAAAAAAGTGACAGTCAGGTCAGTCTGGTGGGAGCTGTCTGAAGCTAGGCCCATAAACTGGAACTACTTTTGTATTTCTCTGACTAGAGAAGAAGAAAGGATATAAAAACTTGTTTAAAGTAATTCTGAATGCTATTTTCTTTCTTCTAGCTGTCTCCGTAATGAGATACAGTGCATCATCATTTGGATTTGCTGTAAGTAGAGATACAATTTAATACACTCTACTGTTTTTAATGGGCTTTTTCTGAATGTGAAATACTATATTTTTTCTTATTTTAAAGTTCCCAGTGAGGTGTGCAAAGTCAGTGATGGATTAGAAAGAATATGTCATACCTGGGACAGGATAGTAAAGATGCTTTCATCACACTCTTTTGGTTTCTGACTACAAATTAATATATATCAATGGAGTTAATATCAACACTTATATCTGATTGACAGATATTATCCCCTGTATGTGGTTTTCGTCTATGAAGATTCTCACCTTAATCAGTTCTGTTGTTGGACTTGAGCCAGATTCTGAAGTTCTTTTCAGAACTTTGCACGAGTGGTTTCCTGTTGCAGTCTATGCTAAAACTCCTTTTGACTTCAGGACGACTGCTTTCTTCTGTAGTTGCTATGACTTTACTGATTAGTGGCAGAGCAAAAACTTCCTAACAGGCAAAATCACTAACTTCAAATAATTTGTGTTTCACTTTTGAAATCGAAGGTGAGATTGACTCCATATAAAGTTTGACTTAAGAATGAAAGTTCTTACAGTGGGACAAGCTTTTTGGTGTTACCAAACATCATGTCTTCATTAACTAGAATTACAAGTATGGAAATTTTACTGATGATAAAGTATGATATGAAATCTGGATAGAATGGGATTTAGAAGAAAAAGAATATTTGCTTGCTTTGAAATAAAAACTACTGCAGAAAATTAGTGTCTTTGCAGAAAAAAAGGAATAGTTGGTTTCAAACAATTTGTTTTAGAGTCTGCATAAGAATCGTGTTAGTATTTTAACCCTTGTGATGTCACAGTGTGTTAGTGGTGTGGGATTTTTTCCTTCTCTGGAGATGATGGATTATGAATAAAAAGTTTTTAATCCCTCGATTGACTTTCTGAGCTTTGAAGTGTATCATTGTGCAATAATAACATGGCAAAAATGTGAAGATCAATTTAATAGATGTAAAAGCTGTTTTCATTAAAATGATTTATTTGGAGCTTCTCTGTTCCTGTGCAGCAGGGACAAAAAATCCATTACTGTTAGTACAGAACACATGTAATGGCTCACAAAACAACCGACTCTATCTCTTTCAGTTTGATGCTACCCTCGATGTTTTGTCATCGGCGATAGTTTTGTGGCGTTACAGCAACGCAGCTGCTGTGCATTCTGCACACAGGGAGTACATGTAAGTACACTTAATTACTTCTGGCTTTGGTAGAGGCCTGCAGAGTTTTTGCTGTCAAGCTGTGATGCTACAGATTCCAGAGCATTGACAAAAAACATGTCAGCAAGTATTCTTTCCTTCTGCCAGCTTACTGTTTGGTCCCAAACATGCAACCATTTCTTAGGCAAACCTCCCTCTGTGATTTTCAGTTTCTTTTTAGCCAAGATAGTAACTGTTAGGGCTTTGCTGGTTTTTCTTTTTTGTTCTTCCCTCTTTTTTCTTGCAACATCTCTATCAAGTAAGCTGTATTTGCAATCTGTAATGGACTGGTAAATCTCTTATTTTGCATCCAACTCCATTATTTTTACTAGGGTATGTTTTAAAAATTGATGCTTGTATTATATTTGTGCTTCCCTTAGCAAGAATGGAATATGAACCCCTTCTCTTGAGTGTAAATCACTTCAGTTTGTAGTGATACTATTAGAAGTTTGGATTACAGAGCATCTGAGAAGATTGAGTGATATGACAACATTTATGACTGCTTTATAAAGAAAGAGATAGAAACACTGTTTATTATAGAACTATTACTGTTTTGGTAAGTAAGAGTGTATCAATACTTGCATGTCTTTCACATGGGAAAAAAGTATATGCTTGCAAAACAAAAACACTGAATTCTTTCTGTATAAATTCTTTGAGGAAAGTAATTTGTAGTGAGGTATTGATTACAGTGGAAATTATATTCTGCATCATTGTGCAGCACTTCTCTTGGCAATGCATGTGGTAGCTGAGAAGATCAGGTGGGGATTCGCTCAAGAATTGTTCCAGCTGGTGCATGAAGAGTACTTTAACCTCCTACTCAAATTCTGGATACATCTAGGTGGAGAACTGCAGTACATTTATCCACTTTGGTTCTGTCCTGTGCTGCCATTGCTATCAGTATCCCATCTGTCTTGTTTGAAGATAATTCAGTTATCTTGTGGGATGGACTACAATTCTACAATAAAGAGGAATAAGATAGTTTTTGTTCTGAAACACTTCTAATGACATCCCTTCTGTTGGAAGGAAAACTGGGTGAATCTAAGCTTCTACATACCTGTTAGGATTAAACAAATAAAATAAAAAGCCACATAGGGTGGACTGTAACTTGTCTTCATAGACCTTTCCTAAAAACTAAGCAAAAAGTAAATGGTAGCTCAGATTCATGCAACAGATTGCCAGTGCTGCAAGTTCATTCCTGAGAGTGTTCCATTTGTAACAGTTTGGAATAAAAGGCCATAGGAGATTAATGTGGCACTGATCCATAAACATAAATTTTGTAATATGTGATTAAAATTAGTCTTCCTGTACATATTTGGAGATCTAAACAGACGTTTCCTGAGATTTTTGCTTTTGTGGGCATCCACAGAGATTCCTGTCAACATTCAATTAACATATTTTTGAAATCTCCTTCTGCTGAGCTTTTTCAAGTAAACCTTGTGAAGCAGTTTATAGAGAAAATAAATCTCAATACAAAAGAAGAATCAACACATCCCTGTGGCTAAACCAGTAAAGTGAACAAGAAAAGTAGCAAACATGTTTTCCTGCTTTTTATGCTCATTTTTAATTTGCTTTCCTATAATCCCTCTGCTTTACATCAGGCTAAATTAAGTCCATAAATTACTTGCCATGCCCTCTAGTTGCAAACAGCTAAGGTTACAGGATGAGATAAGTAACAAGTGAAGGAATGTGAACATATGCTGGGA
This sequence comes from Eubucco bourcierii, assembly GCA_013396675.1. Classification (NCBI taxonomy): domain Eukaryota; kingdom Metazoa; phylum Chordata; class Aves; order Piciformes; family Ramphastidae; genus Eubucco; species Eubucco bourcierii. The sequence goes on from VWZE01015195.1 coordinate 23,593, forward strand.
ATATGAATCACTGGAGAGGCAGTCTTCTTATCCCTCCGTTTCTAGAATTGAGAGTCATCATAGTACCGACAACCTGAAAAATGGTTGTGTCTCTTAAGGTAATTCTTATTGTGTCAGATTTTTGAAGGAGGCACATTTTCAATTTCCTGTTGTGTTTAATCAGTCTCATGCTTGAAAGACTGCATGTAATTATTCTTCCTCTGCCACTGGGAGAATGTCGTATGACACCTCCTAGCTGCTTGGTTGCCCTGTAAATAATCTTTGTATTTTATGTGTCTACAACTGCACCTGGTCTTTCAGGGTCCTTGTTTCTGAAGTGCCACTCCCTCTGTGGACAAGTTTGCTCTCAGACTTCTGGGTGGTTTGGTGCAAATTCATGTGTGTGCCAAGGTCATGCCATGCATTATTCCTGTCTCTCTGTGCCTTAACACAGGAACCTGTGCAGAAATCTGGGCTTCTGCAAAAGCATTACCAGAGTTTCTCAGAGTAAGGTGTACCAGAGTGATTTCAGTTTAGTTCTTGATTCATAGATCTGTCTTTTATTGATTTAAACATTACATTGATCTGTATATCCTAACATATCTGAAAATAACCTGAGTTCCTTGACAAAGACCAAATGAAATTGCCAACTAATTATGTATTGCAAATTTATTTCACTTCCTGTTTCATGAACTTGACAGCAAAAGATTCATCCAAGATCTGCTGAAATCAGTGGAAAACTTCTTATGGAAGAGTGGTGTTAGATCCAATCTTACCTGTTGGATGTCATTGAGAGAGGACTTCTAGATAGGATGAAAAACAAAATCCCAGAAAAAGACACACAGAATATAGCCTGATTCATGATGCACTGTGAATTAAATACGTAGAATGAAATGCTAAGATGAAAAAGAACTGCGTAATCCTAGTTAACATGTAGCCATATGGAAGTTAGAAGTGCAGCATTTCATGGGCTGGTGCTCAGAATGAACAGTACAAAACTGCCTGCTGTGCCAAGTTCTGCTGAGCTGAACCAATGTGTTTCCATTTGACTTCAGGGGAATTGTAGTGCTGAAAGTTTGTAGCTAGCGTGAAAATTTGTCCTGATGAATTTAACTCAGTTTAATGGGTTTGAATTTACTAGATCATTTGATTTATCTCATTTTCTGAGGCAAAATGAGGAGGTACTTTTTCAGTGTTCATGTGATGAGAGTTATACAATGTGTGTATCGATTTTCATTGTAGTTCATATGTAGTAGCTGCAAAATATATTTTAGCTTTCCTCTACCATTTGCCCTTCTTTAAAATGTGATGATATTGGTGTCCTGAGAAGCTAAAACTGGCAGGCTTTTCATGTCTTTTACTGATGAGAATTTTTCTTGAGTCATTATGAAAAAAGCTATCTGATTATGTTCAAGGTATGTCTTAAATGATGATGGAATTGTGATGCGTTTTTAATACATTTTTTAAGCATACCAAGTGACTTTGAAAGTGTAATTAACATACACCAGATCAGGTATAAACCGATGTATGGTAGTAGACCATGTGAGACTCTGCTTGATTCTGCCTAATTAGCTCATTACTGAAAGAGTATGTAGGAGTGGGATGAATATTTGATGTGTTTATTACTGGTACTTTTTGGGTAGTTTCACAGTCCACCATCTTTCACAGTATCACCACGGTTGGAAGAGACCTCAAAGATCATCAAGTCCAACCCGTTACCACAGACCTCAAGACTAGACCATGGCACCAAGTGCCAAGTCCAAACCCGCCTTGAACACCTCCAGGGACAGTGGCTCCACCACCTCCCTGGGCAGCCCATTCCAGCAGTCAATGACTCTCTCAG
>VWZE01015195.1:36310-55865 GCA_013396675.1 Eubucco bourcierii
CTTTTTACCCTTCTTGAAGATGGGTGTTATGTTTGCCCTTCTCCAGTCAGCAGGAACTTCACCAGTCTGCCATGACTTTTCAAATATGATGCACAGTGGTTTGGCAACTTCATCTGCCAGTTCCCTCAGGACCCGTGGGTGGATCTCATCAGGCCCCATGGACTTGTGCACATTTAGGTTTCTTAGTAGCTCATAAACCTGATCTTCTACTATAGTAGGCAGATTTGCCTGCTCCCAGTCCTCACTTTTACCCTCTGCAACTTGGACATTGTGGTTGGAGCCCTTGCTGTTGAAGACTGAGGCAAAGAAGTCATTGAGCACCTCAGCCTTGTCCATGTCCTTTGTCAGCAGCTCTCCATTTTCCTTCTGTAAGGGTCCCACATTGTCCCTAGTTCTCCTCTTCTCACTAATATACCTGTAGAAGTTAATATACCTGAAGAAGTTAATATACCTGAAGAAGTTTGCAGCTTTGCTGAAGAAGCTCACATTACTCCTGGGTCTATAGCTTATATTGCTCTTTTTGGCCTGCAGCTCATTTTAATGCTAAGTTACAGTTCCTTGCAAAGTAATAGTTTTAACACTACCTCTTCACTCCAGTGGCAAAAACAGCCTGTAGAGATTTTAAACATTTCCTTTTCTGTGGGCTATTAGGAGCCATTAGTGCTGAAAGATCTTGACAGACCCTGCAGAGATAAAAGTTTTGTGAGTAAAAATTTGTAAGATCATAGTATAATTCAGGTTGGAAGGAGCCTCAGGAGGTCTCTAGACCAGGCTCTGGCTCAAAGCAGAGTCAGCTGTGAGATTGGAGTAGGTTACTTCGAACTTCATCCAGTCAGGTCTTGAAAATTTACAGGGATAGAGCCTCTCTAACCTTTCTGGGCAAACTCTTCCACTATTGCCATGGTGGAAAACTCGTTTCTGTGAGAAAAATACATCATTATGAGATTGTTAACAGCCAAGAAAATACAGAATTAAAATAAGGTAGAGTAAACTGGCTCTTGGTAGGTAACAGAATTTTATGTAGGAATTAGGACTATTATCTTCTGTTTATCATATCATAACTACCAGAGAATTAAGTGAGGAACTGAACTTTGTTTTGATGGCAGCATTGCAAATGTGAGAAGATAGTTTCAACTTCAGGAATATTAATACAAACTCTAGTGGTTTATAATGACTTTTCCTCACACTCCTCTTGTCACATTCACCTCTTCAGCTCTGCTGAAAATACAAGAATGAAATATTTTACAGTGAGCGAGAACAATCAACTGCAGGAACAACCTCTCCAGGGGTGTGGTAGAGTCCTCATTGTGGGAAGTTTGCAAGATGCACTTGGATAGGTGCTAGATAATCTCATCTAGGCTCCCTTTCCCATGAAAGGCTGGACCAGATGATTTTTTGAGGTCCTTTCCAACCTGGGTTGTTCTAAGGTGCTGTGAGGTAACCTTAGATACAGCACTGAATAAAAAATACGGGAGAATAGCACAGTATTTGCAAGAAGGTTAAAATTTTAATATGGTATTTCAGATGTATTGCATATTAATAAAACTGGGGAGTAGACTGCTACTGTCTAATTTTATTCCACACAGTGTCATCACGTTTCAGGGACTGTTTTAATGAACTTGAAGTGTGGTAATAAAATGGTTTGCATGATGTAACAGACATATAACCAAGTAGATGAGACCGCTTCTCTCTCTCCACTGCCCTAAACCAACTGTCTCTTGTGAGCCACCAAGGAAAAGTTACCACGTTTTTGCAGGCTGTATTTGCATTTATCTCTAACTTTGTGGGAATCTTTAATTCTGTGGCTTCACCTTTGCTGCATGTGAGAGCAGATTGACTTGAATAGTTACCAAAAGCTTCATTACAGACCCTTATTTTTACTGCCTTACTGTTTTCCATGCGCCAGAAAGAGAGCAGGGTGATCATTAAGCAATGGCTGGTTTACATAAGTCAGCTGATATGTGAACTGTTGTTGGTCGTTGCTATGTAGCTTACCCCAGGTCTCTTCTGAGGCAGTATATAGCAGAGCTTGGCACTGAGAGTGTCTTTGTAACTTTATTTTCTGTTTATTTAAAAAAACAACAACAACAAAACAAGGTTACAAAAGAAGTAGCTGGAAGTCTAAATCTGCACTCTCACTTCAGGATGAGTTCTGCTTACATGGGCAAGCAATCCCTTTGGCTGGAGTGGGTCAGTTCAGGTGAAGAATATTCACTATGGCAAGAGCTGTGCTAAAGATAAAATTACTTTATTACATTGAAGATGAATCACCACAGAGATCTGAGAAAGGTTAGGTTTTAGTTTTGTGATGGAAATATTACAGAATTTGCCTTATCGCTATCTGTATGCAATCATAACAAAGAACTGCAAATATAAGACAGGAGCAAAGGTAAATCTATGAATTATAAACCTGTTTTGGTGTATCTCTTAGGTGTAAATGAATTTATTGGTTTGACTTTTTCTCCTTAGGAAACTAAAAGGGAAAAAAAAATTAACTTACTAATAGGAGTTTGAAAATTGATAATTTTTGGAGATGAATCCCCCCAAAACTCAGTAGTTTTCATAGGTATTTTCTTTAAAACTACTAACTTGTGCAAAGTAGCAAATTGTTGATTAAGGGAAAAACTGTCAGGGGCTTCCTTTTCTGGCCTTACGAGTTGTGAGAATTTGTCATCAAAATGAAGAATTTTGTCTACTAGAGTTTCTTACAGGGAATGTTTTATGGAAAAGATGAGGTGGCAGCTGTGTATTATGCAGTACACTTACGCTGATCTTATTTTGATGGATGCAAGTGTAAATATCTGGGACTGTGTAATACAAAATGGATATTTCTGGGGTTCTATAAATAAAAATGGGTTGCATATGGCTTGTAGTACTGCTCTCAGAAAAATGTCTTTTGGAAATTGTCAGGTTGTAGCACACTCCAGAACCAAGTTTAAGATTGGACACGAGTTTTTAGGATTTAGACATACTCACTTTTCTGAATTCTTCAAGGAGTGAACTAGCAGGAGCTGAAGCTCAAAAGCTGCATAAACTCTTTAGCAGTTTTGAAAGTGGAAATAATTTCATCCTCCATGCCTGAGGCTGTGGTACAGCTGAATTAACAGTATGTTTCATCTGTGACAAAGTTATCTTGAAAAGCTGACAAAATCGATGAGTTAATTTTTTTAATATGGTGAATTATTCGTTATCTTCTGGATTTTAAGATAGAAATAATACATAAAAAACACATCAAGAAGTGTCTTCAGCAGATCATGATCTGCTACCAAGACCTACAGCAAACTAAGGAAGACTTGGTGGTGGTTTCACTGTTAAAATAATCCTATTAAATACTCTTTAGCAGAATCTTAATGGTGTAGACTTAATTACTCTTGCATTCCACGTGCCATTGCTGTGAGGAAAAAAAAAATCCTTTGGAAGTCTGAGCTTGAGCTGACCTAAAAGTTGATTTGTTGCCTGGGTATCAGAGAGATACTCTCACCTTGTCCTTTGAGTTAGTCTATTATTCTTTCAAAAGACTGAATTCTGAAAGATTTCAGAAAGCATACTGCTTCTGAAAATCCAGTCATGTATTTTCATTGTATTTTAAACTGTTTTGACTAAATTTTCTCCATTCTTCTTTATTTTTAGGTGAAATATGTGCAACTGAGGGAGGAGGTTTCAGGTTCATATATTCTTCATTAGGTCTTTTCTGTTGCCTTTCAAACCTCTAGTAATTGACTATTTTGTGTTACGTGTCAATTATATAATGATCTAGTAGATGTTTATTGGGAAGCTCATATACGAACTCACTTAGAAATGGCTGCAGTGTAATACAGGCTCTCCAGGAGTTGCTGTAGATGTAAAAGTGATGTTGGTGGCATATATGTGATGTGTTCTTCATGGATGTTGCTGAACAGAACATACCCTGATGTCTTAGCAAGAAGGTACTTGTCCCAGTTCGAGGCCATGAGCTACTCAGGACTGGAGGACAGAAATGACTCTTACTTCTTTTGAAGAGTGATTGGAAATACATTCTGGAATATGAGGGTATTAAGGGGACCACCAGTTACTCCAGAGTATCAGAATTCCTGACAGTGAGAGTGGGAAACCTGGAGACTGAAGAGCTTTTATTATGCTATGGTGATGATTCCAAGCAGTGGTATCTGTAAAATCTTCACTAGGTTTTCAGTCAATCCTCACTTCTGTATAGCTCCTCTTTGATTAATTTTTATGGGTCCTTCTGAGTTGACTGGGACTTGTTTAGAAATGACAGTTGGCTCATCTAATTTAATTGAATGTTATTAATGAAATTGCATTTGCCAACAACTTTGGCAGTAGCACCCTTCGCGTGTAGTTGGAAATGCTTGTTACAGAGCAGTGGAGTAATTGTTAGCAGATGGAAGTTAGCAGGCTTGTATTAAAGTTTACGTTGTCTAATGGCTTGAAATAAACCAAGCTTACAATAACCAATTACAATTTGTTTACTGTGTCCAACTGTTAAAATTCCAGAATAATTTTTGAAGGTTTCTTATTTTGTACATTTGTAGTTCAGTTTGGTGTTGTTTTCAGTCTAGATAAATTATTTTTCTGGCAAATGAGACTGAAAGAAGACTGCGTGCAGTATTTCGTCCTCGTGGCTTTGCAGACAAATCGATACACTCAAGAAGACAAGGAACGTGTATTTTTGCACTTCAAGTACTTGCCATTACTCATGAATTTTGCATGGCTATGGATTCCAAAAGCCAGCATATAAAGGAGAAGCTGGGCTTGCTAAATATGGTGGCTGAATGCTGATTCAAACCTCAGACTGCATTTCTGTCTGCTATTAATAGCCTTGTCACTGTTATTAACATCTTCATTTTTTTCTTTCTACTTTTAGCCATTTCTGGTTAGGTAGGTGTATGGGAATTCTTTTGACACAGTAAAACTGATCTGAGCAGGAAGAGAAGCAACTCAAGTTTGCTAAAATTGCTTCTTAAGTGCTGGAATAGGTGGGGATGCAAAATGTTTGCTATTAGGCTTGGGTGGTGGCAGAGTTTACAGAGATATCCCAGACCCTCCAGCATTTGCGAGAACTGATTTTAGCCAAGGGGATGCTGCTTTGCTCTCTTCTCTGACCGACAGTTGTGGTATTCAGCAATACATATTGGCACAAAGAAGTTTGATCTGTTGTTTCCAAGTCTCAGATTTGTGGCTCTCTTGGTTTAGGCTTTTCTTTCAGTGTTGCTTTCAGATGAGATGCCAGCATATTCTTGCATGAAGTGTATATATCACGTGTCAACCTGTCACTGGCTCAGCAAATGGCCTTAGGCAGGTCAGCCAACTTTTGCAGGCCAGTTTGTTACCTAATGCCTGGAGATAAATGAACAGAACTTTTAGTATATGTTTCTCTACCTTGTCCGAAACAACAACAAAAAAAATCATTACAACAGAATCTGTTGTGAAGTATAATCTTATGTTATAGCCTTGCTAAATATTAGAGAAGTAGTGCATAAAGGTAGTACTAGAAAGTTTTGCTTAGAGAAGTAATGCATAAAGGTGGTACTGAAAAGTTTTGAGTTCGACCAAAGCATCACCAAACAGATATCTGTGCAGTGATTCATTCAGATAGGGTGAAAACTGCAAATCTCTGAAAAGAATCTGTTGAAGAGCAGAGACCTGCTTCCACATATGCCAAGGAAAATGAAACATCTACCTTTCAATTTGACTCATTCTTTTGGGTAACTTTTCTCCGACCCATACTACCATTTAATTATCACCTCTTGCTCTAAGATTGCAGAGAATCCACCCTGCATTTCTTCCTCTGTCACTTATGATGGGCCAGATTTTTGGTCTTGTGTTTAAGTCTAGGGGAAGGACTCTAGAGTAATCAGACTCTCCAGAGCTTTTTCTGTCTACTTTTCACAACAGGTTATGTTTAACATTACAAGAACGAGAGCTGTGTTGTAATTTATTACAAAGGAGTTAAAAATCTCTCTTAAAATCAGTGTGGCAAGGTTTTGCCTATCTGAGGTGAGTTCCTCATCTACTACTCATCTACCCAGCACAAATCCAGGCTGGGTGGTGAATGGCTGGAGAGCAGCCCTGAGGAAAAGGACCTTGGAGTCTGGCTTGATGAAAAGCTCAACATGAGTCTGCAGTGCGCACATGCAGCCCAGACAGCCAACCGAGTCCTAGGCTGCATCAAGAGCAGCGTGGCCAGCAGNTGTTACCCATGCTCCTAGCATTAGTGTAGAGGCATTTCAGTTGTGCCTCTGCTGGAGCTGGCTTGCCGGTTAATCTTCCCTTAGCCTCCCATACCTTACTACCTAGAATACTGATGACAGTGTCCCCTTCCCCCTTCATACCCCGTTTAAAGCCCTATCAACTAGTCCCGCAATCCCTCCTGCAAGGACCCTCTTCCCCCTTCGAGAGAGGTGTCTCCTGTTTGGGCTCAACAACCCTGGTGCTGTAAAGGCCTCAGCATTGATGTTAGGAGGAAGTTCTTTCCAGTGAGGGTGGTGAGGCACTGGAACAGGTTGCCCAGGGAGGTTGTGGATGCTCCCTCCCTGGATGTGTTCAAGGGCAGATTGGATGAGGCCTTGAGTGAGCTGTACTAGTGGGAGGTGTCCCTGCCTATGGCAGGGGGTTGGAACTAGATGATCCTTGAGGTCCCTTCCAACCTTACCATTCTATGATTCTATGATTTACCACTCCATGCTCTACCTTGTCTGTACTTTGTAGAAGTGCAGCCTCTTTACTGAGAACTTCTCTGTAGGATTATGTGGATTGTCCACAGCGTGGTTTGATGTTGGTTACATTGGGAAATAAACCCAACTACTTGCCTATGCCACTGCTGCAGCTGTGTCTTCTGACCTAGCCAAAGCAATGCCAATTCAACTGCAGTCTCTAGATTGAGCTTGATGTGAACATTACATGTGCTGCCAACCACCAGATGGCCTGATGTCTGAGCTGTTGAAAATAGCAGCATGCTACTGGAATAATTATAGCATCCATAAACAGAGCTAACGGATAGGTACCGAAGGATGATTTACAAACAAAGGAAATCAACTTTTGAAGAAAAAAAAAAAAGGGTACATACAGATACCACTTGTTAACTATTTCATGCTTTTAACTTTAATATTGCTCTTACAATAGATCTGTCTATAGTAATATAATTTAATATGAAGAACTATTAGTAAAATTGTATTATGGATATATCAATAATGTAACATATTGGCTATTGTTGTTTGTGTAGGTTAGATCAAAGCCTTGTATGCTGTAGTATTTCATGGCAAAAGGGAGTCCATCAATCTGTTTCTTGGAACAAAACCAACAGCTTCCTTTTTTCCTTTGAAGTTCTGGATACGTGTTTTGCTTTGTAAGCCTCATTGTGGCTGTGTCCTATAAAAAAAGTTATCTCTGTCAGTTATTCTTTTCCTTAACTACTTTTTGTTAAACCATTTGTTTGGTTTTTTTAATAAACCTGGGTTGCAAGCATTGCAGAGCAGTAATAGAGTCTAATTCCATGTAGCACCTCGTCTGGTGAGACCCTGATACTTATTTAGGTATGGTGAGACTCTTGGATAGCCTGTGAAGTGATTCCCCTACTCTATTGGTAGGTTTGGGGTTTGTTTTTATTATATACGTATATATATATTTTAATATCTGCCCTTAAAATCTTTTTTCTTAGAGATCTGGGGAGGACATTTCTGTTTCAGGTTCTGTGATGATACTGATCAGATTTACCAAGCATCTGTCCTGGTTTGGTAAAGAGAAGGAAGTTCCCTTGATCATTTCTAATCAAGACGCAAGGAAAACAAACAGAAACAGACCTCTGGTGGACTCTATGATGAATTGTCATCTTTCTCACTCTGAAATGTCATCTGATCTGCCCTGGACTGGAGAAGAACTGGACAAATTCAAATCTCTTATCTTTATCTCCTTGGGATATTTTTATTGTTAATATTCCATTCACCATTATCCTTCAGCAGTGGGAGTGGACAACTCCAAATTGATTTTTTTTTTTCCCCTCAGGGCTTGTGTTATCTTGGGTGTCATATTTCTCCTGTCATCTATATGTATCGTGATCAAAGCCATCCATGATCTTGCGAAGAAAGTGCTTCCAGAAGTGGTAAGAGGATTAATGTTCTTTAAAATGTTCTTTTTATTCCCTACGCTGCCCCTGAGCCAAAGAAAGGCCAGCACCATCTTTCAGCAGGCACTGCTGAACTCAACAAAGCTCTAGCAGATGCATTTCCTGTGTGTCTCCACATACTAGTCCTGCTCTTCAAGCAATACTTTTTCCTAATGTGATGGATTCTAGCATTTATGTTTTTTTGTATCTCCTCTTCTCCTTGGTTACCTTTATGGGACAAATCTTTCTCAGCATAATCACTTGAAGCTTTATATAGGACTATAAGAGTTCACCTACAGAGAAGAGGTCTCTCTGGGCTTAAGGAAATTGGCAGAATTTTATGAGGAGAATATTTCCACAGTTTACTACTCCAGTGAGTTTGGTATTTTATTTTTAATGTGAAAAGAATGTATTTTTGGATTACATTTTTTTGTTTTGTTTTCCAGCTCTTGCCTCCAATTCCAGAGCCATGTATGAGCAGCAGGAGTGAAACAGGTGAGGGGAGCATGCTGGGGGAAAGAGCTGGCTTTTCAACAGGCTCATGATGGAGCATCACAAAGGGATTACTGCTGCTCTCTGTTTTCATTTGGTTATGAAAGACAGCCCCTACTTGGCCTGTAGAGCAGCTCTCCCCAGCAGCCCTTCTCTCAGCTCTGCTCTGTCCTGTTCTGCTTGCTTCTTTTCAGTAGTGGCTATTAATTTCCCTGAGCTCTACTCATCTAAAGCAGCTACTCAATGGAAGAGCCATTTGGCAATGGTTCCAATCCCAGAAGGCTCTTGATAATATGTTCAAACAAAATGGGCCCTCCGTTCAGTTATTGTAGATAGAGCCTGATTTGGACAGTTTGTATTCAGCCTCCATGAAATTTGGTCTGTCTGTAAGTGAACACAGACTTTTGCATTGGGACATCCCCCTGCCAAGTACTATTCTCAACACATCACTACAGAGAAACCTAAACTCCTTGATTTCAACCAGAAGATGGAGGCAGAGCTGGAAAAAAAACACCTCAAAATGGAATTGCAATTGTTAGCAGCGTAGGTGACCATTTAGGACTTGTGCTCTTATGGGCAGCACCAGAAAACTAATTCAGTTTAGGGAAATTTGGGTAAAGACAGGTAGCTTAGCAAAAGCCCATGAACTATGCATGGCCAATTTGCAGCCAGATGGATTGTTTGACCACAGGTGATCCATGTTCTCTTTGCATTTCACTTCTTTTCCAGTCTTCATAATGTACTGCCTCCTCAGCTCTGCCTGCATAACAGCACATGTGGTTGTTCACCAGCCTGGTTCTGTCAAAATGATCTAGGTTAGCTTAAACACTTTTAATAGTCAGTTCTTAAACTCAACCAAAACATTTTGACAGAACTGGGTTAGGGAGTAAGCATCAATGCCATTGTGCCAGTAAAGCTGAAGGAGATCCTGGTAAAGGTAAGGGGAGAAGAGGAGACCCTACGGTGACGTCCAACTGAATGACAACCACTTATCTTGACTCTATCCAAACAGTGCATCTGGCTATAGTTTGACTCTTATTTAGTGAAAAGATGAAATATATAGTCTTGACTGTGAATCAGAAATAAATTCAGTAAGGAGGCTGCAATAATTAACACCTGTCGGTGAACTTATGGCAGTGTAGATCAGATTAGTTTGGATGTCTTAGGCTGATTCATTGTGGGCAAATGCCCTAATAACTCCAGCAGTAAGAACAAGAGTTTAAAAGGTGCCCTCTCCATATCGTTCTTCCATTATTTCAGGTACTGTCTGCAGCTGAGGGCTCTGCGTCTTACACAGGGAAAAGTGTCTCCTATTTGCAGCATCAGAGTTATGAGCTGCAGCTATGCTGTGCTTCCTTATTTTTATTCTTTTCAATGCATTTATGTCAGGAAATAATATTTAATTCAAGCTGCAGAAAGGTATCCCTGAAGACCAGATCCCATTACAAGTGTCCTGTAAGAACGATTTATGCAGATCCCTTTTGTCACAGATCCAGACTTTGGTGTGCTGAAAGTGTGTGGAGTATATCAGAGTTGGGGTGAATACTGCTTACATAGAATCACAGAATCAACCAGATCGGAAGAGACCTCCAAGATCATCCAGTCCAACCTATCACCCAACCCTATGCAGTCAACTAGACCATGGCACTAAGTGCCTCATCCAGTTCTTTCTTGAACACCTCCAGAGATGGCGACTACACCACTTCCCTGGGCAGCCCATTCTGATGGCAAATCACTCTCTCTGTGAAGAACATTTGACACAGTATCAGGGTAAATTGACAATTTTTTTTTCTGTGACATGGGGCTGACTGTTTTCTCTAGTTTAGGCACTCAGATACTGTCAGAAATGTGAAAGATGTATCTGGCAGGGCCTGGACTGTGGCTGACTAGTGGCAGGGTGAAAGCCACATGCACATGCAGAGGATTTTCATGCCGTGCAATTCTGCCTGGAAAGTAGGTTAGAACAAGGAGTGACAAAAGATGCTACTTCTATTTGGTGTCTCTTAAATGACATGGCAAGGATTCTCATTTCAAAGTCTCAGTACATCTCACTGTGGGAAACTGATTCAGTAAGGGTTGCTTGATGTGAAATACCTCAATGTAAACTGAAGATCCCACAGGACAATGAAGAAAGACCAGCATTACTGCTGCAGGTTGTGGCCAGAAAGGTATTATGCTTAAGAGTTGTTACGTTAAAAATAGTTGGGGGAATGGTTGTTAATAGAAACCTTTTCAGTGGCACACACTGTGCTTGAATCTGATGCTGATTTTCTGTTTGTGTAATACTCCCCCAACTGCTCTGTGTCTCAGCAGAAATAGCCATTCTACTCAGTTGTTTGGGTCTTTGGTGCTGGAGTATGTCCTCAGCTAATCTACAACAGCCCAGGCAGTATCACTAGCAGCTTAGCAGAGTGAAAATCTGCTCAAATGAATTCAGTAAGGGGGAGAGGTTTCAACCTCTACTCTTTTATCTAGGGTACTGTCTTCTACTTCTTGGACCACCAATGAACTAGTTGATAAGATGAAGGTGACAGTCTCTTTTCAGTAATGCCCAATAAGAGGACAAAGAACAGCAGGTATAAGCTGGAATACAGGAAGTTCCACCTCAACATGAGGAGAAATTTCTTTACTGTGAGGTTGCCAGAGCACTGGAACAGGCTACCCAGAGACATTGTGGAGTGTTCTTCTCTGGAGACTTTGAAAACTCTCCTGGGTGCATTCCTGTGTGACTTATCCTAGGTGATACTGCTTTGGCAGGGGGGTTGCACTACATGATCTCTAGAGGTCCCTTCCAACCCCTACCATTCTGTGATTCTATGCCTCTGTGCTACGAAAGGGTAATTAATTAATGTGAGATGATATTTTTCCAAAATTAATATTGTTTATTAATTTTGGTATTTAGGAGTCTCACCCCCCACTCCCCAACCACTAATTTTAATAATAATAGGTTCTTTGCATGGTCATGGAAACATTATACAAAAGAATAACTAGATGTAGAAATAACTAGCAAAAATATGTAAACATTAATTGAACTGCAAGAGAAGGTTCCTGCAGTCAATACACAGCTTGTGGTCAATACACTGCTTGTCCACTAGATGGACTCAAGGAGCTCCTTTCTGCTTATGGCAGAAGGCAATGGTGAATTACAAGAGGCTTGAAGTATATACTCACAAAATATTATTTCCTGATTACAGCTTCAGACAGGACCTAAACGCTTTCAGGGAATTCTGCCGGTGTCTTGTCAGCTGTTAGGGCTTCTGACTGTTCCCAGGTTTCACAGGGTACTGGGGAAGTGAGGCAGACAATCTCTGACCTGGTCCTGATTTCTCTGGACAATCTGTGTGTCCCTTCCTGGGCTCCTTGTCTTGGCAGGAGACCTTCAGGTACAGGCAGGATGTCTTGCAGTGTGCAGTCTCAGCACAACGTCACGCTGGCTATGCAGGCTGATCCCATGGAGGCATTTAAAGCCTGTTCCTAAACTCAAGGCAGTGGAGTTTCCAGGCAGTTCAGGTGGGCTCCTTGTCTTGGCAGGAGACCTTCAGGTACAGGCAGGATGTCTTGCAGTGTGCAGTCTCAGCACAACGTCACGCTGGCTATGCAGGCTGATCCCATGGAGGCATTTAAAGCCTGTTCCTAAACTCAAGGCAGTGGAGTTTCCAGGCAGTTCAGGATACAATAAGGCAGTGAGCAATGGCACCAGGCAGTAGCAAGCCGGAAGCACGAATACAAGGGCAGAGTATGTTGTGTTACCTGCTCATCTCCTTCTATCAGTAAAGCCCGAGACTAATGGGCCTTTGGACACGGAATAGCCAATCAGAATGGCAGTTAGCCAAGCTTGACCATATTAGGTGAAGCCATAGGCTTGCTTTACCCAAAATGGGGAAAAACATAGGCCTTGCACAAGGCAGGCACAAGCAGGATGTAAAACAAGTCTGGGCAAGCCAGAGTCCGTAGACACAGTGACTCCAGGTTCTTTGTCCTCTTTCCTACAGTTGCTTCTCCCCAAAACAGAAGGAGGGAGAGCAGAAAAACATGTCTGGGCAAGCCAGGACATGTATAGGCGTATTTTGGCCTATTCAGACCTACCACAACACTCTGTGATAATAGTACTGAATTCTGTAATGCCTTGCCATTTGATTTAGCTATGATGTATGGACATACATGGAAAAATAAGAGAACCACATTTTCAGCTAATGACTTTTTGCATAGCAGTGAAGTAATCAGTTTTCCATCAATATAATGACCTGAAATAATTTCTGATAGCGATTTCTGTATTACTGGGCTTTTATAATGATGGGTACACTACTCACTGGATAAGGAATTGACTGGATGGTCGCAAGCAGAGAGTGGTGATCAATGGCACTATGTCCACCTGGAGACCAGTGACAAGTGGTGTCCCTCAGGGGTCAGTGCTGGCACCAGTGCTGTTTAACATCTTTATCAGTGACATGGACAGAGGAATGGAGTGCACCCTCAGCAAGTTTGCACACCAAGCTGTGTGGCACAGTCGACTTGCTAGAGGGCAGGGATCCATCCAGAGGGACCTGGACAGGCTGGAGAGGTGGGCCTAGGCCAACCTCATGAAATTCAATAAGGCCAAGTGGAAGGTCCTGCACCTGGGTAAGCACAATCCCAAGCACAAATACAGGCTGGGTGGTGAATGGCTGGAAAGCAGCCCTGAGGAAAAGGACCTTAGGGTCTGGGTTGATGAAAAGCTCAACATGAGCCTGCAGTGTGCACATGCAGCCCAGACAGCCAACCGAGTCCTAGGCTGCATCAAGAGAAGCGTGGCCAGCAGAGCAAGGGAGGTGATTCTGCCCCTTTACTCTGCTCTCGTCAGACCCCACCTGGAGTACTGTGTGCAGTTCTGGAACCCTCAGCACAGGAAGGACATGGAAGTGTTGGAGCGGGTCCAGAGGAGGGCCACAAAGATGATCAGAGGGCTGGAGCAGCTCTCCTATGAGGACAGGCTGAGAGAGTTGGGGCTCTTCAGCCTGGAGAGGAGAAGGCTTCGAGGGGACCTGATAGTAGCCTTCCAGTATCTGAAGGGGGCCTACAGGAAGGCTGGAGAAGGATTATTTACAAGGTCCTGCAATGACAGGACAAGGGGCAATGGGCAGAGGGGAGATTTAGACTGGATGTTAGGAGGAAGTTCTTTCCAGTAAGGTTGGTGAGGCACTGGAACAGGTTGCCCAGGGAGGTTGTGGATGCTCCCTCCCTGGATGTGTTCAAGGCCAGATAAGATGAGGCCTTGAGTGAGCTGTACTAGTGGGAGGTGTCCCTGCCTATGGCAGGGGGTTGGAACTAGATGATCCTTGAGGTCCCTTCCAACCTTACCATTCTATGATTCTATATAAAAATGTTACTTTGATGGGAAGAAAGTATCCCTGTTCTTTGAGTAAGAACGGAACATTAAGACCAAGGAAAGATAGTGTAACTCTACTGCTGTCCCTAGCTGGTAAAAGAACAGGGTGAAGAACTTTATGCTATATGAAAAGGACTCAAGCTTCAATGTAATTTTCACATGTGAGTCATAGTCACATGATTTTTGGGGTACATTTTATGTCTTTATTAATCTTTCCTGAAGCACTGGTCATTGAAGATGTGGGAACTTTCCAAAACATCATGAGACATTTTAAATGCTTGACTTCAGTTTTATGGGAGATAATGAAGCTGAAAGCCAACTGGAAAATGTTGCTCTTGGTGTTCAGATGCTAAAAGCAAAAACTAGTATTGTCAGTCTCAAAGACAGAAATGATTTCGAATGTGTTGCTCTACTGTTTGTGGGGGTTTTGAGATAATGTAATGTTAATGGAGAGCAACAGGACTGACTACCTTGTTCTCAGAATTATGAAGTCTCTTTTTTCATCTTAGTTTGTGGTAAACTTCAGGGACTTTGTCAGAATTGAAAATTGGGAACAGTTGTAATTTCTTTGAGTTCGTTTTAATTTGTGTTACAATTTAGAGAAAAAAGTATAATACAACGAATTGTAAGGTATGAAACAGATTAAACAATTAAGTATTTACTTGCTAATTGTCAGCTGCTGTGATAAAAATCCTAAAAGCATAATCACTTCTGAGTAATTCTGGATCAATTGTGCAAGGTTCATGAACACAGATTTTCTTTTATTTATGTGGATATTTGAAGCAGCAAGCTGCGTTATTGTTGTTATTTCACACAGTTCTTTCAGCTGCATGTCTGACAATCCTCACCAAGATTCAGAGACTCAAAAGGAGAATGACAAACTTAAATGTTGATGGCACTTCCAGTGCAGCTACTGCATTCTGAGAGGGGCTTAAATGTCCACAGTTTCTTGTTAGACTGCAGAGAAGAACTACTTAATTTACAAGACAGGAGCTTAAGTTTAGTTCAGTCAGGCATTTTTCAGTCACGTATTTGAATTCTCTTTTATTCCATGCCAAATGTAGTGTTTTGTTCTAACGCTGAATGGCAGTGCTGAACTGCACTGGTATAGAAGAAGAAGGGTTAGAGCTCCTCCCTTTCCCCACATCTTAATATTCTGCTTTTTGTTTGCTTTGCCTCTTTGCATGTGTTAAGTTGAAATAAATAATAGGTAGTGTATGTCACTGAACATACTTTCAGCACAGAAAATGTTTTGGGGTTTTTTGTTGGTTTTTTTTTTTTCCTAGTTCTTTGAACAATTGAAAACTTTGGGAAACGCAGAAGTCGTCTATTCCTCCTTTGGCTTCCCTTGCTTCACATGCCACGTTGAAGTAGCCTGCAGAGCAGGATATGAGGGAATAGGTAAATTAACTAGTTTAAAATATGGACAAGTTTGATAGTAGCTGGAATTATGACTCCTGGTCTAGTGTATGTTTTCTTTAGGCAACTCCCATGGCCAATAGTGAGTCATCACTGACTTCCCTCCTACCTTTCTCTTTAGAATCATAGAATGGTAAGGTTGGAAGGGACCTCAAGGATCATCTAGTTCCAACCCCCTGCCATAGGCAGGGACACCTCCCACTAGCACAGCTCACTCAAGGCCTCGTCCAACCTGGCGTTGAACACCTCCAGGGAGGGAGCAGCTTCAACCTCCCTGGGCAACCTGTTCCTGTGCCTCACCACCCTCACTGGAAAGAACTTCCTCCTAACATCCAGTCTAAATCTCCCCTCTGCCGGTATAAACCCATTGCCCCTTGTCCTGTCGTTGCAAGACCTTGTCAATAATCCCTCCCCAGTCTTCCTGTAGGCCCCCTTCAGATACTGGAAGGCTACTATCAGGTCTCCTCGAAGCCTTCTCTTCTCCAGGCTGAAGAGCCCCAACTCTCTCAGTCTGTCCTCATAGGAGAGCTGCTCCAGCCCTCTGAGCATCTTCTTAGCCTCCTCTGGACCTGCTCCCACACTTCCATGTCCTTCCTGTGCTGAGGGCTCCAGAACTGCACACAGTCATGTCCATTTTCAGATGAGTAAGCCTGAAGAGCCCACAGGCTTCAAGGTCTGGGCATCACCAGGGATTTATAGAATATGTTCATTTTTGCAGACTACTATTAAGCATTGAATTGGTATTTTTACAGAACTTTAACTGCAGATTCCATCTCCTCAACAGCAAGTTCAGAAACGGTCACTATTAGGTAAACGTAAGAGTTTTCCCTGTGCACAGTACTTTATATTCTAATTAAACAGAAACCTACCCTGAAAAAATGACATTCTGTGTCAGGAGAGTTGGCCAGTGAATTAATTAATACACATAATATGGAATTCTATATTTCTATTAATTATAAACTTCTTACTCTCATGGGGGAAAGTTTCTTTTCAAGTGATTGAGATTTTTAAAAAATCCTCAGGGTTCAAATTACAATCCCTTGTCCTAGCACTGCAGTTTCACAGAGCAGTGTTTTCCAACAACTGATCTACAGAATTGTATTGCTTAGTGGGGTGGTTTTTTCTGATTACTTTATGAATTCTTGGATTACAGCATTGATGATAAGGTAGATGTAGAAGATATATTGCAGCTGAAGGGATCTATTTGTTTAAAAAGTCTGGAAACCACCAGTATTGAATATATGCAGTGGGAAGCATTAGAGAATTATTTCCCCCCCCCCAATTTTAAAGCTTTGGATGTTACTTTTAATGCACATCAGAAAAGGCATTTTGGGTCCCTGACCAAAGGAGTGAAATGATGGGAACAAAGCATTCGTGTCCCTCCCAGAGATGATCTATCAGGTAACCTCACTTTGCGTTTGCAGAGATGCTTCATTTTCATTTGAAGACAAACTTGTGCGGGGGTGTGTATGTAGATGCAGTTTCTGCATGCATCAGCACAGACACGCAAGTCACTTGTGCTGTCAAGGTGTGACCTCCATTCTCATCTGCCTGAAAATGTTTTTAATGAAAGCTTTCTTATTTTATGACTTTAAAGATGTGATGACATTTTCCACTTGTTTTGGAACATAAGGAAAAAATTTTTCACTGTGAGGGTGATGGAACACTGGAACAGGCTTCCTGGGGGCATTGTGGAGTCTCTCTCTCTGGAGAAATTTAAGACCTGCTTGGATGTCTTCCTGTGTGATCTGGTATAGGTGATCCTGCTCTGGTGGTGCAGTTGGACTGGATGATCTTTTGAAAGTCCCTTCCAATCTCTAACATTCTGTGATTCTGTGATGTTAGTTTTGGAGAAAATCTTACTGTTTCCTGTTCTTACAATATAGCTTATTAGATATTTGTGTAATATCTCCTGTAGGAAGTGGGAGTACCTGTGCTATATGGAACCCATACAGTGCCCCCAGCCTTCCCCAGAATCTTTAAGTGCCACTGTCTTAGACTTTCCATGCATGTGCTGTGTGGTGAGTCTGCCCACCATATGTGTTTGCCATGAGGATTAGCCATGAACATGTGCTTGTACACCTGGAAAACTTGCAAAAATATGGAAAAACCACAAAATGCTAACGAAAGAAATTTTCTTACAAGAAAGAGGGGTATGCTATTGACATGTGGGAACCTTACAGCTGCAAATTCCACATCTTTCTGTGTTCTTCTTGTGTTATTTATATAGCTGCAAATTAATTGTATAGCTGTGAATCTTTATTCTTCGAGGTCTGCTTCAACATGACATGCCACAGTTATTATTTCAGCTTCATGTCATTGTCCTCCTAGGAAATCTTTTTTCAATGATCAGATGTGTTTTTCTCTCTCTCCCCTCTTTCTCCTCTTTTTCTTTGTTCCTTGCTGCTACTTGCATCATTTGTTCCCCAACCTGTGTTAGCTGTTAATAAGAAAATTCCCATTAGGAAAAGGAATTACCATTCCTCTATTGATGTTTTGGAGAGCTATATCCACAGCCAGTGCTGCCCCTGAGGATTTGGTACAAACACATTTCATAGCAAACAGTGAGGAAGACTGATCTTGCACATTGTTGATGACATCATGCTTGGATCTCTGTGTAAATATTAATGAATTTTGAATGTTTTTGAGAAAGGAATTTAAAACTCAAATTATTCATAGGTATCAAGTGTTCTTTTTTGTGTTTGGATTTACCAGTGTCAGTCCTTGCTCTACCCCCTGATAAAAATCCTTTTTCATTTGCCCCTTTATCCTCTTCATGTCAATTACGATATATTCTTGGATAGTACAAATGTAATTTTAGTATAAATGTAATTTTAGTGTAAATGGTGTGGTTTAGTTTTTACATGTTGCCCCAAAGAATTTGAAAACCCTTTCTAGGTTTTTTTTTTTTGAAGAAGGCTAAAAAAGCCCAACCCAACCAGAGTGAGAATGGCCATTTTATTTTCACCTGGGGTTGTAAATCAATATCCATTTACTATTCAGTTACTGCATGTGTTTCCCTAGGTAATAGTATAACACATGTAATGTCAATGCAGTTTGGCATTTGTCCTCATTAGTATGGCAAAGGACACTTTTTTTTGTAAGAGTAAGCAAGCATCATGCCATATTTCTGACATTTCCTGCTGAACAAAGAAGGAAAAATGTAATCAGTTTGTGTACAAAAGACATGTAAAGCATCTGACGTGGCACCTGCAATGCTCTTATAAATGAAATCACTGGAAAGTCCATCATATCCTATTGGTTGCATTTGAAATGGGGAGCTAGGGGTGGCACAAGGTAGCTTTATGAGTTCTAATTAATTTTCTAATTTGATTATTATAAATAGATCATAAATATATTCAACAACATTAACAACTGAATTACAGGTCAGTAGCAATGCAGCAAATAGCACTTCTGATTATGTACACATAATGTATGTTCTTACACACCCTTGCCCAGGCATTTCTAATCTTGAGTATATATATGCAGGTTGGTGCTGGTCTCAGAGGTAATTAGTGATAGAACAAGAGGCCTCAGGCTGCAGCTGGGTAGGTTTAGACTAGACTAGACCAGCAAGAGTGGTCAGGCATTGGAATGGGCTGCTCAGGGAGGCAGTGTCATTAACCCTGGATGTGTTTAGAAGTCATTTGGATGTGGTGTTTGGGGATATGGTTTAGACTGAACCTTGTAGAGTGGAGTTATCCTGAGGGTCTTTTCCAACCTGGATGTTTCTGTGATTCTGTTTGTTTTTAGATATATATATATATATATATACATATATATATGTGTGTGTGGCTGTGTATTTATTTATTTAAGTAAATTAATTTTCTTTCTTACCATTTCAAATCAAAGCCACATATACATTAATTAGACATTAGAATCCTGTTTTGTGGCTGCTACTTAATATGTCTAGTTTGATCTTTGGGCTTAAACAGTTAATTTAATCCTAAAATACACATGCTTCTTACAGCTTGGTGAGAATCTTGTGGATAATTGAACTCTACCTAGTAATGCAGGGTTAGTTAAGATGTATCAACTCCACTTTGCTGTTTGTTCAAGTGCTTGGTAGAAGGCCTTGTTTTCAAATTTTACCACATGGTGTCAGAAACTGAAGGCTGTTAAGCTGCCCTGTGGAAGGTTATGTGAGATTGTGAAGGTTTGGGAGTTCCCCACCCCCCCAC
>VWZE01015196.1:0-12229 GCA_013396675.1 Eubucco bourcierii
CCTCCTGCCATAGGTAGGGACATCCCGGTGTTATCTGATTTTCTCCTACTAGAATTACCAAGATAAGAGGGTTTCAGGCAAAGCAGAAGCTGTAGATGGTAATAATGCACTAGCAATAGAAAACCATGATGTGTGGGGAGTTGTCTGAACTATCTGAAATTATAGCTGGCCAAGTTACTTTCAGACCCAGAGAATGTAAAGCTCACTGCAGCTTAGGACAGTATTAAAAGGACGACAATGATCTGAATGCAGTTTATGAGATTGGTTTCTTCTGTGTATATATATTTGACAGCAGAACTGGAATATTCTATACATATGAAAAATTCACCTATCTTTTCCAACCCATGAAACTTTGATTTACCTCAGCAAACTTCTGCAATATACTTTGGAACACCTGTAGCATTCTCTTCACCACTTTAAAGTATACCAAGTAATTTTTCAGTAGTATGTTAAAAGGAATGGTTTATTACTGAAATAATGCTTGCTTAAAGAAAAAACCCAAAGTGAACTGTTTATCTGATGCACAAATCCTCCTTCTATCTACAAGGCGTCATGGAAGCCCTGTTGATCTTTGCTCAGAGGAGGTTACGTGAGGTGACCTCAGCTTGAGTGTCCCAGATGGTTTATAAACATATACCTGTCTCAACTAACTCACTCATTCCTTTTCCAAATTTAGTTTTTGACATTGCAATCATGGAATGGTAAGGTCGGAAGTGACCTCAAAGATCATCTAGTTCTAGTTCCTGCCACACGCAGGGACACCTCCCACTAGTACAGGTCACTCAAGACCTCCTCCAACCTGGCCTTCAACACCTCCAGGGAGGGAACAGCCACAACCTCCCTGGGCAACCTGTGCCAGTGTCTCACCAAGTTCCCCTCAGTCAACCTATAGAAAAATAAGTTTAATAGAGAAACACTCCTACAAGGAGGAAAATTTTAATTTTTTAACTGCAAGAGTAAGATTCTGTAGCTGACAGATGCAGCTGTGGGATACCTGCCACAGGGGCAAAGGATGCAGCTTTGCGAAATGAGTGAACCAGTCCAAGAGGTCTCCAAGGGAGCAAAAACTGCCTGTCTCTTTCACCACTATTTTTGCATGAGTTAGAGTGCTTGTCTGACCCCTCAGCAGGCCAGAACATTAGCTCAGCAAAAAATATTAATGATTTCCTTGTAGGTCACTGAAAAACTTTCAGTGCTTTCAACCAGAGTGAGCTGCTAGGTGAGATGGGGATTTCCTCAACCAGCTCACTGTTACCCACCTAGTTAAACCTGCACTCTAGCCTGCTATAAAGATCAAATTCACATAGTGACCACACAGGAGTAAAAAAAAATTGTAATACTTATCTTTTGGAAGCTGATAGGAAAGCATTCAGATACACTTTCCAAACTCTCCAGTCTGGCCAACATGATCCTAAAGAGCTGGAAACCAGGCTACCCTTCAGCTGAGAGTGAAGACCAGAGGTGAGGTGTTCAGTGGAGCATAACAAGACTGTAGAAAACCGTGCTTCAGCACCCCCCTTGCATGCTGTCTGATAGATATGAGATAGTTTTGTGTTGCCTACAGCAGAAAGCCAAATTGTGTAGACTGTATATGCTAGCTCAGTAATTACTTTCATGCTATCTTCAGTCTGTAAGAGGGGTACACTGCCTTTTTTCTTTTGGCACACTTCCTATCCTTTTGCTGCTTTAATTGCATCAATGCATTTTCTCACTTGCTTTGAGCTCCAGATCAGTGCCTTTTTTTTTCTTACTCCTTGATGTTGTCTGCAATGTCTAGCCTATGTTTTCAGACCAATATGAATATCCATTTTCTAGCACACCAGTGTGTCTCCAGGGCTCCCAGAATCAGATCAAACATTACATGGCCACATCATAAAACCATTGATCCAGTAAAACTCACTTATTCAATGTTGTTAAGATGATAGATTAGCTTTGTCTGACCAGTCAGATATCATCTGTCCACACCTTTATGTTTTTGTTAGAACAAGTATTTGTTCTCTTTGCATTCACTATAAAATCCATGAAACAAAGCACCAACATTGTATTCTCTGACTGATTTAACAGCAAAATCGTATTCTCTGACTGATTTATCAGTGCTAAGACTACTGGTTCATGTTCAGATGGCTGTTCAACAGCACCACCAGATCCTTTTTCTGCCAAATCACTCTGCCCCAAGCCTGTAGCACTGCATAGGACCCTTGTGACACAAGTGCAGCACCTGCCACATAGCCTTGTTCAGCCTCATACAACTCATCTTGGCCCATCAACCCAGCCTGCCCAGATCTCTTTGCAGAGCCTTCTGCCTTTGAGCAGATCAACGCTTACACTCAACTTGGTGTTGTCTGCAAACTTACTGAGGGTGCGCTCAATCTCCTCACCCAGACCACTGATGGAGGTATTGAAGAGAACAGCCCCCCTAGCACTGAGCCCTGGGGAACACTGTTAATGACCACCCAACAACTGGACTCACAGAACTGGATTTAACTTCAAAGTCTTGTGGTGGGTGGAGTTAACTCCATCTTTGGACTCAGCCAACCAGATTTTCACCCAGTGAAGTGGCCACCCACCCAAACCGTGAGCAATTTCATAGAATCATAGGATCATAGAATCAAGCAGGTTGGAAGAGACCTCCAAACTCACCAAGCCCAATCCAGCAACCAACCCTAGCCAGTCAACAAGACCGTGGCACTAAGTGCCCCATTCAGGCTTTGCTAGAACATCTCCAGAGGCAGCAACTCCACCACCTCCCTAGGCCACCCATTCCACTACCAATCACTCTGTCAAGACCTTCCTCTTAATCTCCAGCCTAGACCTCCCCTGGCACAAACTGAGACTGTGAGGAGGAAGTTTTTCAGCATGAGAGTGGTGAATGCCTGGAAGGGGTTGCCCAGGGAGATGGTTGAGGCTCCATCCCTGGAGGTGTTTAAGGCCAGGTTGGATGAGGCTCTGGGCAGCCTAATCTAGGGTAGGGTGTCCCTGCCCATGGCAGGGGGGTTGGAATTGGGTGCTCCTTGTGGTCCCTTCCAACCCTGACTGATTCTATGACTCTATAAAACATCTAAAATTAGGTGTTTTGTGCAGGGCATAAGGGTTCTGGTGCTGAACAGCCAGGAACAGGTAAGGCCTGACCAGAGACTACAATGGGAGTTTCTTTGTTTGTCAGATTAAATCTACTGGGTGGTTCACAGAGTAGCTTTCCTTCATTTCTCAGTGCTCTGTCATTATCAAAAGGTCCACCTTGAATACCTTATCCATCTCAAATAACCATTTTTCCCAGGTTTGTCTTTCTGTTGTTCTCTTCACTGTTTTCTTTCCACTGGAAGTGAGTACCACAAGCTGGAAAATCCATCCAGTCTTTATTTCTGCACAGTTCCATACATCAATTTAAAAATAATTACACTTTCCCCTCCTATATTTAATTTTATCCCCACTCAACATAGATAATTGGACCTTAAAATTCCCACAGAATTTCTAAATGTTAACAAGCAATATTGGAGACAATTTCTTCACCTTATCATCCACCTATCAGAATTTTTTTAAAACTAATATTACTTGAAACTTTGATTGTTTCTGTATCAGCAGCCCAGAAATGCAATTTCTTGTGACATCTTCCACAAGGAAGAAATGGTCTTTGAAGACAAGCCAGATCACATCTGAGGAGACCAAGAGTTATTTTTATGAGGGAAAATGAACCTCTGTTCAATGCCGTTGGTTTTTGCTTGGGTTGTTCCCTTTCTTTGTCCACTACCACAGCAGAAATTCACAGGCCATGTCTGTCAAGATCTTGGTTTAATACTGCACCATGATGTTGCAAATCTGATCCTAATGCCAGAATCATAGAAGTGAGCAGGTTGAAAGAGACCTCCAAGTTCACCCAGCCCAACCTAGCACCCAGCCCTAGCCAATCAACCAGACCATGGCACTAAGTGCCCCATACAGGCTTTGCTTGAACACCTCCAGGGGCGGCGACTCCACCACTTCCCTGGGCAGCCCATCCCAATGCCAATCACTCTCTGGCAAGAATTTTCTTCTAACATCCAGCCTAGACCCACCCTGGCACAACTTGAGGCTGTGTCCCCTCCTTCTGTGGCTGGGTGCCTGGCAGAAGAGCCCAACCCCACCTGGCTACAACCTCCCTTCAGGTAGCTGTAAACAGCAATGAGGTCTGCCCTGAGCCTCNGTGTGTCCTGAGCAGTGCTGAAAACAGGGACAGAATAACCTCCCTGCTCCTGTTGGCCACATTGCTCCTGATCCAGGCCATGATGCCATTGGCTCTCTTGACCACCTGGGCACACTGCTGGCTGACCTTCAGCTACTCTCTACCAGCACACCCAGGTCTCTCTCTGCCTGGCTCCTCTCCAGCCACTCTGTCCCCAGCCTGTAGCTGAGGAGGGGGAGACCTTACTGCTAACTACAACTACCTGAAGGGAGGTTGTAGCCAGTTGGGGCTGGGCTTTTCTACCAGGCAACCAGTGACAGAACAGTCTCAAGCTGTGCCAGGGTAGGTTCAGGCTGGGTGTTAGGAGGAAGTTCTTCGCAGCAAGAGTGATTGGCATTGGAATGGGCTGCCCAGGGAGCTGGTGGAGTCCCCATCCCTGGAGGTGTCTAAAAGGAGGCTGGATGAGGCACTTAGTGCCCTGTCTTAGTTAATTAGAAGGTGTTGGGTGATAAGTTGGACTCAGTGATCATGAAGGTCTTTTCCATCCTGATTAATTTTATGATTTGGTGATTCTGTGATGATAACACACTAGCAGAACATAGGGGCAAGGGTTCTCAGACAAAAAGACTAAATTCCACTTAAGCTCAAATTTCATGCTGATAGGATGGCTTTGTTAGATGAACAATGGAACAGAGAGTGATGGATTGGAGCACTAAAGACATGGAAAGTCCCTTAGGGTCATTTTAATGAAGAGGGTTTTGCCCCAATGCAGCATATAAGGCATCATGTTTTGGTGGTTCTGCAGTCAGACACTGAAACAGGAACACTTTCTTCTCTTGCTGTTGCAATGCTTGTGGATGTTAATGTATGGAGAGTTTGATTTCCCAACTACTCTCTGAATCACTGGCAGCTATTCAAAGCAGGTCTCTTCTCAAGAGTGGGTCAGGAAGGGCATAATGCTGCTCCTTCAGGCACATTCCTCAGTCAGAATTTCTCATTCATGCCTCTTCACAAGGACATTCTTCTGCTCACCAGCTGCTTCAGAAGCTTGTCATATGACAACCATCAAGGCTCAGATTCTTATTTTTTAATAGCATTCTAATTTAAATATAAAAACAGGATGTTAAATGTGCTTGTGTGCAGGACTGTCTGCCTAAACAGCTATCAGAGGGGTATTCTGCTTTGTTCTGAGGCTCTACCTTCAAGCTTTCCCCAATCCTTGTGGCTTTGCAATGAAAACTAAAAAACACACATCTTTATCCTCAGAGATTAATGTCTCCTCCTGCACAGCAGTTCTGCACCAGCCTCCACTGGAGGAACAGGAAGCAAAGTAAATTTGAAAAGTTCCCCAAACAGTCAGACACAGAGAAAATAAAATAAATCAAACAGGTAACATTTCTCTGATCAAATCTGTTTCACAAGCCCAACAGGGGAATCAGTCAACCCACAGTAAACATCAGCCTGTGGTTAGAAATACTTTTTTCTTAAAAGACAACTCCTTTTCCTTTGCTATTCTTGTTTCAAATTCCCCCAGCGCAGGCTCCCTGGCAGCAGGGCTCTGGGGATAATCTCCTGGAATACCTGAGGCGTGGAAGGCTGCAGGATTAAAGCACCTCGTGCTCCTCAGCACAGCCATGTGATGACCTGCTGATTCCAGTAAAAACCATCATTTCCCAGCTAAGTTCTCATTTCATTTGCCTATACGTTTTATCCCTGCCCAGATGGAATTCTCCCGAAGCATAAGGAAATAACTCACAATGCTTTTAGTCACATAATAAATCAAACAAAGCCACCCTTGCTAAAACAATGGCAGCTGAAGAAAACTGCAGGTAATTCATATGCATTCAGTCCAGCAGTAAGCAAGGGCTGTCCCACTGCTGCGAGGAGCAGCTTCACAGAATGTCTGACTCCTAATACCACTCAACCATCTCTGTTAGCTCTCACCACACTGATGTGTTAGAATAAGGAAGAGACATACTCAATCAAAAAGCTGAATACTGAGTAAAAAAAAACAACCAACCAAAAAAACAACCAAACAAACAAAAAACTAACTAATCAACCAACCAACCGATCAACAAACCAAACAACCAATCAAAAAACCAACTAAACAACCAACAAAACAACCAAAAAAACAACAAGCCAACCAAAACCCCAACCAACCAATAAACCAACTAATAAACCAACTAACCAATCAACAAACCAACCAAAAAAAAAATCAACAAACCAACCAAAAGACCAACCAAAAAACCAATCAACCAACCAACAAACCAGCAAAAAAAACCAACCAAAAGACCAACTAACAAACCAACCAAAATAAACCCCAACTAACCAACCAAACAAAAAAACAACCAACCAAAAAACCAACTAACCAACCAACCAGAAAAACAACCAGCCAACAAACCTAACAAAAATCCCAAAGCAACCAACCAACCAAAACCAGTTATGGTGTTCACAACCGTTTTGAGGGAAGGAAAGGAAGAGTGAAGGTTTGTTTCCCAGTTCCAGAGACAGCTATTTAAAATCTTTCCTGCACATCTGCAGGCATAGTGCTTGTATTCCCCACAAAACCATGAAGAAAATTTGATTGGAGATTTCACAGTGTGAAGCTTTATGGATTCTAGGGAAATAAAACAGAGTGTTTGTGTGTTTGATTGTTTGTTTTTCCTGAAATATTTATCACTTGTCCAGTTCATTTGCTCTATGGCTGCTTACATTAAACATCAAAGTGCCAAGCCAAACTATTCATTCTGATCCCAATTTATGTGCACACTTAATCTGACCACATCTTACAGAATCATAGAATGGTAAGGTTGGAAGTGACCTCAAAGATCATCTAGTTCCAAACCCCTGCCATAGACTGGGACACCTCTCACTAGCTCAGGTCACTCAAGGCCTCCTCGAAATCAGCCTTGAACACCTCCAGGGAGGGAGCAACCACAACCTCCCTGGGCAACCTGTGCCAGTGTCTCACCACCCTCACTGCAAACAACTTCCCCCTAACATCTACTCTAATTCTCCCCTCTGTCAGTTTACACCCATTACCCCTTGTCCTGTAATTGCAAGACCTTGTAAATAGTCACTCCCCAGCCTTCCTGTACTCTCCTTCAGACACTGCAAGGCTACTCTAAAGCCTCCTGGAAGTCTTCTCTTCTGCAGGCTGCAGAACCCCAACTCTCTCAACCTGTCCTCATAGCAGAGCTGCTCCTGCCCTTTGATCATTTTCGTGGCCCTCCTCTGGACCCACTCTGTTTGCTTCCTCTTAAAAAAACCCAGGTATCTTACCCCAGAATTGTTTGTTTTCTCATTTTAAGGATCACTGTGCTTATTTGACCTATCATATTCTTCTGGGTGTTTTTTTAAACCAACAATTTACTCTACAATCAAACAGGGAATTTGAAAAGCCAACAATGGTTTCTGTGTCCAAATTTTTGTTTTACTTCCTCTTCAATTGCCAGAGGAAAACAATCATGTGCTAGGCAGAAGATGAAAGTTTATAATAAATGCCTGTATTTTGAAAGCTGTAGGGGGTGGGGGGAAAAGTCACTTGTCTTTCACCCAGAACATGTGATAATCAGATTAACTTTGAGGTGTATTTTGTGTGTGAATGCATCCAGGGTAGGAATGGGGAAGGAGACTGGTGGGTGCACTGTAGCAGAAGTCAGCAGCGAAGCATTCCTGGTGGAGAGGAGGAATTTCTTTCATGCAGAGGACTTAGGGGACGTCAGAGAGAGCACTTCATGCACTGAAGCGTAACCTGAATGCTCTCCTGCTGCTTTGTGAGGATGTCTCTGTTTGCCATGGGTTTCCTGCTCGGCATCCTGCAGCCATCCACGGGGCAGTTCCCCAGAGCCTGTGCCAACACAGCCAGCTTGCTGAAGAAGGAGTGCTGTCCGCCCTGGCCTGGGGACGGCTCACCTTGTGGGGAGCTTTCTAGCAGAGGGTCCTGTCAGAACATTCTTCTGTCTCAAGCTCCTCTGGGACCGCAGTTCCCTTTCTCCGGAGTGGATGACAGAGAGGACTGGCCCTCTGTGTTTTACAACAGGACATGTAGATGCGAAGGCAACTTCATGGGATTCAACTGTGGGGAGTGCAAGTTCGGTTTCTCAGGACCAAATTGCACCGAAAGGCAACTGAGAACAAGAAGGAACATCTTCCAGCTCACCACCAGGGAGAAGGACAAGTTTCTTGCCTACCTTAACTTGGCAAAGAACACCCCTACCCAGGACTACGTTATTGCTACTGGCACATACGCTCAGATGAACAATGGCTCCAACCCCATGTTCAGAAACATCAATGTGTATGACCTCTTTGTGTGGATGCACTACTATGCCTCTCGAGACACACTTTTAGGTGGGTCCAGTGTATGGAGGGACATTGATTTTGCCCATGAAGCCCCTGGCTTTCTGCCCTGGCACCGAGTCTTTCTGCTACTGTGGGAACGTGAGATCCAGAAGATAACAGGTGATGAGAACTTCACTATCCCCTACTGGGACTGGAGGGATGCAGAGGACTGTGCAGTCTGCACAGATGAATATATGGGTGGCAGACATCCCAGCAACCCTAATTTACTCAGCCCAGCATCATTTTTTTCCTCATGGCAGGTAAGGATGCTTCCAGGGGAAGGGGAAGGGAAAGACTGATTGTGACACAATTACCCTACTTGGCTTTGAGCTACACAATCTGGGAGCTCAGCCATGCTTCCTTCTCTTAAATGTTCCTGAAGAAAACAAGCACCACCAGAGAGCAATTCAGATTGTGTGAGGATATATTCTTCATTTGGAGGTTTTCATTTGTCTCTTCTGTTTGGGAATGGAGAGTTCAGGCTGCTTAATTAAGAACCTAAACTTAGGGTGGAAGGAGGAAAATTAGTGCCATTGTTTTGAGGTATGTTCTTTAGCAGCCTAAACAGGCTACTGATGAGAAAAAATAGGATTTGTCTGCACAAATTGCTGGTGCACAACCATTGCAAGGCAGTAATGGAAATAAAAACAGTTTGCAGAGGCTCTACCCACCTCCCAGGGCCTTCTTCCATCCAGCAGTTAGAAACTGTGCAGTTAAGATGGGGGTTGATGAAAAGCTCAACATGAGCCTGCAGTGTGAGTGCAGCCCAGACAACAACCGAGTGCTGGGCTGCAGCAAGAGCAGTGTGGGCAGCAGGGCAAGGGAGGGGATTCTGCCCCTTTGCTCTGCTCTCCTCAGACCCCACCTGGAGTCCTGTGTTCAGTTCTGGAGCCCCCAGCACAGGAAGGACGTGGAAGTGTTGGAGCAGGTCGAGAGGAGGAGACAAAGATGCTCAGAGGGCTGCAGCAGCTCTGCTCTGAGGACAGGCTGAAAGAGTTGTGGCTCTGCAGCCTGGAGAATGTTTCCAGAACACCATAGAGTAGCCTTGCAGTATCTGAAGGGGGCTACAGGAAGTCTGTAGAGGGGCTGTAGCCAAGGTCTTTCAATGCCAGGACAAGGGGCAATGGGTTTGAAATGGCAGAGGGGAGACTGAAAGTGGATGTTATGACGAAGTTCTTTGCAGCAAGGGTTGCAAAGTGGAGGTGTCCCTGCCTATGGCAGCGGGTTGGAACTGGANTGTTTCCAGAACACCATAGAGTAGCCTTGCAGTATCTGAAGGGGGCTACAGGAAGTCTGTAGAGGGGCTGTAGCCAAGGTCTTGCAATGCCAGGACAAGGGGCAATGGGTTTGAAATGGCAGAGGGGAGACTGAAAGTGGATGTTATGACGAAGTTCTTTGCAGCAAGGGTTGCAAAGTGGAGGTGTCCCTGCCTATGGCAGCGGGTTGGAACTGGATGATCTTTGAGATCCCTTCCAACCTTACTGTTCTATGATTCTAAGATGTCTGCTTCCAATTCCAAAAAAAAAAAAAAAAAACCAAACAAAAAAAACAACAAAAAATAAAAAACAAACCAAGAAAAAGCCCAAAAAATAACAAACCCAACCATGACAACAACAACAAAAACCTGACAAAGTAACACAACAAAGCAGAAAACCAAAGTGAATCTTTAGGATGAAGAAGAATCAGCTACATAGTTCACATCAAGTATATATAGGAAGTAACCTCTGTTGCTCAGAGGAGTAAAGTAAATTCAGCAGCTATTCCTGCTACTTACAAGCCCTGTAAATTAAACTGAGGTGAATGTGCATATTGACATAGGTTATGTGTTCTCATGCAGCTGAGCTGTGTTGTGCTGTTGTAATGCAGAGAGTTTTTAGATGTATTTTTGTCGCTTGCTCATTACTGCCACGTCGCCTGAAATACAGTGACAAAGGTCTGTTGTGGCTTCCATAGACACACTCCATCAAGACAATAGCAACAGTCCCTTCTGGCACTGAAGTCTATGATTATGTTGGTGTAAATCTATCTTTGTTCTATTTATTTCTGTAGCAACAGCCCAAATGAAGGTTTGGGCAGTTTTAGTGATTTAATGAAAAGTGAAAGAGATAAAAGCTCCAGCAGCTCTCTGATGTTCTATCAGGGTGAAACAGCAACCAGCTGAGTTGATTATGCTGTATTTAACCTTGATTTGTGTCCTCTGAACAATATAGACTCTGTATATACCTGGAAATTCAGACATTCCCATGTACCACAAATTTTCTGTCATACATTTTGCATGTATTTGACAGTTCTCCCCCAGAAGTATACTCTTCAGAGGCCGTTTCCAAGATAGTACTTGGCTCTAGCCACCCTCTTTGGGAGACTAAGATGATTTTAGTGGCATAGATATATTATTATTTCATGTCATTTGGCTGCAGCGATGAGGGAATTTCCTGGTCACAATTAATTGGCCAGTGTAGACATATCCCTAAACCAGATACAGCTACAGGAATGTCTTTTCTAAGATTCTGCTAATTACTAACAGTGTAAATCTACCAACTTCACTGGACTCTGTTACAAGGATGCAGTAGATCTGATGCTGTTCAGCACTGAGCTGAATAAAAAGTTATGTGAAAATGGTACAGATGTTGAAGTGGATTAAATGAAACTAGAATTGTGCTGGCTATGTTGGATGTGTTGAACTTTCAATGGAAAATACTGGATAACTGAGGTTGTAAGGTTATACAAAGGACATGGCAAGTTGCTGGCAGAATTTTCTAAAATACATGGAAGGGGTCAGATAATTACATTTTTGGGGTGTTTTTTTGGGGGGGGTTGTTTGTTTGTTTGTTTGTTTGTTTTTAAGGTGCTCCTAATCCTATCAAGTTTCCTAAACTTCCATTCTGGTAATAAGCATTCAGCAATTGTATGAGCAGTAAAGAACATATTTGAGAGACAGTCAGATCTGTAACTTCTCATTTAAAGTAAGGGTCCCACAACCACTCTGCAAATTAAGACAATTTTTGTGAAACAAATTGTTTTAACAGATCATTTTATGTAACCTTAATAAAACTCATGCACTGCTGCAAGCACATTCCTTGGTAGTATGGATATGTAAGGGCACCCAGTTCCTTTATTGAAGTTTTCCAAGTAATTTCTGAAAATTACTCTTACCACTTATGTTTTTCATCCACTTCTGAAAATATTACACTTTCAGCAATATTTCCAAACTCAGACTGCAACAACATTATTGCCCTTCAGCTGCATCTGCCTTTGTATACCTGTGATGTCTTACCTAGAGAGAGATTGAACAGATCTGCATGTTCAGCGAGCTTGGGGTGAGGATACAATGCAAACTGCTACTGCTTTATTGGGTTTGTGTGCTGGTTTAAGGATAATTGGAATATTTTAATGAAAACAATTAGATGATAGGCTGTGAAAAGCAATCAGCGGGGATGTCTGCTGCACTCATTGGCTTGCTGAGATGTATGAGAAAAGAACACAAATATAGATAAGACAGAGTCTCTGTCTCTCTAGCTACTGGTTTTATCTTCTGTCCTCTGCTGAGTAACCCAACTAACCACTCTGCTTCTAAGCCCCCTTGCTGCCCATCCTCCAAACTCACCTTGCACATAAGGCAGACCCTGGGATAATAGAGAAATGGAAAGAAGGTGGAAGGGTGGTTGGGAGCCCCTCCTGGGGACTCTGATTTCTGGCAGGGGGATTGTGTTTCTGTATTACCTTTAACTT
>VWZE01015196.1:12947-42102 GCA_013396675.1 Eubucco bourcierii
TGATTCTGTGATTCAAGGATTCTATGATTCTATGACTCTATGATTCTGTGATAAACCACTTATACAGTTCCTTCAATTAGCATAAATATCAGATTCTCACTCCAGAAAATGAAAAAGGAATAAAAATAGCCTTAGCATGAACCAAAAAACAGCCAGAGATCTGCTGCAGAAGATGCTGATTATCCAAGCTCTGTAGATAAACAGCAAGAGAGGAGGTGAAAAGAAAAAAAAAAAAAAAAAAAAAAAAAAAAAAAAAAGAAGGAGGATCCAGAAATGTGAAGGAATTTAGGGTTTAAATAAGTATTCAAAATGAAAAGAGGGCAAGAGAAACCTTTTGAATAACACATCTGTAATCTACTGTGCTTTTTAGAATTTTAAATCTTTTTCCAAGGAATAACAAAATAATGTCTGATATGTTAGAAAACAGTTAGAGATTTAAAAAAAAAAATAAATAAAAGTAAAATAAGAAAATAAAAGAAAAGACAAGGTAAAGTCCCTATTTTGCAGACCAGTATCTCTCTCTCTCTCTCTCCTTTTTTTTTTTTTAATCCCCAAAGAAAGGAGAAAATACTTTATGCCATTGAGAAGTTGCCATGGCAACGTGGATACCCATGAATACATGCTGAAATTCTTGCTTTCGCCTTACTTTTTCTTCAACATACTGCTGCTATCACTTAGCTGAGTGAATTATCTGTCCCTGTTTTCCCCATCTTTGTCATCTGAGTGACACTTCTGATTCCTGCCTCTGTTTTTACCGGCAAGATTGCTGGGAAAGCTTAGTGGGTTTATTTTATTGCTTGGCTTATGTTTTAGGGCAGGTGAGAAGGATTTCCTCATGTTTTCAATCACTTGTTTGTGGTGATTCAAGTGTTGGGTTCAGAATTAGGACTACATGACACTAACTGAAGCTTTGCAAAATTTTGCAATTCCACGTTGACTTGAGAGAAAGCTGTGTGGGAAATGGAGATCTTGAGACTTTTTTGGTCTAGTGCTCATTTCTAGTATTCAAGATAATAGATTTGCTAAAAAAACAGAAGTAATTATAACACCTCAGTTAAATAACAGTAGGTGGAATTCTACTCTCCTCTGCACCAGAATTAATTTGGAGGAATAACAGAGGCCTGTGGAGTTACCTCTGCAAAAGCCTTCTGCAAATAAAAGCAGAATATTTCTGCTGGCAGTTGTCAAGGTCCAGAGAACAGAGATTAACAATATCTCTGTCCAGAGGAGCAGGATTTGTTCTTCTA
Organism: Eubucco bourcierii; assembly: GCA_013396675.1. Classification (NCBI taxonomy): domain Eukaryota; kingdom Metazoa; phylum Chordata; class Aves; order Piciformes; family Ramphastidae; genus Eubucco; species Eubucco bourcierii. The sequence continues at coordinate 14,195 of VWZE01015196.1, forward strand.
GATTTCTGTGTTGTGAAATTAAAGTGCAAATGAGACCAGATATCACCACACAACTATTTATTAAAGGATAAAGTTGAACAAAACAGAGGGAGAGAGGGAAGAGAGGAGAGAGAGAGGAAAGAGGGGAGAGAAGGAGAGGGAACAACAGAGAAAAGGAGAAGAACAAGGAAGGAAGCAGTAATTATATTACCATCAACCAAAGACGGGGGTAGAGAGAGAGAGAGAGAGATGTGTGTCTGGCCCAGGGATGTCCTTCTGTGGAGTTGTTTTATGAGAATTGTTCCCCGAATTCCGCTGGTGGAGGTGCTGATGTGAAGGTGCTCTGGTGGTGGTGTTCTGGTGATGGTGTTTGTGGAGGTGCTGGTGGAGATGCTCCGGTGGAGGTGCTCATCTTGGTAGGCATTGCTCATGTCTTTTTATACAGTTTTTCAGACCGGTGTCCAGGTGCAGCTCCCCAGGATGCCTTCCTGTGTATTCTTATTCATTTGCAGTGTTCCTGCCGTGGCACTGGGAAGGGCCTCTGCCCCCTCCCTGCGCCGCTTACCTGTCCATACCCCAAATACACAGAAGCCTTTTCTCTTCAGGGTAGCTGATGTGAGCTGTCCACATCCTGGGCATTCAAGGCAGGGTGGAGTCCAGGCAGGCCACAAAGACACTGTATCGCTGTTGAGTTACATCCCTGAGCTTTCAGGCAGGAATCTGGGCTGAGTCCAGGAAGTCCACAAAGATGCTGTTGGCATCCCTGAGGTCTTGACCAGGAGCCTGGGCTGAGCCCAGGAAAGGAACAAAGGTAATCTTTGTCTTTGTTGATTTGAACAAGGGAGAGACTATTAGACTCTCACGGTAGTTAATATGGAGATACCCACAGAGTGCTAGGCAGGTATTGAAGAAAATAAGGCAGAAGAATGTGAGTGCTGGTGTACGTTTGCTATTGTAGCAAGTAGCTACCACCAACTTTAACCCTGTATATGTTGTCTCTCCTAAAAGAAGAGTGACTTGAGATAAGCAATTGATAACATGGTGAGCTGCATGCTTACAGATGAGATGGTGTAAACCTGCAGCCAATTCTTTGTCCCAAGTAACAAGAATTTCCCTTAGCATTTCCTTCTGTATCACCCTGAGGAACAACTTACACAAACGCCAAGCCACTACAGTTGTTTAATTCCAAGCACAGTTTATGAGGGAGCTGTATTGCCAGGTGAATAATCTGGCAATCATAGAATGGCCTTGCCCAACTCATGCAAGTGTTTTATTAGGAGATTAATCTTGATAAAGCCTTATTTTTCAAATACTTCCTTTGGACTGTGGTTGGTTGGTTGGTTGGATGGGGGGTTTTTGTTTGTTTGTTTTTAATTCGTCAGCATGCAGCTGGCACCAAAACCTACTCAGCTGTGATAAAAAATAGCCATTGAGCTGATGAGATGTTCAGGTGTCCACTAGCAGAAGCATGTGAGTCCTTGATTAACTTATGAATCAGTAAGTGTTGGGTTCTGGTGTTTGTATGTTTGAAAATTTCCTGCAGCTTCCAAAGCTGACAACAAAGCAGTGCTTCAAACAACACTTCCAGCACAGGAAGAACATTGAACTGTTGGAGCAGGTCCAGATAAGGTCACAAAGATGCTCAGAAGGCTGCAGCAGCTCTGCTATAAGGACAGGCTGAGAGAGTTGGGGCTCTGCAGCCTGGAGAAGAGAAGGCTTCCAGGAGACCACCTAGGAACCTTCCAGGATCTGCAGGGGGCTATAGGAAGTCTGTGAAGGGACTATTGCCAAGGTCTTGCAATGACAGGACAAGAGGCAATGGGTTTGAACTGGCAGAGGGGAGATTGAAAGTGGATGTTAGGAGGAAGTTCCTTGTAGTGAGGGTGGTGAGACACTGGCACAGGTTGGCCAGGGAGGTTGTGGCTGCTGCCTCCGTAGAGGTGTTTAAGGCCAGGTTGGAGGAGGCCTTGAGTGACCTGTACTAGTGGGAGGTGTCCCTGCCTATGGCAGGGGGTTGGAAGTGGATGATCTTTGAGGTCCCTTCCAACCTTACCATTCTATGATTCTACGATTAATTATAAACTTGAAACATTTCACAGCATCACAGAAACATTCAGGCTGGCAAAGCCTCTCAGCATCACCAAGCCTAACTGATAATCCTTCTCTACAAGGGGCACCCTAAACCATACCCCAGGCACCACATCCAAATGACTTTTAAACACATCCACAGTTGGTAACTTGACCACCTCTCTGGGAAGTGTGTTCCAAAGTCTGACCATCCTGTTATAAAGAACTAAGTCTCTGCATGCCACACTTCAGTGCTTGTGCTGATTTGAGGCTAATAGGAATATTTTAATGAAAAAAATCTATTATAGACTGTGAAAAGAAAACAATGCCACAGCCTGAGGCAATCAGGGATCCGTGGACATCAGGAACAGCCACTCAGGTATCCACAGCTTCTTTCTTCCACTGTAAGCCTAAAGTAAATCCCTGTCTTCCATGGGATGACAAGTGGGTGGCAGAAATTTGGCCTGTGGTTGCATGGGTGCTGTCTTGTACATAGTTGTGTTTGCTCAGGAGTTATGTAGTTTAAAAAATAAACATTTCCAGAAATGTCTGAATTAGCATTAATGAATTGTAATTTCATTAAAATTTGAGTTGTTGGTAATTTCCCAAAGAAGCCTACCTGTAGAGACATCTCTTTGTAAATTCACAGTAGACATGGAGACAGCAACACAAATGGTACAGCTTGGGAACAGCCAGAAAGCACAGAATCACAGTCTGCCAATCCAGAAAATGTCAATGAATATTTCAGTAATAACTGACAACAGATCTTTCTACTCTACCCCAGCACCATTTGGAGGTGCTGAATCAGGTGTACATTACCCCCTAGTTCTAGGCTTCCTCTGAGCAAGGAGATGAAACTTATCTAGATTTTACAGAAGACTGAGAAAATACCTTGAAAGCTTTGAGTTTGTTTCAGTACTGTCACTTCATGTTTGTCTCATCTCTTTTTAGTCTCAGCTTCACAGCTCCTCCACTGGATGCATATGTTGTATGGGTCAGAAAGATAATTTATGGCCTTATACTTCTCAGATTTTCTTGAAAGCTTTGATTTCAATTTTTTTTTTCTTTTAGTTCTCTGTTTTACCTTTCCACTCTCACTGACATTCAGGAGTACATGAAAAACAACATATTAATATACACAGTCTCTTAAAGCATTTTTGGTGTACTATAAATACATCACCTTTTAAAGGTCTGCCTACAGAACTTTAAGCAGTTTGTTCTCCTGCAAGGCTTCCCAGTTTGGTGAGTAAATGGCTTCTGGATGCCACTTAATTAGGGTTGGATTAGACCAGGCCCTAATGCAGCCAAAAAAAAAAAAAGTTAGACCTTTTTACGGCTGCCAAATACTTTAAATCCAGTGTGAGTGCTGCACTTTAATGACATTCCCAAGCCAGGAAGTGAGAATAAGTGGAGAAAGATGGAGAAAGGCAATGAATTGGAACACAATCTCTTTTGACCACATAATGAGACATGAGGCTCCAGTTCAGGACTCCAGACTTCGTACAGGACAGACACATAGAGATGTGTCATTAATCTGCCACATTACACCTTTTGAGGAGCTGGGATGGGCAACAGAGACATGCAAATGGTTGCTCTGGCTGTAGTGTGAAATGGTCCTGTGTTAACCTGGAACACAGCACTATGAAACATACTGATGTTGTTTCTGGATGGGAGAAGACTCCTGTTTGATGGGCTCCGGGCTCAGGACACACACAGCAAGGGACTAGCTCTAAAAGAAAGCTGAGGTGTAGATTAACCCTCTGAGGGGGCCTGCTTCATCAGCAAACTAAAGAAATTCAGAGCATTCTGCATTTGAGCAGCTGTTGTAATACTGTAGAAAATACTTCTTCACCTTTCCCTAGGTACTGAGGTATCTGTTAGGTATATTGTAGGTTCTGTGAGCATGGATCTACTAAGTTCAAAGCAATCACAAACAATAGGTGCCCATGAGCAGGGATCTACTAAGTTCAAAGCAACCACAAACAATAGGTGCCCATGAGCAGGGATCTACTAAGTTCAAAGCAACCACAAACAATAGGTGCCCATGAGCAGGGATCTACTAAGTTCAAAGCAACCACAAATAATAGGTGCCCGTGAGCAGGGATCTACTAAGTTCAAAGCAACCACAAACAATAGGTGCCCGTGAGCAGGGATCTACTAAGTTCAAAGCAATCACAAATAATAGGTGCCCATGAGCATGGATCCATTAAGTTCAAAGCAACCACAAATAATAGGTGCCTGTGGGTATGGATCTATTAAGTTCAAAGCAAACACTAATAATTTGCCACCGAAACTCACAAAGCTTTGAATGTAAAAACAGCAAAACACTGAACGCTTCTGAAGATTCCTGTAATGCAATTAACTTTGTTTAGGTGCAGGGGCTGGGCTGTGGAAGCTGCAAACTTCCAAGGAGAGAAGGGTTTCCCCTGTGCTGAAAGGTGTGAGACAGCAGCAACAGCTTCTGCACGTTTACAGTCTGTTTTCTAAGAACCCATGCAAAGAGCTGTGCTAAAGATCCCAACTGCAGCTCATAGAAGGGTTGATTTGCTGGGTGCCTCAAGGCCCAGGAGCTAAACTGCGCATTCAGGACTGCCATCTACTGGCATTTGCTCTGCTAATTACTTACATAAGCTTTTCCTCAGAGCATCTTCCTAAAAAAAATTTCCCTGGAGCCAAGCAGTTTGTGCACGCAGAAGAGCAGGCACTGGGTGGAGGTTGAATAGAAAGCTTTGTCGAGAGTGAACTGAGGAATTTGCTCAGAACTGTTTGGAAAGGGAATAAAACATCATCTGCTAACACAGAGTGTTCCTGGTAGAATCTCTTCCTGCAGAATGAAAAGGCGGCAATGATGTGACCTGTTTTGTGCAGGATTTATGCAGATTACATGCAGAGAGAACCGTTTAACTGACCTATGTTCTGTTATCATCTACACATCACATGAATGATAAAACAGCAGATTATAGTTTCAGGAGAGACCCATAATTTATATTACCTAAATTATACCTTTCTGGAAAAGCATCCTGTCTAATTTTATGAACAGACTTTAATTTCTAGTTCAGAACAAATAGCAGAAGATCAGAAGCCATCATTTTGATTCCTGTCCTTTGCACTGGCATTTCTTGACTGTGAGTTTCCAGGTGCATTACAGCATCTGGTTTCTGTTTAGGGTAAATTTGGTTGGTCAAACAGTACACTGAGACATAGATGGACCAAAAAAAAAAAAAATAGAGAGAAAGAAATAGCACTCTAACCATTTATAAGCCTTATAACATTAACAGCTGCATTAAATCCCACTGAAATGAATAAAAGAATGAAGGGGAAATGTTTCTTTGTTTAATGTGTTTCAGCTCATGCTTGAAGCTTCCCTGTTTGAGAATCCAGTATAGGATTCCTTTTTAGGATGCAGTGGGGATACATCCCCATGGAAGTGGGGAAAGGAGGAAAAGATAGGCTACGAGATTTGGGGCTCTTCAGCCTGCAAATGTGTATATGTGCGTAGTTCTGGAGCCCCCAGCACAGGAAGGACATGGAACTGTTGGAGCAGCTCCAGGGGAGGCCACAAAGATGATCAGAGGGCTTCAGCAGCTCTGCTGTGAGGACAGACTGAGAGAGCTGGGGCTCTGCAGCCTGCAGAAGAGAAGGCTGCAGGACACCCTAGATCAGATCTCACAGAATCAGAGAATCACAGAATTAAGCAAGTTGGAAAAGACCTTTGAGATCTTCCATTCAAACCTTTCACCTAACACCTTCCAATTAACTAACCCATGGCACTGAGTGCCTCACCCAGCCTCCTTTTAAACACCTTCAGGGATGGGGACTTCACTGCCTCCCTGGGCTGCCCATCCCAATGCCAATTACTCTTGCTGTGAAGAACTTCTTCCTAACATCCAACCTGAAGCTACCCTGGCACAGCTTGAAGCTGCATCCTCTTGTTCTGTCCCTGGGTGCCTGGCAGTCCATGAGAATAAATTTCTCTGATAAGCTTTCTTATATCCTAAAATAAATAATATAAGAATGCTTTACTTTTAAGATTCATATTGATAAGAAACATCGCTTAAGAATTCCAGCATCCTAAGAAATGTGGGTTATATAATTAGCTCCATCATGTACTTTCTGTCAATTTGTGGTCAAATCACTCAGAAAAGGACTCTTGTCATCTCCGACTACTAATGCAAAAGTTGACTAGGCAGCATAAATACTTGTCTTTGACTCTGTCTTCAGTCACTACAGAGACACATCCATGCCTCCAGGGTGTGATTCATCCCACCCTAATGCAGAAGCAGAGCATTGAGTTGAACACTCTTAATTTTGCTTCCCTTGCTAACTGTAGTTCAGAGAGGTTTCTGTACCCAATTTTTACTAATTTTCTTTCATTGACTTAATCGATGGAGAGACTTATGCATCCCTAGAGGTAAGTCCATCTCACCTACCAGACATGTGGTATAGGAGGCCTGAGTCACACTCAGGACATGCCTCTCTGTTGACTGCAGAGGTCATCTCAAAGTGTTGACTCAATCTATTAATTTGTACACAGCTCATGATGGTAAAAAGAATCTCCTATTCCCTTCAGTAAAACAGAGGTCCTCTGTTCTTCCATCCCATTCCCAGCAGATGGAATGCATCTTTCATGCACCTCCTCATTCATTACTTTGGTCTGTGAAATAGAAATATGATTCCAGTATGAAAGCAGCCAGGAGATTTCAGTGGTTTGTGATTTCCCCTCTGTAATATGAGGCCTGTTCTTTCTCCACATGAAGCTGTCATTAACCAGACATTACCTGCTAAGCACAGATTCCACCATTCAACCAATTCCTTATCCAGCAGTGCTCCATCCACCCAGTCCATGTTTTTCCAGTTTGGTGACCAGGATGATTTCTGGTGGTCTGGAGTTTTAGTTATTTTGGTGTGTTTTTCAGAAACAAAGCCAAACAATAGAAAGCAGTTTGAGTTCAGAGCCCACATCATACCTGAAAGAGATACAAAATAGCTTCTGGGAGTTTGGAGCCACTGATGTTTCATTTCCTTTTCGTAGACCCATCAGCTGCACCAATATGCACACACACCCACCAAGCCTTCTAGTCTCATTTTTTGCCTTTTTTGTTGTGTCGTTATATTTTTCTCCATCCTGACTCCATGTCAGACAATTCTATGAATACGGCAGAAACAGGAGTTCATCCTTGTACTAACTCCCTGTAAGTTTATTTTACCAGAACACGAAAACAGGCAAACAGATAAATCATAGAATCATAGAATCATAGAATGGTAAGGTTGGAAGGGACCTCAAGGATCATCTAGTTCCAACCCCCTGCCATAGGCAGGGACACCTCCCACTAGTACAGGTTACTCAAGGCCTCATCCAATCTGGCCTTGAACACCTCCAGGGAGGGAGCAGCCACAACCTCCCTGGGCGATCCGTTTCAGTGTCTCACCACCCTCGTTGTAAAGAACTTCCTTCTAACATCTAGTCTAAATCTCCCCTCTGCCAGTTTAAGCCCATTGCCCCTTGTCCTGTCATTGCAGGACCTTGTAAATAATCCTTCCCCAGCCTTCCTGTAGGCCCCCTTCAGATACTGGAAGGCTACTTTCAGGTCCCCTCAAAACCTCCTCTTCTTCAGGCTGAGAGAGTTGGGGCTCTTCTATGTATATCTATCTATCTATCTATCTATCTATCTATCTATATGTATATATGCATATATGTATATATATTTTTTTATATATATATGTATATTTATATCTATATCTAAATATTCTGAGGCAATAATTTTCCCCCTTACTGTATGGAGAGAAAAATCTGCAATTATCACTTTGTTGAGTATTTTGCTGAAGTCATAAAAGCACTACTTAGCAACTGGAGCAGCAAGATTTAACTCCATTTGGGTATTGCTGCATCAGTAGGTAGCACTGAATTTAGCCTTAATAAGTTTTCGTGGGCACAAATGAGAATTGATGCCTTAGTCCAAATGGGTAGTCCCAGATACAGAGCAGTGTCTTGTCTGTACACAATGCAAAGTGTGCATTTTAGTGGAGTGTTTTCTATGAAATAACATCATTTATATAAAAATCATGCATAGGAAATATGAGAATTAGTACATGTTCTTTGGACAAACCCATTACATTGTACATTTTCTTTGCCTCTTTAATTTTGATTTATTTATTTGTTTTTTTAGTTCATCAAAGTATCTCTTTTGTTTGATTTTACTTGTTTATTAATCAAAGTATCTCTTTTGTTTTTTTTAATTAAACAAAGCATCTCTTGTTTGTTTTTATTATTAATCAAAGTATCACTTTTATTTCCTTTTCTTTAATTAAAGCATCTCTTTTGTTTGCTTTTATTAATCAAATTATCTCTTTCATTCTTTTAATTAATCAAAGTATCTCTTTTGTTTGTTTTTTTTAATTAATCAAAGCATCTCTTTTGTTTGCTTTTATTATTAATCAAAATATCACTTTTATTTCCCTTTCTTTAATTAAAGCATCTCTTTCATTTGCTTTTATTAATCGAATTCTCTTAATTTTTTTTAATTTATCAAAGTATCTCTTTTGTTTGCTTTTATTTTTAATTAATCAAACTATCTCTTTTTTTTTTTAATTTTATTTTTTATAATTGTAACTCTGCTAACAGCAAGTATTTTCACACAGGTAATCTGCACTCGTTCTGAAGAGTACAACAGCCAGCAGTCTTTGTGCAACGCCACCAGTGAGGGGCCCATACTGCGCAATCCTGGGAACAACGATAAATCAAGGACCCCAAGGCTGCCGTCCTCAGCTGAAGTTGAATTCTGTCTATCACTGACGCAGTATGAGTCTGGCTCCATGGATAAAATGGCCAATTACAGCTTCCGAAACACTTTGGAAGGTAAGGTGTTGTATTTTATTATGCTATTTCCATCATTACATAGACACTTTCTGACGTTTAGAGTCTTTAAACTCTGAGTGGTTCTAATTGACTCTATGAAGCACCACTCAGACAGAAAGAAAAAAGTTGTGCTTCTTCCTGGAACAGCAATGAACTGAAAGAACTGTATTAAAAACTGTTGATATTACAGCTAGATCAGACCCTAAATCCATGTGTTAGGAGATGTTGTTGTTATGAATGATGCAAAATTAATAATGGATATTAATTTTGATATCCAGGCAGAGATTGTTAATAGCTATGAAAATTGTTTCTTAACATTAAATCTCACCAGAAAACTTAGTTACAAGTTTCGAAACACAGGGTTTGGAAATTTATACACACAAGGAACAGGCAGAACTGGAACAGTATAAGAGGTACCCAGCAAAGGCAAACATGATACTGGAAGAGAAGATTTTAGCAGTCACTTATAACACTGGCAGCTCATTATCCTGCTTAGCCACTGGATGGACGCTGGAAGTTCCTCTCTGCTTATGGCAGAAGGCAATTAGTGATTACAAGAGGCTCGAAGTATTTACTCGCAAAATAGTATCGGAAAATACCCAAAGCACAGAAGGAGTTGCTGTCGCTGGGTCTCAAAGTCGTTAGAGGCTTTGGAATTTCCCAGGCTTCTGGGTGCTGCAGAAAGGAGACAGACAATCTTTGACCTGGTCCTCACCTCCTCTGGATGATCTGCATTATTTCCAGGACTTCCTGGCTTGGCAGGAGGCTTTCAGGTGCAGGCAGGATGCAATGCCATGTGCAGTCTCAGCATGGTGTCAGGTTGGCTGTGCAGGCTGGTTGCATGCAGGCATTTAGAGCATGTTCCTGGTAAGCTCTTGACAGGCAGTTTCCAGGCAGTTCAGGATATAAGGCAGCATGAATACAACAGCAGAGAGTAGGTACAATGACAGAGTACACATACAATGGCAGAGTACAGGTTGTGCTCCCTGCTCACCTCCTTTTACCCATACAACCCGAGACTAATGGGCCTTTGAACACAGAATAGCCAACCAGAATGGCAGTTAGCCAAGCCTGACCATATTAGCTGAAGCCATAGGCTTGCTTTACCCAAATTTGGGCAGAGCATAGCCTTGCACAAGCCAAGCTGTGTACCTTGTTTACTGCAGGGTTCAAAACAAGTCTGGGCAAGCCACGGTCCTCAGATTCAGTGGCTCCAGGTCCTTTGTCGTCTTTCCTAGGGTTGCTTCTCCCCAAAACAGAAGGAGGGAGAGCAGAAAAACATCTCTGAGCAAGCCAGGACATGTATAAGCCTATTTTGGTCTGTTTAGGCCTACCATGACAGTTGTTTTCTGCTATACTCAGCACCTGACATGCCAAATAAATACAGTACTGCAGCTAACCATATGCTTACACATGATCATAACCATGTCTGAGTGGGTTACAGATCTGCCCTGGTATCCACTGCCTTTCAGAGTCCAGGTTGGACAACAAGGGTGAAAGAGGATGCTGCCAATTGCATGTTAGGCTCACATCCTGCCACTATGACATAGCAGACTTCTGCATAAACTCTAAGGGTTAGGAATTAAGTTATACCTCAAAAATGACCCTTAGCATGATTGCCCAATTAGTTAAGTTATTTATCCTCCATCCAATCTGTTTCCAATGCTCCTAATTTGATAACAAAGGATTCTTTTCTAAAAGGAATGGTTATCATCTGTCAATTCAATCCCTTTTGAATCTTGTTAAATTGGCAATAAACAAGGAATAGTTTTCTAAAAGGAATGGTTATCATCTGTCAAACCAACCCCTTTTGAAGCTTGTTAAATTTGCAATAAACAAGGAATAGTTTTCTAAAAGGGATGATTATTATCTGTCAACTCAACCCCTTTTGAAGCTTGTTAGATTGGCAATAAACAAGGAGAGCACATTATGTATGTATCAGTAAATATTTCTATGGCACCATATATCAGCTAAACCAGATATGATCTACTTTTGATGCCTCTGAGACTGTTGCTTGCAAGACAACTGCACAAGAGCCAAAAAAATGCAATATAAGAGTTGGTGCAAAGATAAGAAAGGAAAGCTTTTAATATGTTCAGTGTTACTCTTCAGACAATGGGTAATACCATAAAGCTTTCTTGGGGAAAGAACAAGCAAACAACCCAACAAACAAAAGAAGTGAAGCAGTTTCTTCTCCAAAAACAATGAAAAATGTGGAACTCTGCAGAGAATCCAGACATCAAATGAATCAAATGCTGGGCATATATGTGTTTTTTCCTGCTGTAAACAGAAACGACACAAAGAACAGGAAAGGGGAAAGTGGCGTAGCTGGGTAGAGGTTTGCTCACATTTTTCTCTATTAGGAGTGTAAGTAGATGCAAAGGGTGCAATATGAGGAGCACTGAGGAACTGAAGTAAACAAGTTAGGAAATAATGAGGGCCTATCATCATGCTGCTAGCATTGTAAACAGAAGGAAAGGCACGGTCTGTGGAAGTTATGCAGGGCCAACACAAGTTTGCTGCAAAGCGAAGTCAAAATGGACAGAGGAATCAATGAACCTTCAGCAAGTGTGCAGATGGCACCAAGCTGTGTGGCACAGTCGACTTGCTAGAGGGCAGGGATCCATCCAGAGGGACCTGGACAGGCTGCAGAGGTGTGCCCAGGCCAACCTCATGACTTTCAACAAGGCCAGGTGTAAGGTCCTGCACCTGGGTAGGCACAATCCCAAGCACAACTCCAGGCTGGGTGGGGAATGGCTGAGAGCAGTCCTGAGGAAAAGGACCTTGGAGTCTGGGCTGATGAAAAACTCAACATGAGCCTGCAGTGTGAGTGCAGCCCAGACAGCAAGCAAGTACTGGACTGCAGCAAGTACAGTGTGGGCAACAGGGCAAGGGAGGAGATTCTGCCCCTTTGCTCTGCTCTCCTCAGATCCCACATGCAGTCCTGTGTGCAGTTCTGGAGCTCCCAGCACAGGAAGGACATGGAAGTGTTGGAACGGGTCCAGAGGAGGTCACCACATTGCTGAGAGGGCTGCAGCAGCTCTGCTCTGAGGACAGGCTGAGAGAGTTGGGCTCTGCAACCTGGAGAAGANGGTGTTGAAGGCCAGGTTGTATGAGGCCTTGATTGACCTGTCCTAGTGGGAGGTGTCCCTGCCTATGGCAGGGGGCTGAAACTAGATGATTTTTGAGGTCCCTTCCCACCTTACCATTCTATCATTCTATGATTTACCAAGCATAGATTTTAGTATCATGAACACTCATTAAGTAACAGTGGTTCAGTGCCTACTTGCTGGAAAAGGGTAAAACGATTTTGTTTCTTGTTTGGGGATTTTTTTTTTTCAGTTTGAAGTCTAAACTGACAACTTAAACAGAGTCATAGATCAAGTACATCACTTTGAGAAAAAGGAATACATTTTCATATTTAAAATAATCATCTGCGTTTAAATGGTTGCAGTACAAACTGCACAGTGGTCAGGAAAAGACCTACATATCTCAAAGAACCTAGAAGTCACTATAACTTTACAATCAGACTCTGTGTTTTGTCTGGTTGATCTACCAAATCTTTTCTCTACTGCTGCCTCTGACAAATTAATGTCATAGCTAGCAAGAACAGTCATAGTTAGCAAGCACAGTCACAGCTGGTCTTTGTCGGCATAAGTGACACCTACCAATCACTCTTGAACAGGGTCATTCTTTAATCCAAATGATGACAATGTCACTACATCTGAGGAGAGCTCTTCTAGATTAATTTTCCTTCAAGTGAGCTCTTTTGTTTGTTGTGACAGCCCTTCAGAAGCTGAATAGTGTTCATCTCTCTCCTAAGAGAGGTTACAAAGCTTCACCTCACCACTGTGGTAGTTTAGAACTCTCCAAAAGCTCATGAGGCATGTCATGCTTGCCATCAAGAAGCCCTAATGGTTTTCATGAGATTTAGGTAGTTCCTCTAACAGACTGTGGAAAAAACTGCATGTTCTTGAGAATGTAGGCAAGTCAGATACCACTCAAAGGGTAGCTACAGAAGTAGCATATTTGTCTTGGTGATAGCGCTGGGTGGCTTCTGCATGCATCCAGTCAGCCCATTGCCAAGTTGAGCACAAGTGTTTTATCAGTACAGCCAGAGGGTTCTTCCTGATGTCCCACGAAGCCCTTTCAAAGCATTTGTAAGATCCCTTCTGTGCTTCAAAAATGGAAGAAAAAAGATGGAGCAGATCCTTTTCTCCTGTTTGGCGAAGGTGGAACTTCGCAACCTGTAGGATTCAGGTGGAGGGAGACTGGAAAGCTGCAGCACAGCGAGCAAAAATGCTCAGTAGGGTAAAACTGAGACAATCAATGTCCCCTTCTTAGCAGCTCTGTAGACATGAAATTTAAAAAACAAAACAAAAGAAAACAAAACAAAAAACAACACAACACAACCAACAACAAACAAACAAAAAACAAAGGGCAAACCAAATAACATCAAATTAAGGCTTCGTGGAGACCTTCTAGGAGCCTTCCAGTATCTGAAGTGGGCTACAGGAAGGCTGGGGAGGGACTATTGCCAAGGTCTTGCAATGCCAGGACAAGGGGCAATGGGTTTGAACTGGCAGAGGGGAGATTGAAAAGGGGATGTTAGGAAGAAGTTCTTTGCAGTGAGGGTGGTGAGGCACTGGAACAGGTTGCCCAGGGAGGTTGTGGCTGCTCTCTCCCTGGAGGTGTTGAAGGCCAGGTTGGATGAGGCCTTGAGTGACCTGTACTAGTGGGAAGCATCCCTGCCTATGGCAGGGGGTTGGAACTAGATGATCTTTGAGGTCCCTTCCAACTTTACCATTCTATGATTCTATACTACTGTGGAGCTGAAGCTTGCTCCATCAGACACAATATGTTATTCTGAGAGAGAATATTATACTGCCCTTGAAGATATTTCAGATTTTAATCTGAATTACTTCAGTGCAGCTTTACAACATAGGACCACAAACATTTCTGTCAACTGACTTATTTAACTGGCAAGATTTCTGTGCAGAGGCAGCCAAAAAGGCCAGCAGCATCCTACCCTGTATCAGGAGCAGCACAACCAGCAGGGGCAGGGAAGTGATGGTTCTGCTGTACCTGACAATTTGTAGGCTCCAGTTTCAATATTGTGTTCAATTTGGGGCATCTCACTCCAGAAAAGATGTTGAGTTGCTGGAGTGTGTCCAAAGAACAGCAAAAAAACTTGTGCTCTGGAAGGGTTCTAGAGTACAGGTCTTATAAGGAGCATCTAAAGGAACTGGAGCTGTTTATTCTGGAGAAGAGGAGTCAGACTCACAGAATCACAGAATTAAGCAGGTGGGAAAAGACCTCTAGTATTATTGAGTCCAACCTATCACCTAACCCTTCACATTAACTAATCCATGCACTAAGTGCCTCATCCAGCCTCCTCGTAAAAACCTCCCAGGATGGGGACTCGACCACGTCCCTGGGCAGCCCATTCCAATGGACAATCACTTTTTCCCCGTAGAACTTATTCAGCATAAACCTCCCTTGGCACAACTTGAGACTGTGTCCCCTTATTCTGTTGCTGGGAGCCTGGGAGAAGAGCCCAACCCCACCTGGCTACAACCTCCCTTCAGGGAGCTGTAGAAAGCAATGAGGTCTGTCCTGAGCCTCCTCTTCTGCAGGCTGCACACCCCCAACTCTCTCAGCCTCTCCTCACAGGGCTGTGCTCCAGGCCCCTCACCAGCCTTCGTGCCCTTCTCTGGACACCTTCCAGCACATCAGCATCTCTCTTGAATTGAGGGGCCCAGAACTGGACACAGCATTCAAGGTGTGTCCTGAGCAGTGCTGAGCACAGGGGCACAATAACCTCCCTGTTCCTGCTGACCACACTGTTCCTGATCCAGGCCATGATACCATTGGCTCTGCTGCCCACCTGGACACACTGCTGGCTTCTGTTCAGCTACTATCTACCAGCACCCCCAGGTCCCTCTCTGCCTGACTGCTCTCCAGCCACTCTGTCCCCAACCTGTAGCACTGCTTGGGGTTGTTGTGGCCAAAGTGTAGACCCCTGCACTTAGTCTTGTTCAATCCCATCCCATTGGCCTCTGCCCACCCATCCAGCCTGCCCAGGTCCCTCTGCAGAGCCCTCCTACCCTCCAACAGATCCACACCTGATCCCAGCTTGGTGCCATCTGCAAACTCACTGATGCTGGACTAAATCTCCTGCTCTAGATCATCAATAAAGATATTGAACAGGACTGTGCCCAGTACTCATCCCTGGGCCACACCACTAGTGACTGGCGGCCAGCTGGATGTGGCAACATTCATCACCACTCTCTGTGCCTGGCCATCCAGTCAGTTCTTAACCCAGCACAGAGTGTCCCTGTCCAAGCCAAGGGCTGCCAAGTTGACCAGGAATTTGCTATGGTAGACAGTGTCAAAGGTCTTGCTGAAGTCCAGGCAGACTACGTCCACAGCCTGCCCCACATCCACCAGGCACTCACCTGGTGAGGAGACCTTATTATTGCTCTCTACAACTATCCAAAAGGAGGCTGTAACAAATGAGGTTGATCTCTTCTGCCAAGTAAGAAGTGAAAGGATGAGAGGAAGTTGACTCAAGTTATCCCAGGGAGGTTTAGACTGGATGCTAGGGAAAATTTCTTCACTGAAAGGATTGTGAAGCAATTTAAAAGGCATCCCAGGGAAGTGCTGAAATGACTGTTCCTAGAGTGTTCTAAAAGCATGTAGATGTTTCACTGAGGGTCATGGCTTGGTAGTGAACTGGGCAGCATTGGCTTAATCACAGAATCACAGAATGGTAAGATTGGAAGGGACCTCAAAGATCATCTATTCCAACCCCCTGCCATAGGCAGGAACACCTCCCACTAGCACAGGTCACTAAAGGCCTTGTCCAGCCTGACCTTGAACACCTCCAGGGAGGTTGTGGAGCACAGAAGCACATTGGGCAATTCTGTGCTCCACAACCTCCCTGGGCAACCTGTGCCAGTGTCTCACTACCCTCACTCAAAGAACTTCCTCCTAACATCCAGTTTCAATCTCCACTCTTCCAGTTTAAACCCAATTGCCCATTAATGGTTGGGCTCAGCAATCTTGGCAATCTTTTTCAGTCTTTATGATTCAATGTTTATGATTCAAATTTTTTGTGATTCTAAGGTGGAGAACTGCAGTGTGAAGCCAGGAATACATGGATAACAGTGAAAAAGAGAGTGGAAACTTAAACTTTGTTAACAAGTCCATTGCCAGACCCTCCATATCATGTTAGTTCCTCTCCTACAAATGTCCTGCTCAGTTTTTTGTTGCCAAATTTAAATTATCATCTTGTACTTACTGTGTCAGTGCCCACTTCTGTGTGGTGCCATTCTTACAAACCTGCTCACTCTTTGTAGTCCTTAACATTCACTTCTCTTTTTAAGCAAAAGCCTTTTCAGTCCTTCTTTACTTGTTTACAGAAGTTCATGCCAATACACCTAAGGTCAAATTCTAATCTCTTTTAAATCCAAAGTAAATCCCAAGCAAGTTCATTGACCCTACTGGCAGTGACTTTAATTGAGTACCTCCTGATTTGCACCAATGTGAGATTTACTCCTCAGTTTTAGTTCTGCAAAGGAAAACGTCTGTGTCCTCTTAGAAGAACTGACCACATGGAATGACCTCTTCCCATCAAAACTTCTTATTCTTCCATGCTTGTGTGCACAGGAACAAAGATAACACATCTTTACCCTTTGAGTAGGTCCCAGCACCATTGTGAGCAGATGCTGACAATACAGGCTGTATCTTTGTTTCACTAACAGAAAATTCTGCTATATAGACAGAGTTATTGCTCTGGAGAGTAACCAAAACAGGCATAAACAGCAAGGGGCAACATTGTTCAATGAAACAGCATAGTCTAGGGGTAGAGTGTATGAGTTGCCTTCTCTCTCTGGAACAGATCAGTTTCTATTCTGACTGAAGAACAACAGGTTAAAAGCAGTTGTTACATTGCCCCTTGAAAAGGTTCTTCACAGAAGGGTTATCAGGCATTGGAACAGGCTACCTAGATAGGTGGTGGAGTCATCCCTGGAGGTGTTTGAAAGACAGATGGATGCAGTACTTAGGGATGTGGTTTAGTGGTAGTAGCTTTCCGCAGTGCTGGGATTTTAACTTCTAGGTAAGTGATTGAACTTGATGGTCTGAAAGGCCTCTTCCACCCTCAACTGTTCTAGGATTCTATGATTCTTTGAAGTGGAAGCAATTATTTCAAGTAAGTTTTTTTGAACTGTGGCCCTGCTGACTTCATTGGACAGTTTATGGATACAAGAATAGAACAGAAAATCAATTTGTTTTATAAGCATCAAGCGAGAGCAGAAGTGGATTGGCTGATGGCATATTAAATAGTTTGATTTATTCTTTGTGCAGTTCAGTTTTGGAATGGCACCTTGAATGTTACCCCCTAAGAATAAGAGATGGGTGAAAAACATAGGATTTTGTTTTGTTTTGCTTTGTTTTGTTTTTGTTAATAAGAAAGTTCCACATTTGAAATTATTTTATTCATGAGAGCTTCAAATAAAAGTCAGGCCCCTCTAGGTTTTTTTAAAAATCACAAAAGAACATTAGAAAAAAAAACCAAAACAAAACATCTCTGTCACTTCCATTATTCATGAATAAACTCAGGACACGTGGTATCAAGTAAATCCACATCATAGCATGCTCCAGCATGTTCACACCCCTCTTGTCTCAGTGGCTCCAGAACTGGATGCAGTACTCCAGGTGGAGCCTCAGCAGAGGAGAGCAGAGCAGAGGGGTAGAATCACCTCCCTCGCCCTGCCGGCCACACTTCTCCTGATGCAGCCCAGACTCTGATTGGCTTTCTGGGCTGCAATTGCACACTGCTGGCTCCTGTTGAGCTTCTTGTCCACCAGCACCCACAAGTCCCTCTCCTCAGGGCTGCTCTCCAGCCAGGCACTGCTCAACCTGGATTGGTGCTTGGGATTGCCTCAACCCAGCTGCAGGACCTTGCCCTTGGTCTTGTTGAACCTTCTGAGGTTGACTTGTGCCCACCTCTGCAGTCTGTCCAGGTCCCTCTGGATACCATCCCTACCCTCCAACCTGTCTGCTGCACCACACAGCTTGGTGTGGTTAGCAAACTTGCTGAGGCTGCACTCAGTGCCACTGTCCATGGCACCAACAGTTGATGTTGAACAAGCCTGCTCCCAGGACTGCTCCCTGAGGGACTCTGCTTGTCTCTGCCTCCATTTGGACATGGACCCACTGGCACCCACTCTTTAGGTGGGGCCACCAAGCCAGTTCTTTATCCATCCAGTGCTCCACCCATCACACCCGTTTCTCACCAGCTCGGAGACCAGGATGCGTTGCAGGGCAGCGTTGAATGTTTTGCTCAGGTCCTTTAAACAGCCAGACACAATGGACAAAGAAATTTAAGAATCTAAAGCAATTAAACAGTACATTTGCTGACATGCTGCATTAGCTACGTAGCAGGAGTTTTAATTTAGCCTATTCCAATTCCTGCTTTGCTATGCCTTCGGAATGCATTAACGCTCCTTTACGTGTTTTCCTAAGCCCTTGTCTGAACAGCTGAACGCAAATCAAGCGCAAGCAGATACTTTGATCATCAGCCTTACTGGAAAAAGAAACATACACATTGTCACATCAGGGTGATTCTCCCCCTTTACTCCTGTCTTGTCAGACCCCATCTAGAACATTGCATACATTTCTGGAGCCCTCAGCACAGGAAGGACATGGAACTGTTGGAGCGGGTCAAGAGGAGACCACCAAGATGCTCAGAGGGCTGCAGCAGCTCTGTTCTGAGGACAGGTTGAGGAAGTTTGGGCTCTGTAGCCTGCAGAAGAGAAGGCTTCCAGGAGACCACCTAGGAGCCTTCCAGTATCTGAAGTGGGCTACAGGAAGGCTGGGGATAGATTATTTACAAAGGTCTTGCAATGCCAGGGAAAGGGGCAAGGAGTTTGAAGTGGCAGAGGGGAGATTGAAACTGGATGTTAGGAGGAAGTTCTTTGCAGTGAGGGTGGTGAGACACTGGAACAGGTTGCCCAGGGAGGTAGTGGCTGCTCCCTCCCTGGAGGTGTTGAATACCAGGTTGGAGGAGGTCTTGAGTGACCTGTTCTAGTGGGAGGTGTCCCTGCCTTTAGCAGGCGGGTGGAAGTGGATGACCTTTGAGGTCACTTCCAACCTTACCATTCTATGATTCTACGATTTCCTCTTGAACACACAGGCTTTGCTGATCCGCAGACTGCAATTTCAAATACCTCTCAAAGCGGTTTGCATAACGCACTTCACATCTACATGAACGGCTCCATGTCCCAAGTGCAAGGCTCCGCAAATGATCCTGTCTTTGTCCTGCACCACGCATTTGTTGACAGGTGAGTTTAGTTCTTAGCCAATCTAAATAATTTTGTATTTCACAGTGGGTTTTTCACCTGCATTTCAAAACTGTAAATATTTTACATGCCTTCGCAGCACTGCATTTTCAGACATGCACAACTGAGCTCTGCCATCTGTAGTGGAGGGGTAATTAATTAATGCAAGGTGATATTTTAAATTTTATTACTGTTTATTAATGTTCAGAACACTCACCACCACAATCACTAATTTTAATAATAATCAGTTCTTTGCATCAGTCATGGAAACTTTAGACAGGTTACAACAGGCTCTAGCAATAACCAGTGATGATATATAACATTAATTGGACTCAATTGATCTGGAAGAGAAGGTTGCTGCAGACCGTGTATTGCTTGCTGTCAATACTCTGCTTGCCCACTAGATGGACTCAGGGAGCTCCTTTCTGCTTATGGCAGAAGGCAATGGTGAATTAGAAGAGGCTTGAAGTATTTACTGACAAAATATTATCTCCTGACTGACAGGGCTGGCTACAGCTTCAGACAGTACCCAACCCCTTTTAGGGAATTCTTATCATCTGTTGAGACTTCCGGTTCTTCCCAGGCTGCTGGGGAAAGGAGGCAGACCTCTCTGACCTGCTCCTCATCTCCTCTGGATGATCTGTATATCTCCAGGATTTCCTGTCTTGGCAGGAGGCTTTCAGTGCAGGCTGGATGCAATGCCATGTACAGTCTCATCATGGTGTCACTCTGGCTGTGCAGACCGATTGTGTGGAGGCATTTAGAGCCTGATCCTGGTCGCTGAAATTCCACACAGCTCAGGATGCAATGAGATAGTAAGCAAGGATGGATACAATGGCAGAGCAGATACAATAGCAGAGCACACTGTATTACCTGCTCATGCCTTTTATCCATACAACCCGAGACTAATGGACCTTTGGACACAGAATAGCCAATCAGAATGGCAGTTAGTCAAGTCTGACCATATTAGGTGAAGCCATAGGTTTGCTTTATCCATTTTAGGGCAGAACACAGCCCCTGCACATGGTAGGCACAAGGTGAGCCTGTGTAATTTGTTTACCACAGGCTGTAAAGAGCCAGGGCCCTCAGACTCAGTGGCTCCAGGTTCTTTGCCCTTTTTCCCATAGTTGCTTCTCCCCAAAACAGAGAGAGGGAGAGCAGAAAAACATCTCTGAGCAAGCCAGGACATGTATTAGACTATTTTGGCCTGCTTAGGCCTACCATGACACCATCATTTGAGAGTAACTGCCTTTCCTAACCTGTCTGTGTGTTCACTGGGTTAAATATCATTTCAAAAGCTGGCAAATGCATTCAGCTTTATTTGCCAAGCTAAAAAATAGTTCTTCAGTGATGTCACAGTGATTAATATCTATGGATGTGTATGTCAGGAAGTTTGGACCAAAAGTGTGTGACTCACTTTAACATGACTATAATCGGCTGGAGCAATTCCTTTACATTCGAAATGTCACTGCTGGTTTAATTTGTATTCCACAAGGAAAATCCAAGTGTGCTGTTCATAAGTAAAGAAGGAAATAAAAATAAAAATCTGTATTTCAGTGTGACAAACAAAACTGTGACTGCGTCTTGAAGAAAGGAGTACAGCTGTGCAAAATGAAAGGAAGGCAAACAGAAGATCATGTTTATTAATAAGAAAGGATAGAGGAGGACAAGTTTGCAAGGAGAGAGTGAAATTGACATGCTAAGGGCAGCATTCCAAGGTTTAATGGTGACCTTAAAAATTTCTGTGTCACTATAACACGTTCAAAGGGCTACAATTTACTGACAACTGCGTTAGACCAAACTCTGATCGTTAAAGAACAATAAAACTACCTGAGACTATCAAAGTGACACAAACACTTGTCCTGGAGCAGTTTATACATTTTTAACCAATTGTTCTCTTTTACCCACCACACACTGACCATTACCTGGCTACAAAACACGGCTTGACCTTTCTACTTGGCTGGAACAAAAAAACTATTAACCCGTACAAACATTTCAGGCCAATGACATCCTGGCCTGGGTCAGGAAGAGTGTGGCCAGCAGGACCAGAGAGGTTATTCTACCCCTGTGCTCACCACTGCTCAGGACACACCTTGAGTCCTGTGTCCAGTTCTGGGCCCCTCATTTCAAGAGAGATGTTGAGGTACTGGAAGGTGTCCAGAGAAGGGCAGCAAGGCTGGTGAGGGACCTGGAGCACAGCCCTGTGAGAAGAGGCTGAGGGAGCTG
Organism: Eubucco bourcierii; assembly: GCA_013396675.1. Classification (NCBI taxonomy): domain Eukaryota; kingdom Metazoa; phylum Chordata; class Aves; order Piciformes; family Ramphastidae; genus Eubucco; species Eubucco bourcierii. The sequence continues at coordinate 35,669 of VWZE01015196.1, forward strand.
GGGGTGTGCAGCCTGGAGAAGAGGAGGCTCAGGGCAGACCTCATTGCTGTCTGCAACTACCTGAAAGCAGGTTGTAGCTAGCTGGGATTGGGCTCTTCTCCCAGGCACCCAGCAACAAAACAAGGGGACACAACCTCAAGTTGTGCCAAGGGAGGTCTAGGCTGGATGTTAGGAGGAAGTTCTTGCCAGAGAGAGTGATTGGCATTGGAATGGGCTGCCCAGGGAAGTGGTGGAGTCCCCATCCTTGGAGATGTTTAAGAGGAGGCTGGATGAGGCACTTAGTGCCATGGATTAGTCAATTGGAAGTTGTTAGGTCACAGGTTGGACTCTATGAGCTCAAAGGTCTCTTCCAACCTGGTTAATTCTGTGATTCATAAATGCTTATGCTTGAAACACTACTAACTGGGAGTCTGCATGCATGCAGCAAGGCACTTATTCAGATGAAAATAAAAACTATTTCTTTATTTGGGTCATTGAGGCATACAGAACGGAAGGGATGCAGATTACATCTTGCAGACATAATCTTGAAGTGAAGGTTTTTGGTTTCAGGCAGTTCACCCCAAAACTCTTATAAAATTTATTCTGTGTGACCAAAAAGCTAGTAGGTGTAGAAAGACAAATATGAAGTTGGACTTTTACTCCCTGATTTATATATTTAAGGAGTCTAATAGTTGTGTACTTCATACTTAACCATCCAGAAATAGGGCATCAGTTTTAAGCAGGTCACCCAGGCATCAGTGGAATAGTTCCTTCAAAGGGTGACCCACCTGTCTTCTACTTCTAATCACAGAATCATAGAATGGTAAGGTTGGAAGGGACCTCAAAGATCATCTAGTTCCAACCCCCTACCAAAGGCAGGGACTCCTCCCACCAATACAGGTCACTCAAGGCCTCCTCCAACCTGGCCTTGAACACCTCCTGGGAGGTTGTGGAGCACAGACTCACCAAATGTGATGTTTGATCACATTCTGTGCTTCTGTGCTCCACAACCTCCCTGGGCAACCTGTGCCAGTGTCTCACCACCCTCACTGCAAACAACTTCCTCCTAACATCCAGTTTACAATCTTCCCTCTGCCAGTTTAAACTCATTGCCCCTTGTCCTGTCATTGCAAGACCTTGTCAATAGTCCCTCCCTACACCACAGGATAATACCACAGGATAGTATCGCAGGATATAGTATCGCAGGATATACGTATATCACACCTTCCAGAGGTGTCAATTCTGAAACTCTTTTTCTCTGTGAAAAGCTTTTCTTTAGAAGTTAAACAGTTCAGCTTAACTGTGACTTAGCATATTCACTCAATGGCTGCTTAACAAGATGGATGCAGAGAGTCCCAGGTATGATTACGAACTTTGGTGCATGGAAATTAGCTTTTGAACTTCTAGGCTGTTAAAAAAATGGATCTAGTTGAATACTCAGAGAAAAAGAAATACAGAGCAGAGTTGAATAACAGAGTATGATCAGCTATAAGCAGCAGCTCTGCTATAAGGACAGGCTGAGGGAGTTTGGGCTCTGCAGCCTGGAGAAGAGAAAGCTTCCAGAAGCCCTTAGAGTAGCCTTCCAGTATCTGAAGGGGGCTATAGGAAGGCTGAGGAGGGACTATTGACAAGGTCTTGCAATGACAGGGCAAGGGGCAAAGGGTTTGAACTGGCAGAGGGGAGATTGAAAGTGGATGTTAGGTGGAAGTTCTTTACAATGAGCCTGGTGAGACACTGGCACAGTTGCCCAGGGAGGTTGTGACTGCTCCATCCCTGGAACTGTTCAAGTCCAGGCTGGATGAGGCCTTGAGTGACCTTTACTAGTGGGACGTGTCCCTACCTGTGGCAGGGGGTTGAAACTAGATGATCTTTGAGGTCACTTCCAACCTTACCATTCTATGATTTTATAATACTCAGAGAAAAAGAAATACAGAGAGTTGAATACTCAGTGAAAAAGGAGAGAGTAGAAATCTTATGGTCTGTAATATCAAAATAATCACTTCCCTTAGATATTCACATCTGTGTAAGACCTATGAATCTCTTAGATCCCACTCATCTTAAGGCTTAGGTAACACCTTGGTCTTCATGCTGACCCCTCCTACAGAGGAATTCAAGTCATGAGTATTATAAGCCTCTGGAAGTAATTCTCATAACTGCAGTTGTTATCTATTGCAATTATTTGCAAAGGATAACATCATTAAATCCTACTAGTGGTGAGAAATAAATCACTGCGCAGGCACTGCGGGGGCAATGCAGACATCCACGGTGCACATTCATCCCAGCTGCGTCAGAAAGCAAGCCAGCAGTGCTCTGCTGCTGCTGTGTGCACGGGCTTCAGCCTCCTGGGCAGCTCCTGCCACTCCTTGGGCAGCCCATTCCAATGCCCATTCTGAACCCAACGCTTCAATCACCACAAACAACATGAGGACATCCTTCTCGCCTGTCCTAAAACACAAAGCCAAGCAAACAAATAAACCCACTAAGGATTCACAGCAATCTTGCTAGTAAAAACAGAGGCAGGAATCAGAAGTGTCACTTAGATGACAAGCATGTGGAAAACAGGGACAGGGATGCCTTTTGACAGAAATGCCTTTTGACAGAAATGCATTAACATGATTAGGTTTACTTAGCAGCCTTATCTATGACAGATTAATCATGCTTTTAGCTATAATTAATATGTAGGTGACTGATAGGTACATACAGTACATTTTAAAGAGCACTGCTTCTCTCCTACATAGACTTTCAATCTGAAAGGGTGTGAAGACCTTCTTTTCTGAGAGGAGGGTAAGAATATAAAGGATAGAGGTAATGGGAGAAGCATTTTCCCCAACAGCACAAGGGGGGTTTGTTATTATTCACAGAATCACAGAACCATAGAGTGGTAAGGTTGGAAAGCATCTCAAAGCTCATCTAGTTCGAACCCCCTGCATTAGGCAGGAATACTTCTCACTAGAACAGCTCACTCAAGGCCTTGTCCAACCTGACCTTGAACATCTCCAGGGAGGTTGTGGAGCACAGAATCACCCAGCATGATGTTTGATCGCATTCTGTGCTTCTGTGCTCCACAACCTCCCTGGGCAGCCTGTGCCAGTGTCTCACCAGCCTCATTGCAAAGAACTTCCACCTAACATCCAGTTTCACTCTCCCTTCTACCAGTTTAAACCCATTTCCTCTTGTCCTGTCATTAAAAGACCTTGTCAATAGTCCCTCCACAGCCTTCCTGTAGCCCTCTTCAGATCCTGGAAGGCTACTAGAAGGTCTCCTGGAAACCTTCTCTTCTCCAGGCTGCAGAGCCCCAGCTCTCTCAGCCTGTCCTCAGAGCAGAGCTGCTGCAGCCCTCTGAGCATCTTTGTGGCCTCCTCTGGACCTTCTCCAACACTTCCACGTCCTTCCTGTGCTGGGAGCTCCAGAACTGCACACAAGACTCCAGGTAGGGTCTGAGGAGAGCAGAGCAAAGGTCAGAATCCCCTCCCTTGCCCTGCTGCCCACACTGCTCTTGCTGCAACCCAGCACTCGGTTGCTGTCTGGGCTGCACTCACACTGTAGGGTCGTAGGGTCATGTTGAGCTTTTCATCAGCCCAGACTTCAGCTCCTCTCATTTGGGCAGTCTTTCAGCTGATAGTTAGTGCCACGTTGACACAATAGGCTTTTGACTAACTTTTCAACTAAATCTCTGCCAACGGTAGCATTTCTGTCAGGCCTTGATGGGGATGTGGAGAGCTGTGAGACTCACAGTGACAAAGGGTGTGAAAAGACTAAACATCAGCAGCCACAGGTCTGCTGGGACTGGGAGAAGACAGGCAGAGCTCTGTGTCAACCAGTCATGGATGATTCAGAGCTTTGAGCACCCATGCAGGACATACAAGAAGGATTCCTCACTCCACTGCAAATTCCTTGGGTAAAGCTGAGCGTGCAGTTTTCTCTCCCGAAGTCACATATCCTGGAGATGTGCTTCCTTCCCATGTCTTTTGACAAGACTTCTGAAGAGTGATTGATCCGAGCTCCAGCTAACCCATCTGTAAAGTGGGTGATATTAGATGCCTACGCAGCAGGCACTCTGTCAGGGTAAGTGCACTGACTGTGAAATGCTCAGCTAGGACCATAATAGGAGTGATAGAAATAAGGCAATAGATCATTGCAACTGATTTTACAGAGAAACATATGGTACAGAGGAGGATAAACAAGTGTATATGGAGTCTGCTGACAGGTGTGAGGCAAATGTTAGGAGCTACTTTCCTAACTGAGCAACAGTCAGCCTCCCATCTGCTACCCTCCAGCCTTTCCTATCCAAGGCCTGATGCACAAAATGAAGGAGGGCAGGGTGGATAGAGTAGAAGTGTAGTGATACTCCAGTATCTGAAGGGGGCTTACAGGAAGGCTAGGGAGGGATTATTTACAGGCTCATGCAATGACAGGACAAGGGGCAAGGGGTTTAAACTGGCAGAGGGTAGATTGAAACTGGATGTTAGGAGGAAGTTCTTCTCAGTGAGGGTGGTGAGACACTGGCACAGGTTGTCCAGGAGGGTGTTCAAGGCCAGGTTGGATGAGGTCTTGGGTGACCTGTACTGGTGGGAAGTGTCCCTGCCTATGGCAGGGTGTTGGAACTAGATTATATTTGAGGTCCCTTCCAACTTTACTATTCTATGATTCTGTGAATATGTCCCAGGGGGAAAGTTTACAAATACTTCCTTTCTTATTTAGGTCATCCCCTTTTAGCAGAGGAGAAGTACGATGGCACCCAGGCAACAACCTCCTTTAGCAATGATAAATCAGGCTTCTTGCTTCTTATTTGCTAGCTGCAGGGCCTAGGGATCAAACCTCAGCACTTGGTAAAAGTGACCACCCTGAAAATGAGTTGGTAATTGAATGGCTTCTTTAAAAAAAAAAAAAGATGCAAAAAAATATACATTCAGCAAAAATGAGAGCTTTTTTAGCTCTCTGAAGCATTTCTCTTAATTGCAAATCTCTTCGCTATTCAGATGTGCTCTGCAGTCAGCACAAGGGAATAACAAGGGAGGAGTCAACCCACTCAAGCTGGAAGGAGCAGCTGCACAAGCAGTGAAAGCAAAGGCCCACAGTCCTACTTGAGCTCACTAGTGTGTTTCTGTGCTCTGAAAAGGAACTCTTTCCTCTATGCCAGCTCTTTCAGACCCTCTATCTCTACAGCCACGTAGTATTTTCATCTGTTCTCCCTGCACTTCTCTCCCTTTGAATGTTTCTTCTTTTCCCTCTAATTAACTCTGGACCACTGCTCTTCCCACCCCAAAAATTCCCCTTGCAAACTGCAAGACAGATTAAATACCAAAGGCAAAAATAAGTTGCCATTAAAGATGTCTGCACTACTTTATGGTTGTAGAGCAGGTAATGAAATAGGGCTCCAGTTCTCATCTCATTTCTAAGTTCTGTGGTAGTGGATGGAATTTATTATGATGCCATGGATGATTTTCATCAAAAGATCATAGAATCTAGAACCATCCAGGCTGGAAAGGACCTCTGAGATCACCAAGTCCAGACATAATACTAGTGGGAGGTATCCCTCCCTATGGCAGGGGGTTGGAACTAGATGATTTTTGAGCTCACTTCCAACCTTACCATTCTATGATTCTATGATTCTGTAATATCAAGAACTGTTTTTCTAGACACACCCAGCTGGCTGTAGGAGTTCAATATCTCTGAAGTCTGCTCTTGTTTGGCTAATTGTACAGCTAGACCCAGACAGCCATTTCTGGTGGTGTCACCACCACAGGACCTCTTTCTCCAGCTTTCATGCTTAACCATGTAGCCCAGAATACTACTGCAATCACCACTGAATTAAGCCAATGCTCTGCCCAGGTATTCCTCTCCTTTCACACCCTTCTGCCATTTCTTTGCTCTCTGTCATATCAGATGAGTTGCTGGAGTCATATTTTCAAGAGCCTTGAGTGCCTGGCTCCAAATAATCTCATATTCACTCTTAAAGAACTCACTCACCCTTCCAATAAATTCATCATCTCACATCTGCTTGGCGTTGAGTCCCTCCATGCTCCTCCTGACTGGACCTTGTGCACCCTATGCAGCCATATATTCACTCACCACTCCTTTCAAAAGGGCATTTGTAGAAAAGCTCAGATTTTAGTACACTGAAACCTCCACTTCGTGAGTTCCATTGCATGGTTGCCTCATCCTTCTCCTTCTATTCATAACTATTGTCCCTTGTCTCATGTTGTCCATATTATAAGCTCTATCATTAAAAGACTGTCTAATTGCACTGATCTGCACAATAGAATCATAGAATGGTAAGGTTGGAAGGGACCTCAAAGATCATCCAGTTCAAACCCCCTGCCATAGGCAGGGATACCTCCCACTAGTACAGGTCAATCAAGGCCTCATACAACCTGACCTTGAACATCTCCAGGGAGGGAGCAGCCACAACCTCCCTGGGCAACCTGTGCCAGTCTCTCACCACCCTCACTGCA
>VWZE01015196.1:42473-54670 GCA_013396675.1 Eubucco bourcierii
GAAAGTCATGAGGTTGGCCTGGGCACACCTCTGCAGCCTGTCCAGGTCCCTCTGGATGGATCCCTACCCTCTAGCAAGTCAACTGTGCCACACAACTTGGTACCATCTGCACACTGGCTGAGGGTGCACTGATTCCTCAGTCCATGTCACTGACAAAGATGTTAAACAGGACTTGTACCAGCACTGACCCCTGAGGGAGCCACTTGGCACTGGTCTCCAGGTGGACATTGTGCCGTTGATCACCACTCTCTGTGTGCCACCATCCAGCCAATTCCTTATCCAGCAGTGCTCCACCCATCCAGTCCATGTTTTTCCAGTTTGGTGACCAGGATGTCATGTGGGACAGAGTCAAATGCCTTACTCAGGTCCAGGTAGATGACATCAGCTGCCCTTCCCTTGTCCACTGTCGCTGTGACTTCATCACAAAAAGCCACCAGATCTGTTAGGCATGATCTGCCCTTGGCGAAGACATTGCTGGTTGCCACCAATCATTTCTGCTTTGTTTCTTTTGTGCTGACATATTCTCAGCCTCTGATTATGGCTGATAGCAAAGCAATGTGAACAGAAGGTAACAGTTCCTTCCTTTCCAACCACATGAAAGAGCAATGGTAGAAGACTGCTGGGTATGCCTGTGCTGATCTTAATGTTTCAGTCACTCCTTTGCTTGCTATCACACAAGGGACAAAATTCTTGCTTCAAAGAGACAAAACCTTTGGGGATGGAGGTGTGACCATGTGTGTACTTACATCCTGTTAGGAGGAATTGGTGTCAATCATAAGGTCACATAGAGAATGCAGACTCGTTTACTGCCACTAGCAGGCATGCATACTTCCAAGCAAAAGCAGGATAAATTCTCCTATGCATCTACTTGAGAGCCTAATAAAAATGCCACAAATTCTGCCTAATCAAGACAAATGTCTCTGCCATCTTCATCAACATCAGCTGCCATAGACTCCTCTGCAAGATGCTAACTTAACCCCCTCTTCAGTGGTAGGGTGGAACTAGAAGCTTTGGGAAATGCCAGACACTGGCTTATCTAAGGATCTACCAATAAAAAGTTCATTAGTACCTTGCTTATCAGGAAAGTGCTAAACTGAAAAGCATTTATGGAGCAATAAAAAATTAGAGACCAAAATCAATACACCCTGCTTTGCATGCCAGCAGTGGCCCATTCTCTAAACCACTTTTATGGACTCTTCTAGTCTCTGTGGACTTGATATGCTCACATTCATGCCAGTCCTTCTTCCCCTCCAAAAACAAGAGTCAGTCTATAGCAGGGGGTTGGAACTAGATGATCTTTGAGGTCACTTCCAACCTCACCACTCTATGATTCTATAACTATGTCAAAAGTGATCTTTCTGGAAAATACTTTAACAGGAGGAAATTTGATTTTTCAGTCTCGGGAGATGTCAAAATAAAAGCTTCTTATTTTTACTGTGCTTTTGAAACAGAACATTTTCATTACAATCCCAAGCACAAATACAGGCTGGGTGGTGAATGGCTGGAGAGCAGCCCTGAGGAAAAGGACCTTGGAGTCTGGGTTGATGAAAAGCTCAACATGAGCCTGCAGTGTGCACATGCAGCCCAGACAGCCAACTGAGTCCTAGGCTGCATCAAGAGAAGCGTGGCCAGCAGAGCAAGGGAGGTGATTCTGCCCCTTTACTCTGCTCTCGTCAGACCCCACCTGGAGTACTGTGTGCAGTTCTGGAACCCTCAGCACAGGAAGGACATGGAAGTGTTGGAGTGGGTCCAGAGGAGGGCCACAAAGATGATCAGAGGGCTGGAGCAGCTCTCCCATGAGGACAGGCTGAGAGAGTTGGGGTTCTGCAGCCTGGAGAAGAGAAGGCTTCGAGGGGACCTGATAGTAGCCTTCCAGTATCTGAAGGGGGCCTACAGGAAGGCTGNCAGTGAGGGTGGTGAGACACTGGAACAGGTTGCCCAGAGAGGTCGTGGATGCTCCCTCCCTGGAGGTGTTCAAGGTCAGATTGGATGAGGCCTTGAGTGAGCTGTACTAGTGGGAGGTGTCCCTGCCTATGGCAGGGGGTTGGAACTAGATGATCCTTGAGGTCCCTTCCAACCTTACCATTCTATGATTCTATGATTCTATGATTTTCTCTTAAATGACAACTCAGGGTTTTCAAACCAAAAAATGGTATGAGAGAAACAGAGTTGTTCTCTTGTTTTGTAATGTTCAGAGGAAACAGGAACTTTTCTTTTCTTTTCTTTTCTTTTTAGCAGTTGCAAACTATTTGCTTCAAGAATTTGAAACATTTGGAGTGAAGAGATTCAAAAAGAATCATTAGAAATTCTTGTCAAGCAACACTAGGTTTCCAGACTTGTTTAAATGTATGAAAATGAGAGTTATGCTTTACCCTGAACTGTCTCCAGCTGGAGACAACACAGACAAAGCACAAGACTAAGAAATTAATTTTTTTTTCCTGTTTGGTACATGGAAACCTAGAGACACCAAAACAAATGACTTAAGCACAGCTGAGATGGAGATTGCAACACAATGACATCTCAGGTAATAATAAAGCAGTGTAGAAATGGAGAACTCTCTTCATAAAAACTAAACATAAGATTAATTTTCTTCCTTGATATGGGCACAACAGGACTCTTATTGCTTTCTGAGCTATGCTTGCAAAAAGTGATGACACAGTCTAAAAGTCATCATTTTTCTGGAGCTGAATGAACTGTGGCTGGAAGCCACAGGAAATCTGTTAGAGAAAGGTAGGTCAAGAGGATTCCATTAGCAATATACCTCCTCCCACAGCAACGGCAAATCCTGCATCATGTCAGCTCAGCATCTTATAGTCTGTACCCAGCAATGTATCCTCCCAAACATAACTGTCCCTGGTATGAAAGAGAAATGTGAACATCAGTGAGATTTTTTTTCCCAAATTGGAAAAACGTGGACTGGATGGGTGGAGCACTGCTGGGTAAGGAATTGGCTGGATGGTGGCACACAGAGAGTGGTGATCAACGGCACAATGTCCACCTGGAGACCAAGTGGCTCCCTCAGGGGTCAGTGCTGGCACCAGTGCTGTTTAACATCTTTGTCAGTGACATGGACTGAGGAATCAGTGCACCCTCAGCAACTGTGCAGATGGCACCAAGCTGCGTGGCACAGCTGACTTGCTAGAGGGCAGGGATCCATCCAGAGGGACCTGGACAGGCTGGAGAGGTGTGCCCAGGCCAACCTCATGACTTTCAACAAGGCCAAGTGTAAGGTCCTGCACCTGGGTAGGCACAATCCCAAGCACAGCTCCAGGCTGGGTGGGGAATGGCAGAGAGCAGCCCTGAGGAACAGGACCTTGGTGTCTGGGTTGATGAAAAGCTCAACCTGAGCCTGCAGCGTGAGTGCAGCCAAGACAGCAACTGTGTGCCGGGCTGCAGCAAGAGCAGTGTGGGCAACAGGGCAAAGGAGGAGATTCTGCCCCTTTGCTCTGCTCTCCTCAGACCCCACCTGGAGTCCTGTGTGCAGTTCTGGAGCCCCCAGCACAGGAAGGACATGGAAGTGTTGGTCCAGAGGAGGCCACCAAGATGCTGAGAGGGTTGCAGCAGCTCTGCTGTGATGACAGGCTGAGAAAGTTGGGGTTCTGCAGCCTGGAGAAGAGAAGACTTCCAGAAGGCCTTCTAGTAACCTTGAAGTATCTGAAGGGGGCCTACAGGAAGGCTGAGGAGAGACTATTGACAAGGTCTTGCAATGACAAGACAAGGGGTAATGGCTTTGAACTGGCAGAGGGGAGGTTGAAACTGGATGTTAGGAGGAAGTTGTTTGCAGTGAGGGTGTTGAGACACTGGCACAGGTTGCCCAGGGAGGCTGTGGCTCTTACCTCCCTGAAGGTGTTCAAGGCCAGGTTGGAGGAGTCCTTGAGTGACCTTTCATAGTGGGAGGTGTGGCCCTGCCTATGGCAGAGGATTGGAACTGGATGATCTTTGAGGTCCCTTCCAACCTTACCATTCTATGATTCTATGATATTTCTGTGCCCAGGGGTAAGCAAATGCAGCCCTTATGAGTGAGGTCCCTTGGATTTGTGCCTGAACTGGGGATGTTTTGCACCATTTCTATCATAAAACTGAGCTGATGGTGTGTAGCAGGACAACCTTTGATTCTCCCAAACGCTACCTTACCTCTAAAAAGCTTTTATATTTTTCTGCTGTATCTTTTACTATCTGTCAGCCAAGGGAAATCTTGTGGAAGCCAGCTGGTATGACAGCCATTGCTTACTCTGGATGCACAACCATAACCTTGAGGTTGCCTTTGAGAATTAAACAACTGGATGATAAAGTACTACTGCAGACAGACACATGCACAAAGAATCATGTTCAGATCATCGGTGGGGACTGAATGATTTCAGATCAGCTGTGCATATGCTGAACTGATACGCAAGATGGATAAAGACAGCAAAAGTCAACTTCACAAGCAGACAGGGAAGGCAGCAGGAAACCAAGGACAGCACTTAAATATGATCACAGGGGGGTAGTAGCACAATATTTAAAGAAGCCCCTGTAAATCACTTTGTCCGTAGCGCTATGTGAGGAGCTCTGTTGTGACAGAGTGACAGCATCAGCATTGGAGTCAGTGCCATGCTTGCACCTCACCTACCTGCCAACATGTTAGCTTGTTAACATCAGAGCCACAGCTGGCAGAACTGCTGGAGTCTTCCTCAGGAAAATACATCTTCAGCATTGGCTAAATTGTATTGGCTAAGTAGCTCCATGGAGGAAGACCTTGGAGTGATGGTGGGCAACAAGTTTTGCATGGGCCAGCAACATGCCCTTGTGGTCACGAGAGCCAATGGCATCCTGGGGTGCAGCAAGAAAATTGTGGCCAACAGGGCTAGGGAGCTTCTTGTCTCTCTCCACTCTGCTCTACTGAGACCACACTTGGAATACTGTGTCCAGTTTTGGGCTCCTCAATTTAAGAGAGACAGGGACCTGCTGAAGAGAGTCCAAGAGAGAGTCACGAGGATGAGTGGGGGACTTGAGCATCTCCCCTATGGAGAGAGACTGAGACCCCTGGAGCTTGTTAGTCTGGAGAAAAGACTGAGAGGGGATCTGATCAATGTCTACAAATACCTGAGGGGTGGGTGTCAGGTGGAAGGGGCAAATGTCCTTTTGGTAGTGTGCAGTAATAAGACAAGGAACAATGAGTACAAACTTGAACACAGATTTCACCTCACCATGAGGAGAAACTTCCTCGCAGTGAGAGTGGCAGAGCCCTGGAGCAGGCTGCCCAGAGAGATTGAGGAGTCTCCTTCTCTGGAGACTTGCAAAACCCACCTAGATGCATTTTTCTGCAGACCACCCTGGATGATCCTGCTTTGGCAGCGGGGTTGGACTCTATGATCTCTGGAGGGCCCCTTCCAACCTTTAATGTTCTGTGACTCTTCCTGTGCTACAATGCAGATGTCCCCTCCTGCACCCTGCTTTCAGTCAATAAGGCTTTAGGCAAAAAGTTACTGACTAGCAAACATTTGTTCTGAGGCACTCTTTTATCCTTTGATCCAGATGAGTCCACTCAAAATACTACTTATGTCTGCAGAATATCTAACACAGAGTATCTGTTTAAACTCAAGTCCAGAAATTGCTGTAAGACAAATACCCACAGCACATCTAATTCTTAAGATATAGGACCCATGACTTGTGCATGTAGTAAGACTGAGGCTGGGGAAGTTACCTCCCCATCTCCAAAGCTCTTAGAGGATTAAGTTCCATTTTTCCCTGTCTCCTATGTATTACACAGCTCCTGCTGGGAAGAGAGAGCCCTAATCAACATGCACAGCCACATCCCACCAGCAGGCTCTGCAGCACAGCAGCCAGGAAACTCCTCTCTCCCCTTTCTCTGATGCTTAAGACAAGCACCTTGTTACCAGCAGCTGCTGCGTTAGAAGCCTTCATGCATCACAAACTTGCTCTGATTTACCAAAAGGGAAGTCAGGCAGAGAAAAATACTCTCCAGCAATGGGTTTCATATGAGGGTGGGCCAGGAATGGTTTTGGTCATAAGTAGGATAGGCACAGACAAACTTCCACAACAGGTATGAGATACAGAACAGATCACTAATGAAGGTTTAGATAATTTGATCATGAAAAATGTTGGAAATGAAACCAGGGAAGGATTTGCCTTCTTTTACTTTTTCCCCTTGGAGTTGCCCACAAATGTGCAGGAGAAAACAGATTCCCTCTCTTATCACAAACCCTCAACTGGCACTGAACCCCAGCTTCTAACCTTCTCCTCTTAACCCCTCAGGATTAGTAGCATGTTAACCAGAGCTATTCAGCTTGTTTGATGGAGCTGACTCACTCGAAGTGGGCTCAGTATGTGGGTAGTGAGTTCATATCGACTGCAAAATACCATATAAATATATCCATGAAAAACAGAGTGTAAGTGGGAAGGTTGGGGTGTTGCTGAGAAACTACAGCTCCTCAGGATCTCTCCTTGGATATGATTGTGTCTGGGGCTGAAAGGCAAAGCAGGGTACTGGAGCTGGATTCTAGTATGTGTTTCAGTAAATCACAGAAAGCACCAGGGTAGAAGGGGTTCTCAAAGGTCATCTTACCCAACCCCTCTGCAGTGAGCAGAGACATCTCCAGTTAGGTTGCTCACAGTCTCATCAAGCTTTGATATTGAATGCCTCCAAGGAAAGGGCATCAACCACATCTCTGGGCAAATCGTTCCAGTATTGTACCACTCTCGTTGTAAAGAACTTCTTCCTTATGTCTAACCTAAATCTCCCCTGCTCCAGTTTAAAATTGCTGCCTTTTGTCCTATCCCCACATGTCCCCCTGAACAGTTCTTCCCTAGCCACTCTAGATATTGAAATGTAATTATAAGGTCTTTCCAGAGCCTTCTCCTCTCCAGACTGAACAGTCCCAATTCATTCATCTAGGAGAGGTGCTCCAACCCTTTGATCACCTTTGTGGCCCTCCTCTGGACCTGCTCCATGTTTTTCTTGTGTTGGGGGCCCCAGACATGGATACAATACTGCAGATGATGGAGAGCAGAGGACCAGAGTCACCTTTCTCTACCTGCTGACCATGCTGTTTTTGATGCAGCCCAGGATGATATTGGATGTAGAAACATAGAATCATAGAATGGTAAGGTTGGAAGGGACCTCAAAGATCATCTAGTTCCAAACCCCTGCATTAGGCAAGGACACCTCCCACTAGTACAGGCTACTCAAGGCCTCATCCAACCTGGCCTTCAACACCTCCAGGGAGGGAACAGCCACAACCTCCCTGGGCAACCTGTGCCAGTGTCTCACCACCCTCACTGCAAACAACTTCCTCCTAACATCCACTTTCAATCTACCCTCACATGTTGGTACACGTCCAGTTTCTCATCCACTGGCACCCCCAAGTCCTTTTCTGAAATCCCTACTACTGAAATTGGGAGCACCCAAAGGGATGCAGCAATGGTCTTGGAGAGCCACACCACGGTTCTGCCTTGCATTTCAGTCATAAGCAAAAGAAAATGAGCATAGGTTTAAGCAACACTCCTCCAGAAGACCTCTTTGCTTTGCCAACTTGACAGGCAAGGATTGAGTCTGTGTAGTACACTTGAGGGTGCATCTAAAAGTAACACACACTTTTAAATAAAAGTCTTCTAGAAAAGCAGAGATAGAGCATAAATATCAGAGGTGGAGAAAAATCATAGAATCATAGAATGGTAAGGTTGAAAGGGACCTCAAAGATCATCTAGTTCCAAGCCCCTGCCATAGGCAGGGACACCTCCCAGTAGTACAGGTCGCTCAAGGCCTCCTCCAACCTGGCTTTGAGCACCTCCCTGGAGAACCTGTTCCAGGTTAGAAATAAGAAAAAGGAATGGGCCCTGGAGATAAATGTTCTATTATCAGTTAAGTAGGTATAAAATCTACAGTGCTATTCTCCCACCTTGCATTAGGGGAACAGCAAGAGGAATGTTAGATAGGCATCTTCTGGTTTATATGTGAATTAGAGTAGTTGACAATCTCACCTGCCACGTCATTGTGCAGGATAGATGCTTGCACTGACCCATTCTGCTCTTCAGAATCAATAATGCAGGAGCTTCAGTTCAAACGCTCCCATTTGAAGCGCCTATTCTGTATCACTCACTGCAACACTTCAGCCAACGCAGCTACAGAATGGATCTCTTTGTGCACTACATATTATGCAAGTGATTAGTGTTTTGTAAAAGGCAAGATGACTTTGCTCTGCATCTTGGCAAAAGCCACGTGGTTAGTCTTCACCTATTCTCTTAACGCCAGAGGTGTAGAAAAGCTCTCTCTGTGACACAGCAATCAAGGCGCACTCTGATGCAGACAGCTAAGGTAGCATTGAATTTCCTTCCTGCAGCACTTCTGTAATAACAGCTGATGGAATTGTTCAGATTGTTAAAAAAAAAAAAAAAAAAATCACAGGAAAACATGGCACTTTTCTCACCCACATGGAGCTGCTTTCTATTCATCAAAAGAAATTATCACTTTGCTGGCATGGATGTGATTTATGTATTACACGCCCTTGTGAACCTCAATAATGACAATCTCTCAGTCTCAAAAGAATTGAATTACAGAGCACAGGAGTGGGTAACATAGAGTCAGTCCAGCTACCTCCTCAGCAGTCCATTTTAATCTGCTTGTTATCTTTCCCTCCAGGGGAAACTAGCTATTAAACTTTGGAACAGCTGCCATTTGTACTGTCTCTTACTTCAAGTGATATTTTTTTCTGTTAGCTGCAAACCATGGCTAAGATGAACCTGAGAAAGTTAATGTTGGACATTAACTCCATAATACCCCAACAAATGGGCACCTTTTGTTCCTCCCCCCGTGCAACACACATTTGCACTTGTATTTCTGTATTTACAAAGCACACGGGGTATGCAATACTGTCTCATCTATATGTTGGGGTTTGCAGTGTTAGCACTGGAGACCAAAATTTGTGTGAGAAGCAAAAGTTTCTAGCCCAACATTGGGGTTTGCAATCTTAGATAGCACTGGAGACCAAAATTTGTGTGAGAAGCAAAGGTTTCTAGTCCAACATTCCCCTGGTTTGGCAGAAAAGGGTGAAACAACAGATATGATGGCAGTTCTTTTAAGGAACAAGAAGTTTTCACCTGGACCATTACTGACTGTCACTGCTGTAAAAGAGAGGCTGGCTTGACTATGAAAAGAAATAGAGGTTAGATATTTAATCTCAGCTCAGCTAAGTCTCACCTAGACTCATCACTTTTTTTCAGTAGAGATGCAAAATAAGCTTTCCACAGGAGCTACCTTACTTAGGTTACAGAGAGTGGTGATCAAGGGCACAATGTCCTCCTGGAGACCACTGACAAGTGGCTCCCTCAAGAAGTCAGTGCTGGCACCAGTGTTGTTTGACATCATTGTCAGTGACATGGACAGGAAGCAGTGTACCCTCAGCAAGTGTGCAGATGGCACCAAGCTATGTGGCACAGTTGACTTGCTAGAGGGCAGGGATCCATCCAGAGGGACCTGGACAGGCTGCAGAGGTGTGCCCAGGCCAACCTCATGACTTTCAACAAGGCCAAGTGTAAGGTCCTGCACCTGGGTAGGCACAATCCCAAGCACAAATCCAGGCTGGGTGGGGAATGGCTGAGAGCAACCCTGATGAAAAGGACCTGGGGGTCTGGGGTGATGAAAAACTCAACCTGAGCCTGCAGTGTGAGTGCAGCCCAGACAGCAAATGAGTGCTGGGCTGCAGCAAGAGCAGTGTGGGCAGCAGGGCAAGGGAGGGGATTCTGCCCCTTTACTCTGCTCTCCTCAGACCCCACCTGCAGTCCTGTGTGCAGCTCTGGAGCTCCCAGCAAAGGAAGGACATGGAAGTGTTGGAGCAGGTCCAGAGGAGGCCACCAAGATGCTGAGAGGGCTGCAGCAGCTCTGCTCTGAGGACAGGCTGAGAGAGTTGGGGTTCTGCAGCCTGCAGAAGAGAAGGCTTCCAGGAGACCTTCTAGTAGCCTTCCAGTATCTGAAGTGGGCTCCAGGAAGGCTGTGGAGGGACTATTGACAAGGTCTTGCAATGACAGGACAAGGGGCAATGGGTTTAAACTGGCACAGGGGAGATTGAAAGTGGATGTTAGGAGGAAGTTCCTTGCAGTGAGGGTGGTGAGACACTGGCACAGGTTGCCCAGGGAGGTTGTGGTTGCTCCCTCCCTGGAGGTGTTCAAGGCCAGGTTGTACGAGGCCTTGAGGACCTGTGCTAGTGGGAGGCATCCCTGCCTAATGCAGGGGTTTGGAACTAGATGATTTTTGATGTCCTTTCCAACCTTACCATTCTATGATTCTTCAAGGCAGATCTTCCAGTGTTTATGCTAAAAGCTCAGGAGAGAAATTGACTGAAGTGCCTTTGTCATATCAGGCAACTAATACTGGCTTCTAAAGTGCTGGGTCTTGTGTAATCACAGTCCTAGGATGGGTGTTTAACCTTTTTCCAGTTTGTTTCTTTCTGCCTTTCTTTCAAAATGCAAACACACATTGCTTACCAGGCTTCTCCTACAAAATGTCAGATTTCATAATGCTGCAATGAACTCTGTAAGTAAGCTCTAAACAACAACGTTCTGCTTTCCCTCTGCCACAGCCAGCCTGATCCAGTCTTCATTTCACAACTGCAGACGAAGAATAAAAGTCTCTGTTTCAAATCTGGCAAAAGCCATGAGATGGTTTCAGATTTGAATGTGATAAAGTTATTAGTATCTTCCAAAGCTGCCAGATAGTAGCTCACTATCTTCAATCACATTCGGTGATTCTGTGCTCCACAACCTCCCTGGGCAACCTGTGCCAGTGTTTCACCACCCTAACATCCTCCTAACATCTAGTTTCAATCTCCTCTCTGCAGGTTCAAATCCATTGCCCCTTGTCCTGTCATTGCAAGACCTTGTCAATAGTCCCTCCACAGCCTTCCCGTAGCCCCCAGTAGGAGATACTGGAGGGCTACTCTAAGGTCTCCTGGAAGCCTTCTCTTCTCCATGCTGAAAAGCCCCAACTCTCTCAGCCTGTCCTCACAGCAAAGCTGCTGCAGCCCTCTCAGCATATTCATGGCCTCCTCTGGACCTGCTCCAACACTTCCATGTCCTTCCTGTGCTGGGGGCTCCAGAACTGTACACAGGACTGCAGGTGGGGTCTGAGGAGAGCAGAGCAAAGGGGTAGAATCCTCTCCCTTGCCCTGCTGCCCACACTGCTCTTGCTGCAGCCCAGCACTCGGTTACTGTCTGGGCTGCACTCACACTGCAGGCTCAGGTTGAGCTTTTCATCAACCCAGACCCCCAGCTTCTCCTAGAAAATCTTCCTGAAGGGCCAATTAAGTTTATACTGTGTCAGTGTCTCAGCAGTTGTTCAATATATGGAAATCTTTAATTACAGACATTTAAGGTGTAGTTTCGCCTCCTCTGCTGCAATCATTCAAGTGTTGCTCTTCTCACGACTGTAAGGGCCTGTTGAGAAATGGCTTTAGGACAGTTGCTTTTCAAAACAAGAATAAAACAGCTACTCTTACTGTTTTACTCCACTTTTTCTTGATGTTAAAATTTCCTTCTTGTGAGCAGCATGGGTTTGGTTTTTTTTCAGATCACACAACTCTATAAGTAACAGCATGAAGCTATCCAGCTCATATACAGCAGTGCACTCATACTCTGCTTGTATTTCCCATTGGCAGCATAAACCCATTTATTTCTTGACTCATCCTTTCATTATCTGTAATCCCATGGCATATATTATTCACAGAATAGTATGAATTCAGTAAAATATATTGGTGGCCTTTTTTAATTATCCTCAAATCAATCTCCCTCCTCACTTCCACCCCCCCTTGAAACTAAGGATTTTTTTTTTTTTTCAAAATTTCCACTAAGGCTCATTTCATTTCCCTGTGCATAATCTGGTCTGTACAGAGCAGAACAAGTTCAATATTCAGGTCTATTTATACAAAATTAAATGGAAGTGATATATCCATGTCTTTTATAGATGGTTTTAATTTCCTCTGTAAAAGCACCTTACCACACTAACACTCTTGGCAAAAGCAAAGTCTGTTTGCCCTCCATGAAAATTTAAACTAACAAAGCATCGACATGCCAGGTGGGAGGTTTTATTAGTTTTCACCACATGCCAACGCTGTGGACCTAGCAGTGTGGCTCAACACAAATATTAAACTCATTAATAGAGTTATCTACATACATATATATATATATATATATATATATATATATAT
>VWZE01015196.1:55374-66384 GCA_013396675.1 Eubucco bourcierii
TATATATATATTATATATATATAAAATATATATATAATATATTATATATATACAAATTATATATATATTATATATATTATATATATATATAAAAACTGCCCTGCAACGCTATCACCTGACTCCAAGAGGTATACTCTGGTAAACTCAAAGCAACCTCATAGCTGAGGTCTCGCTCCACCACAACAGGTCTAGTATGAACTTAGGCAAGTCATTTTTATGTTGTGCCTATTTTCTCTAAATTAAAATGGGACCTTTAACATTCTCTGAAGTTTCTCTAATATGCAGGAAGAATATTCTTTCCTTGTGTGACTTTTTCAGAATTCTTCTGACCAAATAACCTCCCTCAGCTATTTCTGCATCAGACACACAGCTTCTGACTGAATTAGAGGAGTTTAGCTATACTGGATTTACATGTCCTTAGATTAGTTTTCCCAAAGTTTAGATACACTGAGCTTTATTTTAGCCTATTTTTTTCTAAGTCAAATCCATTCTACAATATTAAAATTCTATTTCTTACCACACTCAAAAAATATATTTGCATAGGCTATTGACCATCATAATCCAGTAATTTCAAAACCTTCACTATTTACTTTAATAATATACTCACTGCAAAACAATTTCTACTTTGGAAGTGCAACCTAGTAAGACTGAGTCTGTCTGAGCTTTAAATGGGAGTGAGGACAACCTTCAAAATTCAAATTATTGTCCTGTCCTTTTTGGTTCCTTAATCTCATACCTAGGACATACACTTCAAGCACTTTTATTTAGCATTGTCCCCTTCTTTTTGGTTCCTTAATCTCATACCTGGGACATACACTTCAAGCACTTTTATTTAGCATTGTCCCCTTCTTTTTGGTTCCTTAATCTCATACCTGGGACATACACTTCAAGCACTTTTATTTCACTGAGCAAAGGAAGAAGCCTTGTGGTCATAAACAGTGCTTGGTCTAAACTAGGTAGAATTGGTTTTGAATCTCTCCAAGGCCCTTTAAATAAAAGGTGCCACTTCCCCATCCCTTTTGCTTGCCACTGATGAAATGCAAAGGGCATTAGGGTTATCAGGAGACTAACCTGCATTTCATTTAATTCATTTCCATATATTATATTTCTGTTTCAGCCCTGGTTGCCCATAATCCATCTAGGCAAGAGCTGTCACCCTGGAGGATTTATGGTTTACATCTGCTAGATCTTAGATTAAGTTCTCACAATTTACATTCCCTGAATAAAATTCCCAATGCCTTTTGATTAGCTCTTCTCTTCTTTACCCTTGCCTTGCTGTAGCGGAGGGGGTTATTAATTAATGTGAGACTGTATTTTCAAAAATTGTATGCTGTTTATTAATATTCAATATTCAGAACTCTCGCCACCACAATCACTAATTTTAATAATACTCAGTTCTTTACATGGTCATGGAAACTTCATACAGGTTATAACAGACTCTAGCAATAACTAGTGATAATATATAACATTAATTGAACTTGATTGAACTGGAAGAGAAGGATCCTGCGTTCAATGTACCGCTTGCAGTCTATACTCTGCTTGCCCACTAGATGGACCCAGGGAGCTCCTTTCTGCTTATGGCAGAAGGCAATGGTGAATTAGAAGAGGCTTGAAGTATTTACTGACAAAATATTATCTCCTGACTGGCAGGGCTGGCTACAGCTTCAGACAGTACCCAACCCCTTTTAGGGAATTCTTATCATCTGTTGAGACTTCTGGTTCTTCCCAGGCTGCTGGGGAAAGGAGGCAGACCTCTCTGACCTGCTCCTCATCTCCTCTGGATGATCTGTGTATCTCCAGGACTTCCTGTCTTGGCAGGAGGCTTTCAGGTGCAGGCTGGATGCAATACCATGTACAGTCTCATCATGGTGTTACTTTGGCTGTGCAGACCGGTTGTGTGCAGGCATTTAGAGCCTGTACCTGGTAAACTTTTGACAGGCAGTTTCCAGGCAGCTCAGGATATAAGGCAGCATGAATACAACGTCAGAGAGCACAGACACAAGGGTATAGTACATTTTGCTACCTGCTCATTTCCTTTTATCAATACAACCCAAGACTAATGGGCCTTTGGACACAGAATAGCCAATCAGAATGGCAGTTAGCCAAGTTTGACCTTATTAGCTGAAGCCATAGGCTTACTCTAGCCTTTTTAGGGCAGAGCACAGGCCCTGCACAAGGCAGGCACAAGCTGAGCCTGTGTAATTTGTTTACCACAGGCTGTAAAGAGCCAGGGCCCTCAGACTCAGTGGCTCCAGGTTCTTTGTCCTCTTTCCTGCAGTTGCTTCTCCCCAAAACAGAAGGAGAGGGAGCAGAAAAACATCTCTGAGCAAGCCAGGACATGTATTAGACTATTTTGGCCTGCTTAGGCCTACCACAACATTTGCCTTCCCTTCCACATTCACATCCCATCTGTTCTCCTCAGCACTGCCAACATCTCCCAAGTGATGCCAGTCTAGATGGGATTTCCATGTTACAAATGTCTCCATCTCTGGAAATGATCACTCCTACCTAACCAAATCACAAATTATCTGCTTGCCCTCTTTGGCTGTGTGCTGAGGAAGACACCAAGCAACTAACCTACCAGACTGCTGTGGCAATTGGACTGATTTTTCTCTCACTGAACTTCTGCCCAGGAGACATTTTTTTGTGCAGATGAAATATGGAGATTGGACTTCACAGAGTCTTTCTGTTATCTTTAACCTCATTGCATCAAGTAAGGGAAACAACATGGGATAAGCCCTTCAGATGCCATTCAATTCATACTCCTGCTTTGTTAGGCTCTCAGGGCTAGGGGAGGATGCAGGGATTCATATGACATAAGAACAGTGGTTTCCCAAGACAAGTAACAATTCTAGGCATCTCAGGGCTGCTACCCTACCACAAACCTGCTTTTTCTACCAGGGCCTTTGCCAATTCATAAAGAGACCAGCTTATTGCATGAGCAATTTTTTTCTGTCTGCATGTAGTTTTAATTCTGTGAAGTTTTGATTCTGTACAGTTTTGATTCTGTGCATTTTTAATTCTGTGAAGTGTTAATTCTGTGCAGTTTTAATTCTGCGCACTTTTAATTCCGTGCACTTTTAATTCTATGCAGTGTTAATTCTGTGTAGTCTTAATTTTGTGCAGTTTCGATTCTGTGCACTTTTAATTCTGTGCAGTTTTAATTCTATGTAGTGTTAAGTCTGTGTAGTCTTAATTCTGTGCCGTTTTAATTCTATGTAGTGTTAATTCTGTGTAGTCTTAATTCTGTGCCTTTTTAATTTTGTGCTGTTTTAATTTTGCGCCATTTTAATTCTGTGCAGTTTTAATTCTGTGCAGTTTTGATTCTGTGTAGCCTTAATTCGAGGGGACCTGATAGTAGCCTTCCAGTATCTGAAGGGGGCCTACAGGAAGGCTGGGGAAGGATTATTTACAAGGTCCTGCAACGACAGGACAAGGGGCAATGGGCTTAAACTGGCAGAGGGGAGATTTAGACTGGATGTTAGGAGGAAGTTCTTTACAGTGAGGGTGGTGAGGCACTGGAACAGGTTGCCCAGGGAGGTTGTGGCTGCTCCCTCCCTGGAGGTGTTCAAGGCCAGATTGGATGAGGCCTTGAGTGACCTGTACTAGTGGGAGGTGTCCCTGCCTATGGCAGGGGGTTGGAACTAGATGATCCTTGAGGTCCCTTCCAACCTTACCATTCTATGATTCTATGAATTTTGTGCCGTTTTAATTCTGTGTAGTTTTAATTCTGTGTAGTTTTAATTCTGTGCTGTTTAAATTCTATGCAGTTATAATTCTGTGCAGCTTTAATTCTGTGCAGTTTTGATTCTGTGTAGTCTTAATTCTATGTAGTTTTAATTCTGCGCAGTTTTAATTCAGCGCAGTTTTCGTTCTGTGTAGTAGTTTTAATTCTGCAGCCCTAAGTTCTTTCAGGTTTGCAGCTACTGAGCAAAGTATCTGAAAAACAGTACTTCTTTCAAGGTATTCAAAGGAAATAACTTAGAACACAGCTTCTTCTAAGGGAAGAAAGGCAAAACTATAAAGAGCAACAAGATCAAAATCTGATTCCAAGGCACTAATTTCTCTGCCACAGAAACCCCATGCCCATTATCTGATGAAGTAATGTCTCTGTAGGCCAGCAAATATGAAGGAATTGATCCATCATAACCATTCAGATGAGCTCTCTTTGCCTACAAGAAAGTATTGCACTGCATGAAGGAGAGCACATTTTATGCTAATCGAGGTAATTGTAACCAGAGATGGAGAAAGCACCTTAGCTGAGAGAAAAAATGTCCTATAAAATATCCTTCAGTGGTCACAGTACTCTGAAACAAAGGTATATAATAGTATGTGTGTGTCTGTGTGTGTATTTATATATACACACACACACATTTACACATGTGTATACATATATATACACACATATGTATATATACACACATGTATTTACATATGTGTATATATAGACACATATGTGTATATATACATATATATGTATATACATGTATATGTATATGTGTATATATGCATACATATGTGCATATATATGTATGTATATATATATATGCATCCATCTTGCATGAATCTTTCAGTGTCAAAAAAAAGAGAGAGACAGAAAAAAAGAGAGAAAGGGAGAGAGAAAGAGAAAGAGAGAAAGAGCAAAAGAGAGCAAGAGAGCAAGAGCAAGAACAAGAGAAAGAGCCCACATAAACCCCAAAGCCAAGATAAATGTACAGGATCAGCTATTCTGAAGGGAGTAATGGAAAGTGTGACTCCTACAACCTTAACAGATGTTTCTGAGGCTCCTACAGTCACAAACAGATATGTTAGATGAAACAGATTTCAGCAAAGATTTTGAGTTTTTAGGGTGGCTAAAGAAGGGAGCTGTGCATGGACAATGAACTGTGCAACACGCCTGCTGCATCAGCACAACTCACACCAGTTCTTAGAGGCATAAGTTTTTGTCTAAACCTGAAGATTGGCTGCAAAGGCAGACAATTCAGTGCTGCTGCCACTGCCAAGCTTGATACCCACTGTGGGAGCCACACTGTAACTGAGAGAATCCAAAAGTGCATGTTCATTTCCATGGAAATGCTTTGCCTTGGCATCCTTCTTTAAAGGTTGCTGGTCTAAGGAACCTTCTTGAAACTGCTTATGGAGTGGCAATATTTAAGCCACCCAGAGAGGATGCTGGATTTCAGGACATGTAACACAAAGCTGTTTCAGATGAATGATGACTTCTAACTCTGAACCTTGTGCTTCTCAGCCCTTCGGATTTTCACAATGTGACAGCTCAGTGTTGTGGGTTTTTTTTTTTAAATCAAGCCCCAAGACATACCTCAGACTGAGCATCCAATGATTAAGACATGGATCATTCTTAGACTTTGACAATTCAATCCAATCTCTGTGTCTGCTGCCTTCTTAAAATACGACCATGTCCCCATAATCAGGGTATTTCTATACCTCTAACAGCTTTGTGCTGAAGAGAAGAGCTGCCTCAGCTTCCTTCTTCAACTGCTGGGAAAAGGAGGCACTAATAGGCAGAATGCTTTTCCCAAAGCACAAGTAACAACTAGGCAGGGGAAATACTGGAGCCTGACACTACCCCATCTCCCCTCAAGCTAAATTAATGCCCTGTTTTCTTCTATATTCTATGCCCTTTATAATGATTACTCAATTTCTCTATGCCATTCCCCAAAGATGCAATCTGATTACAGAGTTTCTGTTCAAACTTTTTTGCTATAACTGTAGCTGAAGCCTCAACATCATTGCTTGAATTTATCCATCTGAAAGCCTCAGCTGAGCATTAATATTCTGACAATTTTTTTTCCAGACAAGGCTGATGAGATTAACTGGAGATGAGAGCCACAAATGAAGATTTTAATCAAGATTAATACCTGCATTGTTAAGGGTTGACAAGGTGTATGAGCAGAGTGATGTTTTCATCTAATAAATCTTTTGATCCTAAAAAAAAGCAGCAAGGCTTTGACCCTACCTCTCTTGAGATGCATGCAAGAGGGTTTTAATTTGGTGGTGTACACAACACATTTCTCAAGATTTCTGCCTGAAGAAAGGAAGCAAACTTCTACCAGCATAATCCCTGGGTGCTGTACAGAGATCCTGATATTACAGAGTACTGGCTGAGATAACTTGAGGCCCTGAGCAGCTGGTTATTAACTACAAGAGGAAGAGGAAAGTCTTTGTCCTCCAGCCAGTGCTCAGTGTCAAAGAGCAGCAACTGCTGAGAACAGATCTCAATTAAAGTACAGCCTATAGGGCTCTTTAGACCACTTCCATGCCTCATAGCTGATTAAAGAATGCAGTGATTACATCCTGAGCCTGACGCTCACCATTTCCTCCTACTAATATATTCTCAGTGAGCATCTTTTTTTCTTCCCATATAAGATACCTGCAACTGCTCTCCTTTCAGTATCTTCCCACCTTCCAGTATCTTCAGTACCTTCCCACCTCCTCTATTGGCAAATCCAGGTGCCTGCTGACAAGCCAAGGTCACTGTATAATCAACAGGGAATCAGGAAAAGCTTCCAAGGAGTGGAAGAAAGTAAAGAGCTGAACAGACAAAGCCCAGACTCAAAGGGAGATCTGAGAATGTTTTGGAGGGTTGTTAATTTTGTTTTCCAAACACATCCAATAGTTACCTGGAAAATGTCAGTACAGTTCTTCTGCTATTGCAGGCTGCAAACTTTCTGCCTCCATGTCAAAGATCATACAACCCTGCACTGACAGACAGCTAATGGGGCAAACTTTGACAGGGGAAAATGGAAAGGAGCAGCTAAGATTAGAAGGGTGGGTAACAGCTTGCATTTGATTTATGTGGCAACATTTAGGCAATTAGAGGGCTTCTGTGAGGAGGTGCTGGAGTCTGATCCCACGTTGAATGGAGCCAATGCCCAGCAGCTCCAAGGTAGACTCACTGCTGGCTAAAGCAGAGCCCATCACTGACAGCGACTCTGTCTCTGTGATAACATACTTAGGGAAAGGGAAAAACCCCTTTTCTGTGATAACATACTTAGGGAAAGGGAAAAACACCTGTACAACAGGAACTGTGAGAAAGGAGTGAGAACATGTACAACAACTAGGCATGCATCAAGGTCAGGGAAGAAACTATGGCTAGTGGAAGACTTTTTCCTGACCTGCTTTTGCAAGTTTTTGGACTTGTATAACTTACCTCTTCTTCCTCAGATAATTCCCCATCTTTGATGATGCCAGACTCATCGTGATGTAGTCATATTTCAATGTAAGTGTGCACAACCTTCTAACAGAGAGAAAAGAGAGGAAGGAGGCCAGGCCTGTGCAGCTGGCAGCAACACAATCCAAACCCAGACATAGATGTTGCTGAGTGGAGGAGGAAGGACTGAGCTCTCTAATCCTTCTTTTTTTTTTCCTCTATCCATCAGAACCAAGTGGTTCACTGAGCAGAAACTACTCAGAGACACAGTGAATTACATTTACAGAATTAAAAAGAATATTCAGCCTCTCTGTAGCACTGCAAGTCTTTGCTTTAAGCAGGCTTGCATAGGAACTCTGCACTGAAGTAGCTAAGACCAAACAATTTGGACTGCACTACATGAACATCTTGGAAGGCAAGGAAGGGGAAAAGGATCTGGGGGTCCTAGTGGATGGGAGTTTGACCATGAGCCAACAATGAGCTCTTGTGGCCAGGAGGGGCCATGCCACTCTGGAGTGGATTAGAAGGGCTATGGTTAGTAGGTGGAGGGAGGTTCTCCTCCCCCTCTACTCCACCCTTGTGAGCCTGCATCTGGAGTACTGTGTCCAGTTCTGAGCCCCCCAGCCATGAAGGACAAAAGAGGATGAAGGGAATGGAACACCTCTTTTACAAGGAGACCATGAGGAAGCTGGGTCTCTTTAGCTTGGAATAGAGGAGACTGAGAGGTGACCTCAGTCATGTTTATAAATACATAAAAGGCAAGTGTCAGGAGGCTGGAGCCAGGCTCTGCTGGGTGGTGCCCAGTGACAGGACAAGGAGCACTGGGTGGAAGCTGAGGCACAGGAAGTTTAATTTAGACATGAGAAGGATTTTTTTCCCTGTGAGGGTGATAGAGCCCTGAAACAGTTTGCCCAGGAGGGCTGTGGAGTCTCCCTCTCTGGAGATACCCAAAACCTTCCTGAATGTGTTCCTGTGTGATCTGGTCTGGGTGATCCTCCTCTGGTAGGGGTCTTGGACTGGACGAGCTTTGGAGGTCCCTTCCAGCCTCTGACATTCTGTGATTCTGTGATACATGAACACAAGTCACCGCATGCCCCCAGGCTTTAAAAAAAAAGAAAAAAAATGTTCAAGAAGAAAATTTCAGCCAGTCTGTGTCATTAATTGATACCTTTTTTTTTTTTTTCCTCCTACAGCATTTTTGAGCGATGGTTAAGAAGACACAGACCCATGCTAGAGGTTTACCCAGCAGCCAATGCACCCATTGGGCACAACCGAGAGAATTACATGGTCCCCTTTATCCCCCTCTACAGAAATGGAGAATTTTTTAAATCCTCAAGAGACCTTGGATATGACTATGAGTATCTGCAGGAACCAGGTAATGTTACTATTTTAGGCAAATGTCAGATTTGCTGCCTACAACCTGAAGTGTGTCTCTGTAAATTGAGAAGATGCTAAACTCCAGATTTCTCCCTGAATATAGTTTCAAATCATACCTGTTTGTTTTCATACTCCAGGTCTGATGTAGAGTCAGTGTGATACTGTAAGAAAAGTTTCAGCTGCAAATGAGTTGTTATCTATCATAGGCTACTAGGTGTAGAATATGACCTAAATAGTTGGGTCATGTTCATAACCAGGAAGACAAAGTGTTGGGTTTCCAGTTTGCCGTTTGTCCAGCTCAGCTATCAAAGTGCAACAGAAGCAGGTACCAGTGGGATTTTATGATTTCTGGAGATGATTTAAAGGAAGGCAGATGTAGAGATCTCTTTGTGGTTTATAGATGTATTCCTGGATCTCCCTGCTCAATGAAGTCAAGGAGTGGGACTTGGGGGTGTTGGTGGATGAGAAGCTCAACATGAGTCAGCAGTGTGCACTTGTAGCCAAGAAAACCAACCAGAGTCTGGGCTGCAGCAGAAGTGTGGCCAACGGGGCAAGGGAGGTGATTCTCCCCCTCTGCTCCACTCTGCTGAGACCCCACCTGGAGGGTTCTGGAGCCCCTGGGATAAGAGCGATATGGAGATGCTGGAGCATGTCCAGAGCAGGGCCATGAGGATGCTCAGAGGGCTGGAGCTGCTCTGCTCTGAGGACAGACTGAAAGAGTTGGGGCTGTGAAGTCTGGAGAAGAGGAGGCTTCCAGGTAACCTTCTTGTGGCCTTCCAGGATCTGAAGCGGGCTACAAAAAATCTGGGGAGGGACTTTTTAGGCTCTCAGGCAGTGACAGGACTTGGGGGGAATGGAACAAAGCTGGAGGTAGGGAGATTGAGCCTGGAGGTGAGGAGGAAGTTCTTCAGCAGGAGAGTGGTGAGAACCTGGCATGGGTTGCCCAGGGAGGTGGTTGAGGCCCCATCCCTGGATGNAATAACCAGACACAGCTCTCACATTATTTGTATAATGTATAATTGTTCAGATTGTTTCAGTACTACAATACCGAGGTGGAAGAAAATATTTCCATAAATATTTATGCCATAAAAATAATTTTAAAAAATTGGTCAACCTCAAGTATTCAGACAAAAAAATAATGCAGTAAATGTTTCAAATATTTTTTAGGTCTTGGGGGTAGTATTTTGCCTGTTTTTTTCGTGTTGGTGTAGTTTAATTCCTGATCAAGACCTGGAGTACTTATACACAGTGCTAATTAAAGCCATCAGTTTTCTAAAACCACATTATTCCTAGAACTGTATCACTGAAAAAAGTGTCAAATATGACTGTCAGAAAGACCAAGTCCTGGATTGGTACTGCAAAAGGAAGCAAATTATTTATAATTAACAATTAATTCACATCTGTTGCCTCCTGTTCTCTTTCCCAGTGGAGCACACAGTACTCAGAAAATGAAATTCTTGCTGAATTCTGCCCATGCACAGGGGTAAGGAAAATAGTTTCTTAATTGTTTTGAAAGATCAGAATGAAATCCAACCCCATTTGGAAAGCCCAAATAGTCCTTAGGTGTCACTCAATCTCAGCTCATCACACTGGGAGGAACAGAGCTTAAGTGACTTCTTCTCCTAAGGGAAGAACTGGTTATGAGTAGAAAGTGGCTGGAATCTCATCAGCTAGATGCAGATTTTTTTCAGTACTCCAGTATTTAGACTCAGACTTTCTTCAGAAAGGAATGCTGGATTCCTTCTCAGGGAACACAGGAGTATATAGGAACTTCTTGGCAGAGGACCTGAGCATACTGATCCCCCCTGAAAGATCCTGCATAGTCAAGGGAGAGGAGAAAGTCTGTGACTGACAGTCAAGAGTCACTACAGACAAATAGGAAAAAGTTACAATGAGAATAAAAAATCATATTTGTGAAGAGCTAAGTGGTCCAGAAAGGGAAGTATTTCTGCAGATCTCCAAATGAGGAGGAAGAGGAAAGGTAGAAGAGGCTGGACAAAGTGAGTGATGAGCACGCGAGGCAGATACGGTTTGCTTTTAAATGAAAGGGCTGAAGGAAAGCATCAAGGGCAAGCAAGTCTGAATTACAGCACCAGCAGCTTGGTAGAGATGAAGAAAGACCGAACAGGGCATCATGAGACTGGTTGCAAAAAGCAAGACTTGAAAATTTCAAGTCTTGGGCCCAGGCCAACCTCATGAAATTCAATAAGGCCAAGTGTAAGGTCCTGCACCTGGGTAGGCACAATCCCAAGCACAAATACAGGTTGGGTGGTGAATGGCTGGAGAGCAGCCCTGAGGAAAAGGACCTTGGAGTCTGGGTTGATGAAAAGCTCAACATGAGCCTGCAGTGTGCACATGCAGCCCAGACAGCAACCGAGTCCTAGGCTGCATCAAGAGAAGCGTGGCCAGCAGGGCAAGGGAGGTGATTCTGCCCCTTTACTCTGCTCTCATCAGACCCCACC
>VWZE01015197.1:0-31245 GCA_013396675.1 Eubucco bourcierii
GCTGGCTAATTTTCCCTTAGCCTCCCATACCTTACAATTAGATTACCAAGCATTAGATAGTTGCTGAAGAAAAGAAAAAGGGAAAATAGAAACATTTCTGTTTGTACTTTTTAAAAAAAAAATATTATTTGCCATAGGTAATTTTTTAAAAATCTTTGTGGATTTTTTTAAAAATTGTTTTTAATTCTAAATCTGCTTGTGTGGAAAAATGGTGGAATAAATTCTTCAATGTAGGGATAAAAGGGGTTCTGTTTTATGAGGGTTGCAAACAATTTTTTTTTTCAGCTGAAGTAATGAGTTACCTGGTGAGAAAATTGTTTTTACAAAACAGTTCAAATGAATGTGCTTAGATGCTGGTGGATAGGTCTAAGGGTGGTTTTAAGTGAGTTTAGTGTGCTTATTAGTCCCTGTAACTAGAAACATAGTAACATTGCAAAAATGTGATCACTGAACGATTTAATGTGAACAGAACCTCAAGAAGAATTATACCCATCTGTTACATTATTCTTTGAGAGTATCATCAAAAATTACAGGCCTGAGTAAAACCTACTTACTGTCTCCCGCTCTTTATCTTGCTGATCGATGCTAATTTATTTGCATTTCAAAGAAGCGAGTAGTCCAAGGACAGCCAGAGGGTAGGATTTTGCAAGGACTAGTCTGTGAAAGTACCTTTTTGAGGTGGTGGTACTTTTGCATTTACAGGTATACGTTTGTGTTTATAGGTGACTTGATAAGGCTTTAATTTGCTCTTGATTTTATTCTTCCAAATCGCGATCCAGAAGTCCCTTGTTTTAGTTGTTACATGGGTAGCACTGTTAGAGTGAGATAAAAGGTAAGTTTATGGTCAAGGAAGATTATACAATGGTGTCTCTGGCTGAGTGATTTTACTAACTAACGATCAGATTGCAAACTCCTTGGGGTAAATACTCGTTCTTATGTTTGTACAGCATCTAGCAGAATGAGTTGTGGCATATGATTGGAGTCCTCAAGCTCTGTTGCAGTACAAGTAATGAATAATAAGTAAGCAAGCAGCAGTTGTATTGGTTGGCTGCCCCAGGAGATCTTAACTCCTCTTTTATGGACATATATGCTGGAATTTCTTTGGCATCAGCCTCAAAATGAAGTACTTCTGTTTGCCTGGAGGAGTTCTGCTTCAGTTCCTTGTAGCACAGAAGACTAAGATACTCTGAGGGCTACATACAAGCGAGCGTTTGTAGGAGCTGGCTTTGGAAGTTAACAATACTGCGATTACCACTAAACTGATTAGAAATATAAGCTTAGATTTAGAAATCGTTGCAAAATGTTTCATGTACCTTACTGTGCTTGCTCTTGTGTTTTCTCTGGGATCTTTAAGATTGTCTGCTTTTAATTTAATGTAATTGTAAAGATGTATCCTAGAATAAGCCCAAAAGCTATTTGTTTTTGCTTTTTAGCATAACCTGTGAGATGAAACACAAGACTAGTTGGTTCAGCCTTACAAATAAAATAAGAAAGGTTATGCAACAGGAATTTGTAGGAATTTGAAATCCTGTTTCCGCTGCTTAAGACCCACTCACCTGTAGGTCAAGTTATATCTTACATAATGAGACTCTCTGGTTGCTGTTTTCCCTGTTTTTACATCTCACACCATTAAATAAATTGAAGGAGATTTAGAAGTTTAGTGCTAATGCAGCTTTGAGAGGCTGCTGAAAGTGTCTTGACCTACATGGGAATGGCTGTACTGTATATGATAGTTGTAGACTGTTGAATCTGTCTTTCCCAGAAGCCTGCTTATGTGTGGGCAGAGAAAGGGAGAGAACTGCACTGTGAGCTGGGGTAGGTAAACTGCTCCTACTGTTAAAGCTGAGTTGATGGTGCCACTGGTGAACGGAACATTGGAAAGAAACACTGGCACAAAATTGCATGCAACACACCTTTGTTTTGATAAGGAAAATGTTGCAATTTCCCTTTTTTTTTGTTTTTGTTTTTTTTTGTTTGTTTGGTGGGGGTCTTTTATTTTGTTCTACTTGCTCCTCTCCCCATTTTGATCTATGATGGTACCTTCACCTAACCCATGGTTACTTTCTAGTGCCTTTTTTCTTTTTTTTTTTTTTTGAGATCTCGTCAGTTCGGAAATCTAAAGTGTAGTTGAATAGAGTAGGGAGATGGGTCCTTTGCAGGACATTGTCTTATTTTTTTATGATGTTTTCCAGGCTTGATGCTATTTTGTTTTTTACCATTTCAATCTTTCTGTTGGGCTGGGTTTATTGGTCTAAATTTCCTGGACTGCCCATAGGTTTTAAAAAAAAAAAAACAAAACACCTCAAAAAACTTTACCATAATTATTATACTCTAGTGCCCTGAAATTGTGGTGATTTTTTGCTGAGAAACTTCTTATTTTTGTTAGTAGATCTGTCATCTTGTAGCAGCAGCATGGTCGCTATATAGAGCTTTTAGGCATAACTCTCCTTTCAGGCAACTTATTTCTATGCAAGTAGTTTGTATATTATTTGTACTTGCACCCTTCCTATAACACATCAGTTGCTGGTAATATTGTCTTCCCTACAAGGAAGGAAGATGTCAGGATGTTGTTCTTACCAGCACTTGTTTGAGTGAACAAGACGAAGCATCTCAGAAATAGCTGAGGTCTGCAGAGGCTGCCTTACGCTTGGTTAGCCCAGTAGAGCCCTCAATTTCCTTATCCAGCTTTGTGTTTAAAAATATCTTGTTTGCTTTTCTTCTAGTACATTCTTCTTGTCTTTGGAAACTCCTTTAGCAGTTCCCACTTAAATATCACTGGCCAAGAGAGCCAATGCCATCCTGGAGAATGTGTGGCCAACAGGTCTAGGGAGGTTCTTCTCGGCCTCTACCTTGCACTGGTAAGACCACGCCTGGAATACTGTGTCCAGTTTTGGGCTCCCCAGTTCAAGAGAGACAGGGACCTGCTGGAGTCCAGTGGAGAGCTGTGAGGATGACTGGGGCACTTAAACATCTCCGCTATGAAGAGAGGCTGAGAAACCTGGGGCTGTTTAGTGTGGAGAAGAGAAGACTGAGAGGAGATCTGATCAATGTGTACAGATATCTGAGGGGTGGGTGTCAAGTCGGTGGGACCAATCTCTCTTCACTGATCAGCAGCAATAAGACAAGGAGCAACAGCTACAAACTGGAACATAGAATGTTTCACCTCAACATGAGGAAAAACTTCTTTATAGTGAGGGTGACAGAGCACTGGAACAGGCTACCCAGAGATGTCGTGGAGTCTCTCTGGAGACTTTCAAAACCTGCCTGGATGTGTTCCTTAGTGAACTACCTTGGGTGATTCTGCCTTGGCGGACGCTGGACTCGATCTCTGGAGCTCCCTTCCAACCTCTGAAGTTCTGTGGTTCTGTGATCGCTTGATCCACAGCCTGTTCAGGTGAATGAACCCATTCAAGTCACTGGAGAAAGAACAGTCAAGTATAGCTCCAGAGGAATTGAGGCTGTTTGCGCTGTGTGTTTGCTACAGAAGCTATAAACAAAAATTAGATCAGTTTATTTTTCTTGAAAAGCAAAATCTTCTCCCACCTTTTCCCAAATGGAATGTCATGGTAAAACCTAAGAAAACCGTAAGCAAATGACCTCAAAATACACCAGGGAAGGTTCAAATTGGATATAAGGGAAAAATTCTTTATTGAAGGGGTGGTCAGGTATTGGAATAGGTTGCCCAGAAAGATGGTGGAGCCACCATCCCTGGAGGTGTTCAAAAAAGATGTAGGCATGGCTGGCACTTTGGGACATGGTTTGATGGCCATGGTGTTGTTCGGTTGACAGTTGGACTTGATGATTGTAGAGGTCTTTTCCAACCAAAACAATTCTGTGATTCTCTGAAAAATAACCCCTTGGCAAATGACAGGAGCTTTCAGTGGGTTTTAAAGAATTACATTTTTTTCTGTTGGCCACTAGTTTTATTTCAGTATTTGGAAAAGGCAAAAGGACAGCTGGATTGTGGCCTGAAAATTGACATAGAGGGAGAAGTTAAAAAGAAGAAAAAAAAAGGTTATGACTTTACTTTTGATAATTTGTGTGATTTGATGCTGTTGAAGCATAACAGAATGTACTGCCTGGGAGGAGCTGGTAGAGAAAGCCTTGGGCCACCACTTTGCTATGCTGGAAAAATCCCAATAAATTCTCTTCAGTATCACAGGTGTTTCGCTGTGTACTCTCACAGCACTCTCTTACGGCACCAGTACAAGCCCTTGGTAGCACACTACTGTGGTGCAGGTTTTCTAAGGAAGTTTCCGATTCAAGTAGTCACTCCTGGCATTCGTGTTTCTGCTCAGTCTCTCTGCACAGGAGCACAGCTTGGCAGACTTGGGCACTCGCTGCAGAGCAAATGCTCCGTGTTCCTGCCCAGCCTGGGCAGCAGGCAAAGCACAGAGCCTCTGCCATGAGGCACTGGGCAGGTGTTTGCAGGGGTGACTCTACTTGTGTGGTGAGGAGCCATATGAGATTAATGGTACTCCGGTCTTTTGATGGGAGTCTTTGGGTTTGATTTCTCAGATGTATTTTAGGGTAAGGGAGGCAAAGCATTTGCTCCACATACATAGTAAACCTTGCACCAGTATAGAGTTCAAAAGACATTCACAAGGCAGAAGAATTTATATATGATGACTTCATTTGTTCTGGATGTTTGGGAGAGAATCCTAAGGTCAAATCTATTCTGAGTGTGAGAAATCTCTTCTTGTCAAGTGACTTGTTTTGCACATGGCTGGATGTTTTCCAGTGGGTGCTGTGTAACTGCACCTCCAGCTGCTCTCAGACAAATGCCCAGCATCCCATTACTGTGAGTGACTTTCCACATTCCTTCTGCAGTTGGTAATTTTTGGTTGGTTTTATCCAGTTTGCTGTCCTTCTCTTTTTGGATGAGCAGTAAAAACATATAGGTGCAATCCAGCATGTGAATTTTTTCTGCTGCAGAGAAGGGGCAAACAAGATGAGCCTCAAACAGTCTTCCTGAGAAGCTCAAGGCCAGTTGGTTGGTATAAATAAGAAAGTAACCACTTTTGTGCCACAGCGGTGGGAAGCAGGGTGTCCAGCACAACTGGAGTGCACTCATTTTTATGCATGTATTTTTAAAAAAATGTCATTATATATAGTGGTTTTACTGCTGCCCAAAACAATTTCACTACTCTTGGATTACAAAAGATTAGAGTGGAAAAAGGAGAAGGACAAAAAAAGCTGAGAATGTGTGTTATTGGGGAGAATCCTCTTTCTGCTACTGATGTAGCTTTTGTCTCTTGCATAGGGAGGTGTAAAGGCAGGACTGTGCTTTTGTCATGCTATAAGGCTTCCAGTGATTGTTGCCATTTGCCTTATAAAGCCATTTTGGGAAAAACTAGAAGAAATCTATTTTGAACATGATTATTGATCTAAAATGTTAATGAGTAATTTCTTCTTTCAAAAAAACCCATAAAACATTTGAGTGCAAGATTTAATGTTTCAGTTGCAGGTCACTTAGCTTGTGCATTGTGAGAGGGCTTGAGGTGGTGATGTGAGCTGTACTTCTGTTCTATATCTGTAAGGGCTTTTCTAGGACATGGAAGTGTTGGAGTGGGACCAGAGAAGGGCCATGAGGATGATCAGAGGGCTGCAGCAGCTCTCCTATGAGGACAGGCTGAGGGAGTTGGGGCTCTTCAGCCTGGAGAAGAGAAGGCTTCCAGGAGACATGATAGTAGCCTTCCAGTATCTGAAGGGGACCTACAGGAAGACTGGGGAGGGACTATTTACAAGGTCTTGCAATGACAGGACAAGGGGCAATGGGTTTAAACTGGCAGAGGGGAGATTTAGACTGGATGTCAGGAGAAAGTTCTTTACAGTGAGGGTGGTGAGACACTGGCACAGGTTGCCCAGGGAGGTTGTGGCTGCTCCCTCCCTGGAGGTGTTCAAGGCCAGGTTGGACGAGGCCTTGAGTGACCTGTACTAGTGGGAACTGTTCCTGCCTATGGCAGGGGGTTGGAACTAGATGATCCTTGAGGTCCTTTTCAACCTTACCATTCTGTGATTCTATGATTCTGTATCTCAGGGCTGCTGCCTTTGTGGATGATAAATGCCCTGCCTGTCATAAATGCATATACTGTGTGCTGAGTCAGAGCCAAATTAAAATGTTTGATCTGGGGGCTATAAGAAAACAAAAGAACCAATAAAAATATATTATAGCATCTTTTGTCCTCCTCTTTGACAAAAGAAGCTACCATTTACATAACAGCAAATTAGGGATCATCTGTGTGGTGAGGAAACTTCATCAGTGCCTACCTACCCTTATTTTAAACTTGAGCAAGTTGCAGTTGGTTGGGTGCTTTCTGCTGCTTTTTCCCTTAGCTGAATCTGTAATACCCAGAACCTTCTGTGAATAGGCTGTACAAGACAGCACGCAGGGGAATGTGCAATTAGAGGAATAACTTTCTCCTGTTAATTCTATCTCTGTTCTGACCAAGCAAGGGAGGTAAATATCTTCCCCATGGTTTTATGCCAACCAGGAACAATTTCACTTTTGCTGGCTCAAAGTGCATCTTCACGTATCTTTGTGCTTTGAAAACCTGGAAGCTTTGACATGGTGCAGGCTATGAACTAGTGCCAAACTATGACTAAACAGTCTCATTAAAAACACAAGGTAACTGAAGCAAATACTTCCTTTGAAGAAGCACTATCAGTTAAGTACTCATTTCCTCTTTTAAGTCTGATATTAAAGGGGGCAAAGACAGGTGGGCTGATAAAGCAAGATAAAGCTTACTGAATTGGTTTACCAGCTAATTTGGCAAAAAAAGCAGTCTTGTTTCATGCAGTTTCAAGACGCTATATCACTTGTTTTTGTTGTTCGAGGGGTCAGCTATCTCAATATCTAGCATAGTTGTGAAATGCTTTTGTATGCATATGTAACTCGATATATTTACATATTTTCCACAAGACGTAATATCACTAAGATAAGATCTCACCTACATAGTACCCATAATCTCTGATGCTAATTATGATCCTCTAAATTGGCTTCTTTAACCACAGCAAACTCAAAACAAAGGTAGTAATGTTTGCCTTGGTATTACTGGAACTGCACTGGAACCTGGTTAGTGGTAGCCTGGTATTTAACTCTTCTACAGGTTGTGTACCAGCTGAGATCCAGAAAGCCCAGCTTGCAGAAGTCTGCTGTGGATTTCTAAAACTATTAATTAATGCATTTTCTTAAAATCAATGCACAGAACCAAGTAATCTTTCTTTAGTGTGAAGTTCTGGCTTGTGCCCTTATCTGTGAGTTGCCCCAAGAGGAAGGCATTCTTTGAATACAGAAGTACAACAACAGCTGGTATTCTCTGGTGTCTATGCCTATTTTCTGTAAGGTTCTGTCTGGTCTTTGAACTGGTTCATGATACCTGCTGCTAGCCAGATCACAAACATGTAGGCAGGAGACACCTTCTCTGCAGGCTAATTCATAACTTGGCACTTAAATTGCGGGGAAATTCAGTAGCTCTAGGATACCGGTGCATCTGATGGGACTAATGAGCTGTTTTAAGGTAAGGTGAGCAAAATCATTTGCATCCAGGTACAGAACGTAGTTGGCATGACCAAATTTAGTGAGTAAGTGTACTCCTGTTGCTGATTGTTGCTTACTTTCTCAAATAATTTTAATAGTAACAAAGCAAGAATTTTATTTGCTTTCTTAACCAAGTCATTGGACACAACCACATAGAAGTCATGAAAACAAACTTGGAAGAGTTCTATAGCAGAGTTACTGTTGGGCATATTTATATGTCAGTGTCTCATGGCCGTTTTGTCCACAAGTTGCAAGAACAATTGCAGTTAGTGACAAAAATGTATGCAGTAGTGTAAAGGCTAAAGCCTAGGCTTGAAGGGACTCCCATTTGTTTCCACAGGCTTTGGATAAGGTCCTAAGAAAACACACAAGACACCTTACAGAACAGGCTAAAGTTGTGCTTAATTATTTTGGCACACTGCTAGCCTTCCAATCTCGACCCTTTTCCATTGCATCCCCTGAAAATGCTGATGTATTTTGATTCCAAAATATGAAGGTGCTGTGGGGGTGAGTATCCCAAACTGGACAGCCGTACTAAACTATCGGGCGAGTTAGGACCTGTTGACACAAAATCATTTAA
This sequence comes from Eubucco bourcierii, assembly GCA_013396675.1. Lineage (NCBI taxonomy): Eukaryota > Metazoa > Chordata > Aves > Piciformes > Ramphastidae > Eubucco > Eubucco bourcierii. The sequence goes on from VWZE01015197.1 coordinate 8,121, forward strand.
ATCATGTTATAAAATACAGAAACAGCCTGCTCTTGCTCTAGGAAAGTTGATCAAGTGAATGTATTGATTTCTTATGACCCATAGAGGACTTTCAGCACTCATTTGTGAATCATAATGGTAAAGCGTGGAAGGAAAGAATGTCTTGGAAACTGTTTCAGAATTTTACCTCCTATTTTAGTGGGCTCCCAGGTTTTTTTTTCTGGGTCAAGATGCATTCAACTTTAGAAGATGGGAACATTAGGGATTATAAGACATCCGTGACTTTTTCCATGAGAAAATAATAATAAACTTCCAGTAATTTAAGGATAAGTTCAAGCTTCCCTCTGGAGACTTGTACACGTATTTGCAAATGAGATAGTTCTGATGTCTGCTAAGAAAAGAAAAAAAAGTCTCACAACAGGAAAGAATTAGTTTGGAGGAATCTCTCCTCCACAGCTGAGACTTCGAGTAATTGTCTGCGCTAAAGAAACTTAATACAGTTTTCCCAACCTTGCAAGCACTAACTCTTCTCTGCAGGATCTAGCAGCTAGGGGAGCGCTGATGTGCACGCATTATTTCCCTGTGCTGTTTGCAGGACTGTGACCCTTCACACACCAGGCTGTAAGAGCCCAGAGCCTAGTTCTGTCCCCATTAAGACCTAATGGGAGCTTTTGTCAATGTCTTCAGTAAGATCTGGAATCCTTGTAAAGCAGTGGAGAAGAAACATCAGGGCTGTAAAACCACATACCAGATCCTATGACTTTTAATTACAAGGGGTATAGTCCCTTTCAGGGTGAACAGAAGAAGGAGCTTGATGAGGTGTAAGAGATACCTTTACTGAGATTTTGGTAGTTAATTCATGTAAGAAAGTTGATTAGGTAACTGCTAAGGTGATGACTCTAACCTTCTAGCAACATAATTGATAATCTTAATGGGTTATAAAACACTTTAAGCTCTGCTCCCTCCCATGCCCTCATTTTGTTTCAGTTTACTGGATTACAGTGGGACAGCAAGTGGCAATGTCCAGGTCCTGCTGCATGTCTCTCCACTCTGGTGCAATGCTTGTCCTTCTCACTGTTCAGTGCATGTTTACCTCTGGGTAGTGCCGCACCTACTGCAAAGAGTCTCCTCAGGTATTATTTGGGCCATAATTGTGATGGTTCTGGCAGCTCATGCAATGACACCCTCAACTCAGAGCAGCAGAGGTAATAAGGCTTCTTGTTTGCAGGCTTAGAGACCAGCACTGCATCTTGTTACCATTTGTGACTTGAAAACTTTGTTGTACATCCCAGGAGATAGCCTGGATCTGAGAGACACATAAATACTTCAATTTCTGCAAAAGGTGACAGCACTTCTGAAAAAAGCTCTGTTCTGTCCCCGGTGGACAGGCAAGGGAGTATTTAAGGCCCTGAAATTAAGTTTTGCCCCCTTTTTTATTCCCCATTGATTTTTGAATGCCCTTCCTGGGCATATGTGGCCCTTTAATGGAATTGTTTCTTCCTGTGTCTCATCATGAGATTGCTGCACATTTATCCTCATGTTTGGAAAAAATTTCTAAATATTCACATAAGCTTCAGCAAAATTTATTTTCTTTGGTAGCTTAATAACATCTTGGGTCTCATTCTGTCTATCTGTCATTGGGGATTTATAGAAGGCCAGTGGGGCTGAAACACAGGACTGTACTAAGAGACAAAGGAAAACAAACAACTCTGCAAATACCTAGAATTTCTCGGAATGCAATGATAGAGCTCCAATGACGCTGTTTAAAAATGATGGTGAATTATTAATACTTCTGGGAGGAAATGAATATGGTAGTGGTTCTGCAACACCTGACCTGCTCCAAAACGCAATGAATTTATGCAAACTTCTTCCCTAGTTCTCTTGAGCCAGAGTTATACCAGATCGTTGTTCCTGATTACATGTACTTCTCTGGAACTTGCCAGCCTGCTGACACGTGGATTGGCAGTTTCCTTGTTTTGCTAGAAAAAAAACAGTGCTGATGTGTCAGATTGATGTTGCAGGTCAAAAAAATGTGTTAGGCACTCATCCTTCCTTGCCAGTGCAGGGTCTGTATCAAGTGCAGTACAGTGTCTTACCTGGTGAAGACTTGCAGCAAAACCAAAAGTGTTTGCTTCCATCCCTGAGTGGACATTGCTAAGCATGGCTGAAGTGTGGTCTGTGGCACTGGGGCCTCAAACGAATGTGGTTTCATGGTGGCTGTGACAGGCTTTGGGCTGGTAGAAAAGCCTTATCTCCTCTGTAAGATCACCACCTTCTCTTCATGAGGAGCAAAGGTGTTTAACTGGGTACTGACAAAATGATGTTGAAGCAAGAGTTACCTAAAAGTTATTGTCTGCTACCATTATTTTGCTTCCTGTTTCTCAGGCCAAAAAAAAAAGAACTTAAACTAGAGTTTGATTTTCAACATTTACAGGAGTAACAGATGTCTGAAAATACTCTCCAAAGTTGTCTTTCCATGCCAGTAGTGCTGCAGAGTTCACAGTTCCATAGCAATGATGATGTCAGACTAACACTTTGTAGAATAAAGTAGGAAAAGGAAGTTTGCTGTTTTGCTGTTCCTGGCCTGAAAATGGATAAATTTAAATTAGTTCCTTAACATTCCTGAAAAATTAAATACATTTTCTAACCAGTAAGACAGAATTGGGAAACAGTACAGGGAGAAGGGAGATACTTGATCTTGTTTTAGAAAAAGGGAGGTGCCATGACTAGAAATTTTCTACTCTTCTATTCACAGGTATCCTAGTATAGTTTTACACTGGAAACTTTGTTACTAAAGCAGATTTTCGGTAAATACAAAGCAAACATTAGTGAGGGATTGTGTACTACAGAATGTTTACTACTAACTTAAGTCCATGCCATGAGATACAAGTTTGATGAGCACAGGGAGAGCGTGTTTGTGTAGCTTTCTTCATGCTACGGGACGTTTGTTATCCTTTAGAATAATTTCAGGTATTTGGGACAAGTACATCTTGTTTAAAATATTCTTTATACCAGGCAAAGATAATGAAACCCAAATTTATTTAGTTTTAGAAATCAGCAGTCCCCTTTTTAGTAAAGAAGGGTGACACTGTGTTCCTCAAAATGGAGAGACATCTGGATTTCTCTTAAAGCAGATTAAATCAGACAACACAGGAAAGTAAAAACAGTAAAAATATGGAGTGTTTAATACTATTTTGCATTTTAAAACAATCTTCACTGAGACATTTACTATAAACATGGCGAAAGAGATTTATTCACTTTAAAGGCTCTTCTATTGTGTTTATCAAATAGCTGTTACAGTATTTACAATGCTGCATTGAGTTGGGAAAAATCTGAGGCTGTTTTGTGTATTTTCCCTCAAGGTTAAAGCTTTGAATCATGGGATAATGTGTGATATCTCTAGGGCTGCTTGAAACAGTTCAAGAACACGCACAAAGGACTGTGGTTTGTGCTACATTTGCGCAGAATTTAACGTTATGTTCCTTTGGCTTAAGAGCAAAGATGAGGATATGAAGGAAAACATCCTTTCCTTTAGCACCACTTTACAGGTTTTAACTGAAAGATCTTTAACTGTTTTGCAAAGTGCAAGTTAGGGATGCACTGTTTTTGTCTGTCGTGAATTTTTCTTTTAAAACTGCCCTATCAGCCTAACAAGAGGAGTGAGAGGATATGCACTTGAAAGTAAAAACATTCCCCTTTTCAGTTAGGATTTGCATTTTAAACACATTATTTATGGTTTGTTCGAGCTATGGCACGTTAGAGTATTTAAACTCAAAAGCCTCACATTGAAAAAATAATTCTCCAATAAGTATTTTAATCACTTGAGATAAAAGGTGTGGAAATTTAACCCTCCTGGCCATGTATTTGTAAAATACACATCTTGCTTTTTCAACCAATGTGTCGCAGGGAAAGCTAGTGAGCTATCGGATGAGAGTTGTATCCTCTCCAGATACTGATGATTTCTTGTTAACTGCTGGGCAGAGGTTATACAAGCCAGCTCTTATTTCCATTAAGAAGCCAGTTAAACTCGCACTGTAGTTTTACAGTCTGCATAAAGCTGGCTGCATCTGCAGAAGTGACCATGATTTACACTGCAGTTCTGCAGCTGTTTCCAGTTGTTACAGGTCAGGCAAGACACAGCACAGGAGTGTTTCTGCTCATCTGTTTTATGGGCTTGAAAAAACCCCAAAGTTACATTTACAAGAAAATACTTTCTCTTGAGTTCTAGGACCATGTAATTAGCTGCAGGAAACCATCACGGTTCTCGTGTCCCCTAGTACTTCTCTCTGTTTATGGTTACTTTCACATTTGCTGTCAAGATTAATGCATTTATTATTTTGTAACTTACCACTTTCTGAGTTATTGTCTCTGAGTGGTTTCTGTATGTATAAATATGCCAGTCCTAAAGCTCTTGGGTATTCCTCTATCCAAATACCTCCCAGTCTGTAATGTATTTCTCCTCTGTGCCACCCATGGAGCTGTTGCTCAGGCATATAGGGAATAAACAACTCTACTGGAGTCACACGACTCTGTGGTAGACCAAGCACTTGAACCCTGAGTTCTTCAGCTCCCTGTTGGCTGACTCTTTTTCTTACTTTCTTAGGCTTACTTTTCTTGTTGCAAAAGTCTAATGCATTCCACTTCATGCTTGCTTAGTTGTCGGAGTGGTGTATGTGTTCTAGACAAAGATATGAGGATATATTCTGTAGCACTGATGTCTGTGGGGCATGTTTGTATGACAGTAGGTGGTTTGGAAACTGAAGGTGCAGTGAGGCTCAGGACAGAGGAGTCAGGTGTTACCTTGGGTGTGGGCTGCTCTAGCCTACTTCTGATGCATTTAGAGTCTCTGAACAGCCTGCCCAGGGAAGTGGTGGAGTCACCATCTCTGGTGGTGTTTAAAGGCATGTAGATGTGGCACTTAGGGACATGGTTTAGTGGTTGACTTGGCAGTGCCAGGTTTATGGTTAGACTCAATGATCTTAAAGGTCTTTTCCAATGAAATAATTCAGTGACTCTTAAAGAACTTCCACATTGTGGTCTGCATGGGAGACAAGGGTGTGTTTCAGCATGAGGTAACAGTGTCTATATTTGCTGTCTTTTTGGAGATTGTCAGGAAGCTAAGGACAGTCTGTTGAGTGAACTGTGGAGCGATGGAGAATCCTCTTTCATCTTCCTGGTCTCAACATCCAGTGTTTGGCCTCTAGACATGTAATGTTGTTTTTATCTCCTCTCTCCTGTGCAGAAGCAGCCTGGTATTTTATGACTAGGGAAAAAACAGGCAAATTCAGACATCTGTGTTCCCGACATATACAAGTTGATATGTATTTGTCCTTTGCTTGAAGAAAAACACAAAGTGCTTGTTTTTTTTCTTTGTTATCTCTTCAGAAAGTTGCCTGTAAGCGTATTTTCAGAGTCTTTATTGAGTGTGTGTGAAAGCTTGGTGTACTTACTGATTCTACACTTTGTAGCCTTACTCAGATACTGCTTGAGTTGCTTTCCAGGTATTTTCAAAGAGTTAATGAAAGCTTCATATGGCTGTAGTTCTGTGTGTGAATGATTGCATGGAACTGGTTATGATTCATTCTTATAGCAGTTAATACATTACATTCTATTCATATGCTGCAACTAGTTCTTCAGCATGCTGTGTCAGGCTTATTATCTTGCAGATTTTTACAGTGTTGCTATGCATAATCTTTGCTGGTTCTGTTTGGCAAAGAATCGGTCATATGGTTTTTAGTCTCTGCTTTGATTGTTTTCCTGTTGGCTCTGTCCCTTCAGCAGTTTATGTTAGTTTTAAAAGGGGACAACTGTGCTTTGGGTGATTTGCCTAAATCAACACTTCTGGAATGAAATAAAGTGCGGGGGAAAAAACCCAACCATATACATCTTGGAAGGCAAAGTCTCAGCTTTGGTAAACTGTCATCACTCCATCTACCAACTGTGGTAGAACAAGTGAAGATTTAGACCAGCTGTGGCTGTCCCTAGTGAAGCACAGAGCTTGGCTTTTCTTAACCTCTGCAGCATCAGTTTTTATCTCTGCCTTCAGAAGTAAGAAAGCATTACAAGTGAAATCATAGTCTGGTTAACAGCTAGACTGGAGAGAGACAATAGAGTGAACTTCCATATTAAATGTCTGTCTTCATGGCAGTAATCATTTTTGTTCAGACCATTTTCCATTGCTTTGGCTTGCTGGCTCCCTAAAAAAAAAGAGCATCAAATGGCTAACATTTGCCAAGTGAAACAACACTTCAGTGTTAGAAATTGAAAGTAAGCAACTACTTTTACACTGAAGCCATTAAGGTATATCCTTTCTTTTTTCGGTAGCATGGTCAGATTCAAGGGTGGCAACACCCATATGTTCAGGAGGTGGAGCTGTCTCAGGGGCCTATCTTGAGTTATGTTACTTCCCAACTGAACAAAAAAACACAACACAGTCATGGTGACGAATAAATATGCAAGATGTGCATCTTTGATTTACTTGCAATTAAATAAAGTCTTTTGCATACACAGTTTCTTCTTTTAGCTGTGTAATGACATTAGTGATTGCATTTACAGAGTAGCTTTTCTCTTTTCTTTTGAACTGCTTGTATGTTCTAATGTAAAACTTCAACTCCCCATTAAATTCAATACCTTTATCTTCCAGAAATTCCTACACCATTTGGGTTATTTGTTCCAACACTTTCATCCCTGAGAAGAAATACTGAAATTACACTCAAAAGGCAAACAGTAAGATGGGATTCTTGTGTTGAAGAGAGAGAGGCAAAATCAAGCGATGAAGAGATACTTTAGGGGAGAATTAGTGTGTTGGCAGTTACTGAGTAAAGAGGAAGAAAAGGGGAAAAAGAGGTCTTGCATAAATGGACCTGCAGTTGCTCTGGGTGTGAGGGAAAGATAGAAAGCTGAGAAAATGATAGTGATGACAGTGGTGAGAGGGGAAGTGGAGGGCAGCAAAGATGTAGATGATATGAAAAACATGTAGAAGTACTGTGAGGAAGAAGATTTTTGAGTCTTCAGTAGTAACAGGAAACTACTGGAGAAATTCAAGGGGGATTTTAGCCGCTTGCTTGAAGACAGAGTGGAGGAGAAGAGTCTGGAGATAAGGACTCTGAATAAAGAAAAGCTGGACCAGTCAAGATGATGGAGCAGTAATAAAGAGTGTCAGCAGTAAGGAAGGTGCAGAGTTTGGAGCTGTTGAAGAGAATAGAGAGAGATGCTGAATTTATTGTCTAGCTTTGCAAGTTGTTTGTGAAACTATTCATGCAAACTCAGTGTGTGGGTTTTTTTTTTTTTTTTTGGTGTGTTGTGTTGTTTTGTTTTTTTTTCCCCCCTCCTTCAAGACAAACAGTTTTTAAGCAGGGTCCTCCTACCTTAAGTAGTCAAAACAAGATCTTGAGGTTTTGTTTACTTGTTTTAATTAACTATGCCATTTTTCAGATTAAATCCAGCAAGCATTCATAAGGTAAAGCAATACATGTGTCAGAGCAGAATTGTAGCTAATGTTTGTTTCTTAATGGTACAGGTGGTTGTATAGGTCAGAAGTGTGTAGTATGCACAGTAATAGATCTGAGATTCAAATAGTCAGCCTAGAAACTTGGCAGTGTTGTCAGTTGTTTCAGTAAAACCAAGTACAGAAACCAGCTCAGGTTTCTTATCCTGTTGGCCAGAGTTGCTGGGACATTTCCTGAAGGTGAAACACTTGAGTTGGGAGGTAGGAAGGAAAAAGAGTGCCAACTGCTACAGTGAATGTCATCAGCTGGAGGCATAAAGAGCACACTAGGGAGGAAAAAAAGGGCATGTTTCAATAACAGCAAATTGCAGCTCTTCAGGAAATGCTTAAATAGATGACTGTAGAAGGGAAGTAGGGTGGAGAGATGTCATGGCTCAAATGACAGTCTGTTTTCTATGTATTCCCAGAAAAAGGAGAGGGTTTTACATTAAACAAATCTGTCAGATAAAAATATTTTGAAAGGTATCTTGAGTTCAATAACTTTATGTGGCCCAGACAAACAGTTTCTTCTGAATTCTGCGTTGCTGAGAGGACTATCTCCTTGGAGCATGTAAGAAGGCAATGTCGCACTAGGTCCTGTTGACATTTCCACGGTTTGCTGAAATGCAAAGACACAATTTCCCAAGGTTATTTTTGGGAACCAAGCATAACCTGGGGGTGTGACATACTCATACAGAGCACCTCTGAGCCCTTGCTGGCTCCAGTTGCTTAGTCAGCAGTTATGAAGCACAAAGAGTATCCAGACCTTTCAACTACAATCATAGAATGGTAAGGTTGGAAGGGACCTCAAGGATATACAGTGAAAATGTTTGACTTGCGATTTTCCCTCCAACTATCAGACTGTTTCCTGGAACTCAAGAGTGTTTGATTAGTTAAACTGGTTAAATACTATTGGTTCTTATCATAACACTGGGGTGGGTTTTTTTGTTTTGTTTTTTGTTTTTTTGGGGTTGTTGGTTTTCGTTTGTTTGTTTGTTTGTTTGTTTTTTGTTTTTTTTGATTGTGACTGGAGGTAATGTAGCGTAGGAGATGGGAAGAAGAAATGAGTTGGAATTTTCTTATTGGTTCCCCTCCTACCCCCTTGTTTGCTCTTCTTCTCCCCCATTTTAGTTCTGTACATAATCCTATAAACTGTTTTTCATGTTGTTGTTTTAGAAAGTTAAGGAAAGTCTAAAGTTTTGGGGAATGTGCATGGATGAGCTAGGGTAGTATCTAAATGTGTAGATTTTGAGATTGAGGCTTGATGTTAAGACCCAAAGGTCTCTGTCTCCATCTGTTGGAATGAGACGGGCATAGCCCCAATGGCTGCTTGTTTGGAGTCATCACAACGAAGTTATAATTTCATTTTAATTGTGTATTCTACCACTGCTTTCAGACTAACCAACGTTATCAGCAGCAGTTAGTTGGTGATCTGCTGTGCTGTAGGGGCAGAAAGTTTGTCTTCACTGGAAAATAACAGTAATGGCAAGACCTCTTAAGACGCTCCAACATAGATTCTGCTTCCTTTAAAGACAGGCTGAATGACTTGTAAATATGTGTGGTATAAATCACTTCGGAGCCAGTCCAAATCCTTTTGAACTCAGAGGGATCACTGACCTCAGTAAGAAACAGACCACCTGGGCCTTAGAAATGGGAGAAGTTTCTATCCTCCTCTAACCAAACTACATGTGGTACATCTCTCTACCAGGGGCTTAAGTGTAGAGAGTGGTGCACCCCTGTTTTTAGTTCACTTGCAGCATGTCTGAATTTGAATGCTGCTTAGTGCAAATCCATGGGTTCTCAATGGGAAACAACCTAGGAACAATGGCTGCCTTGAAGGAGAAGAATGGAAGCTTCTTATTTCTGTTTAGGTTTTGTGTACGTGTGGTACATCTCTGATTTGTGTACAGAGAGGAGAGAGCAGAAGCTAGTTCAGAATTTTCCTCCTTGGAGGCTTTTCTCTCTGAACCCCTAGAGCTCATTCACCAGAGAGTTCTCTACTTCTAATTTCCTGGTGTGCAAGGAATCATACCAGGGACAATGGAGGAGTTACCAGGACTCGAGCAACCCTCTGCAATGTCTGCACATCCTCTGTGCCAGCCTGTGGAATCCCACCTCTGACCTTTCACTGTTGCTTCAGTAGGACAGAGATGACATTGAATGCTGTATCGGTATAGGAGGGAGTTTTCTTTGTAATTCTGCTTGAGTCTTATTCTGTGTTTTGGATAAAATGTGTTTGGAAATGTTAACTGAATATGTCATAATATTTTGCTGCTTGTATGACAAAAAGAGTACCATTAATAGATGTTAGGACAGTTTCTTTTCTTCCACTGATAGTGGTAAAGCTACTTCCATACAAAAAGGCAAGAAACTGGGAGAAGTAAGCTTATTCTGTTTTCAGATATCCTTGTATCAGGATATTCAAAACATTCCAGTGATAAAAATGCTTTCAGTAAATGCCTGAAAAAAAAACAACCACCATGCTTTGAGGAATTAAAGAACAGGTTTATGATAGGTTGTCAAAATGCATGTGAGCACCAACTAGGATTTTCAGCAACTCTCGTTTATGCAGAAGCCACTTGCTTGAATGCTTTGGGAAATTATGTGCTTAGATACCTGTAAAGGTTGCCCCTGTCTTGGTTCAGTAAGAAAATTTCAGACTAGTAATTATTTGATTATGAAGTTGCCTCTTAATCAACCGTGTTGGTCATCTATCTTGACATCACTAGAGACACAGAATTTCAGTGTAGTAGGCTAAACCTGCTTTCTTCTCTCTGTTATTTTTTTCTGAGTGTTTTTCTTCTGTAAGAGGGCTTGCTCTTGCTGCTTTGTGACAGCAGATGTGCTGCCACTGGTGCTGTGGCCCTTCCAGATGTTAGCTTGCTCACTACCACGGTTTCCGGGTCTTCTTGACTTGCCCTGTAGGGCACCAGTCAGATGCAAAGTTGTCAAAAAAAACCTTTGAGATGGCAGCTTTAAAACAAAGATGACTTATTCATGGAGTGTATGCAGCTAGACCAGTTGACACTGCCCCAGCTCTTCTGCAGAGGAGGGAATATTTTTCTGGGCTCACTCTATGGTTGGTGGTATTTTTAATCCTCATATAGATTTCAAAACAAAACAAAGCTAAGTGTTGCTTAGCTACCCTTCTGGAGTGATGGTCTCTCAACGTTTTGCAACTCTCTAATCTCTGTGGTGTGTTTTTTGCTTGTTAGAGTCTATTTTTACTGGCTAGTGTTTTACACAGACACTTCTGGAACTTTTTCATCTGCTGGAGCAGGACGTCTGTGTACTGCTGGCTTAAAAGCAGAGAAGGGAGCAGGCTGATATGGGCCTGGGGAAAGGTCCCACACTAGGAACCATACAGCAATGCAAAAAAGAGTTTTGACTGTAGTTTCAGGGGTAGTACTTAATTCTGATTAAATCCCTTGCTCGGAGTGAAAGATTCTGTATTTCTTCACCATTACCACACAGCTCTGTGTTAAGAGTGGATGCGTTTTGGCCAATGGTAAATTTGAGATAGCAGAAGTCAGGACTTCTATCTTCTTCAGGACTTTGTGATTGTTATTTTGGAGTCAGTTATTGCCATGCATGGAAGAATGGAGCTAGCTCAACCATTCATGAAGCAAGAAATTAATCTGGAAAACACTCTGCATTATTTCTATTGAAGGAAGTAATGCATGCTTAATGCCCACAGCTTGTATCTTTACCCTTTTTGGTGCCACACTGGGGCATAAGGGAAGAAAAGAGTTTTCCTTAATGAATAGTACTGTTGCAGAGAAGAATCTCCACGTGTTTAAAGATTCTGGGTTCTCTTTTCACCAAAATGAGGAAAATAGTTGGCCAAACAGTGTTATGTTTCGGTTACTCCAACCTGGAGGAAGAGCTCTCTAAGACTCCTGCAAGCTAAGTCAATCTGAGACGCTGTGTGTGCTTTGACCACCAAGCTTTATCTCTTTGCCTCCTGCTTGCTTTCCTCCGTGGTCAGCCATACTTGCAGAATTAGCCTGATGTTCTTAAATATAGTCCATTTCCTTGGCTAGGTACAGCTGACAAATCTTGGCACATGCCTACCAACATTGACACTGCTTAATTTACAGCCTTTAGACACAGTGTCACTCTCCCGTGTTTTCAGAAAAATCAGAGTCTGTTCCCATACAGCTTCTTACTTGACAGCATTTATGTAGCGTGACTAATACGGCAATGGCAGTGATTTGCAATTAACTCTGTGCCTTTCCTTGCATCCCTGCTACGTGCTCCAGAGGGTACATGTCTGTCTGAGACTGACCTGCTTCCCTTTACAATTTTCTTTCTTTAGAATGTATTTTTCTGAACTCACAGAGAGAATTGTGTGACTTGGATAACTAAATGGTTGACTAAAAGCTTCAAACTTAAGATTTATCACTTTAGATCCGACTGTGCTGCAAAGTCACTGTCATCTCTTGGCTCGTTAAAGTAATGTGAGTAAGCCAATGGACTCGGGGGAGTTCCTAGAAGGCAGGTTACCCACACCATGGGTATTGTGCTTGGAGAGGGCTGTGGCTGAATAAGTGAACGTATGTGACAAAGAAAAGATCCACTCATCCATTGAGCTGGCCCCATTTGGGGAGGGTTGAGGCATTTTGCCAGGACTGCATTGGGGACCTGCTGCTGCCAAGCACTGTTTTGTACTTGACAGAAAAAGCAAACCTCTAGTCTGGAAATGTGTGGGAGTACTCTTACTCCCTGCCAGCCCACGGAAGGTGGCTGTCTTACAGCTGCAGGGCAACCTCACCATCATCCAAAGGGATGTGACAGTACTGGAACCCATTTGAAGCTCATCTGATAATCTATATGTAATTTGGTTTAATCCCTTCAACTCCACGTTCACACATCAAAAAAGACTTGTTGAGGCTAGATGATCCAGCAACTCTGGAAAGGAAAGTTGAACGGGTTCCAGGAACAAAGGATCCCGCACCACCAAGAGAGGGAGAGGATCAGAGGTGGGTAAGCTGGCGGCCCCAATTCCTGCCTGCTGCTTGCAGGAGCACCACTGACATGTCTCCCTTCCCCCAGCAGAGGCTGAGATTTCAGTGAATCTAAGCTATAGTGTAGAGTTGAGTCAGAGCCAAACAAAGACTCTGGCTCAAATCCACCAGCTAAAAACGAGCATAGCTTTTGAGCCTGACTGGAATCTCTCAGAAAACAAACAAACAAACAGAAATCCTTCCCCAAACCCTTGCTGTCTTTTCCTCCCCCTTTTTTTTTTTTTTCCAGTAAATTCATTCATCTGCATTTTAATCTGTTTTCCAGGGTTTTCTCCTCTATTTCCTCCCTCCCCCCCCTTCTAGGTTACAAATATATCCCTGCACATATGTATACTTTAGATGTTTTCATCCAGTTGTAGAAGATCTTCCTTTTCACAGTGTTTTCATTGAGACAATCAGGGGCAAAGTTCTTGTGGCAGTGCCAGGTCTAATACCACAGGAAGAGCTGTGTCCGCTGGAAATACCACAGAGAGTACAGAACCCACAGTATTTTCTGAAAACACAAAATGGGTTTGAAAGCAAGTAAAAGACTGCAAAGTCAGGTCAGGTTATTATTTTGTCTTGAATTCTTTATTTGGCTTTGTTGTCATGTTTTTGTTAAAGGGGTGCTGAAGAACATGGCTTATGTTAAATCTGGTTGTGCCACTGTGTCTTCCTAGGTGTAAGGTAATGTAGGTGTCATGATTGCATAATTTATAGGTTTTTTTAGAGACATACAGTTCAGTTAACAGTCAGGGAGCTGCTCTACCTTAAGGATTTGTCAATGCTGTGTCTTTTTGGGTTTGCACTCTATACTCCAGTGGCACTCAGAAATACAGCTATAGCCTTGATTTCTACAGACTTGTATCTCTGACAGAGCTTGCTGCACAAGTGCTTGTAGGATCAAGGGCCCCAATCTGTAAACAACATAGGAGTAAATAACCTTGTTGGGAGAGGGGTGGGGAATAAATCTCTGCCGTTGAAATGAAAGCAGTTCCACCCAGCCATTGGAATAGCATGGGAATGTTTTTATTTTCCTCCTCCACTTGGAGAAGTGGTTTGGGAAACACTAATTTGATCCTTTTATTAATCAGGGCTATTCAAGACCACAAGCAAAATACTTAATGGACTGTTTCTTCATAAAAGTCTGTATCACAGGAAGAGATTTTAACAGTGAAGAATCTGGAATGGCCAGGGAAGCAAATGTTGAATGCTGAGGTTTGGAAATAAAACCTTAGGTTTATGGAACAACTTTCTTCTGCAAGAAGAACAACCAGCTCGGTGTATTATTAAGCAAATGATTTTGCAGTGCCAAGAAGTTAATAGTGGTTGCTGTGCAGAGAAGAACAGATGGTCCCTGGAGTGAGCGTACTCCTGGGTCTTGGCTGATGCGGTAGAGCGTAAGAGTACTGCACAAGTGAGTTGTGAATGGTACAAAGCTGGGAGTTTGTCCATTCTCTTGGGACAACTCTTGTTATTCCTATATGAGCCCTGTGACTGTACACTTCGACTCTAGCTTAGGGAAGTGACTTCAGCTACTTACTGGTAGATGTCAATTAAAAAATTTTTGTTGCTTTCTCCAGTGCTGAATTTTACTGTTACTTAGTCATATTGTATGTTGGCTCTGTTTTTCACCTCTGCTTCAGGTTTTGTTATGTGCAGGAACATGCTCTTAGAACTGCTCTGTGTGCTAAGAAGCCTCCTTTTGTAGAATGGAACAGTTTTTGTAAAGACCTAATACTGTTCTTTTAAGAGTTACCATTCCTGGAGGTGTTCAAAAAAATCTGTAGGCATGGCACTTTGGGACATGGTTTAATGGCCGTGGTGGTGTTAGGTCAACAGTTGACTCAACGATCTCAGAGGTCTCTTCCAAACAAAACAGTTCCGTGATTCTATGATTAAAAAATTTACAAGGACAACTTTACGTAATTTATTGTACACCACCTCAAAGAGACTGTCTGCCAGAGGGGGGAACTTGGTAGCTGTGTGGGAAAAACTAAAGCCAGTGTGTAAACACCACGGATGTCAGAGGACTCGCAGGGAAGTTTGCGTGGAGCTCCCTGGCTGGGAAATTTGTGCAAAGATATAATCCTTTTCCTTTCTATCTTTAATATGTCAGCATGGTCCACTCAGGAGTTCATGGTGAGAGTGGCTCTCTGAAGATTGTGATAGATCCCTAGCTCTCTGCAGGAGTTATGCTTTATGGATTTGGAGTCACAGCTGCTGAATGGGGCACTGTCTTTTCATGGAAATTGCTTCCAAAATTGTGCAGATTTCTGAGGGCTTTTGTCACCGTATCTAACATTTTTATTCTTGCTTGTCTTTGAGGGAGGAGCCTTTCTTTTTAGTGTTGCACCAAAATCCTATTTAGCTGAAATGTATTTTCCCAATCCTCTCTTTCCCATAGCCATTGATGAGCAAGATATGTGTTTACATGCATATTCCTCCTTTCTAATTAGCTTATTCCTAACATCCCACTGTGTTAATTGAGTTTTGTGTGACCTCACGATCTTTTCCTGCATTCTCCATCCAGGCGACACAATGCAGTCACTCCAGACAAAGACATGCAGACAATTCAGTTTCTAAAAATGCGCTTATTACAGGTTTAAAGCTGACAGGCGTCAGCACTAAGCAGAGCCCTCATCTTTTCCAGCCAACAGTTAATGTGACACTCCTCATTCAAGCCAGCCCAGTCCACTCCTCTGAGAGTCTGGGAAAAAAGACCTTGCAAGGGAGATTCAGAGGTGGGCAAAACAGGCACTGTTGGACAGAGTAAATATGAGACCAAATGTTTTCAGACTCTATGGTAAAACAACAAATCTTATCTGCTAGATAGGTGGACTCTGAATATGTGGTATAAATGAGGCATTCTGTGTGCAGCTTAGGTGTTTGGTTATTTATTGCTGTATAGAGTTTTCTAAGTAAAGCCATAAAAATGAAGCACAGGTCAAAAAATCAAAATGAAGACAGTGTGCAGCTGTGCATAGGAGTCATGAACAGCACACATAACCCCATCAGGCCAACTCCCATTTCAGACTGCATGTTGTTTATGTGCCATTTTCTGCCAAAGTAAAAATTCTTGGCATCTTGGTTGCTTTCTGTGCTGTTCCTTGGGGCAGATGCTTTGTATATGTGGAAGAAATTGAAAAAGTCTATGTTCTACCATATCCAAAAGTTGTGTTTCCCAGAGAGTTCTTCACACTTTTCAGGATTTTAGTGTTGTGAAAAATGGCATTCGCCAAGGAAGATTTCAGTTTTGGACTTAAGGAGGGCACAAATACTGTGGTCTTTATAGGCTAAGGGAATCACAGTCCACTGTGGCTGCTGATGGAAGGGATGGAAAGTTGACATTAGTCTGTGCCTGCAGCTAAAGTGGCACAGGGGCTGCTGCCCAAGATGGATTCTTGATGTGCTGTTAGGGACAGGGATTTTGAGCTGCAGGGAAGCAGCACTTGCAGGGGGTGACAGGTCTCTGACATCTCTGCCAGCATCACTGGCTATGGGTCAGGAACGAGGAGAGGGTTCCACCTAAAGGGGAGGGAAGTCTCCACTTGGCTGTGGTCGATGCTCATGGATAGGCTCTGCCTGGTGTACCAAAAAATGCCTGGGAAGGAGGGGGGAAGTGATGAAATGTGATCCCTAGCTGTAGTGATGGAGCTGCAAAACAAAGGCATACAAAATGTTAAAATAGTGAAATACAACAGATTAATGGAGAGGACCCACTTCCCTGTGGCACAGAAGGCTGCTCTGCATGGCAGGGATGGGTAGGAGCTGGACTCTCTCCCTTGCTGGGGAAACTTGGACGGCAGCAAGCAGTGGATGGCCATACCCCACACACATCCTCTGCCAGTGGTTGCTGAGGGTGTTACTAGTCTGCCTGAGGCCTCCATGCATCTCTGTTTAGTGGAAATAAGAAAACAAATGGATATTTGAGAAGTGGAGTGAATAAATAAGTGCAGAGGGAGATAAGACTGTGAGAATGGGGAAGGGAAAAAAAATGAAAAAAGGAAAAAACATTAAAATATGAGGCATCAAAGAAAGAAAAGGCAGTGAGGAAAAGGAGGGGGGAAAGAAGTATGACAAACAGGGAACAGGAAGAGTGCTTGCTTCCTCCACTGCCCTGACCCTTCTGACTGAGCTCTCATGAAGCATCTCCTTGTCATTTCTCCATGAAATGTCCTACCCCAGGGCACAAT
Organism: Eubucco bourcierii; assembly: GCA_013396675.1. Classification (NCBI taxonomy): domain Eukaryota; kingdom Metazoa; phylum Chordata; class Aves; order Piciformes; family Ramphastidae; genus Eubucco; species Eubucco bourcierii. Next base: position 24,788 of record VWZE01015197.1, read on the forward strand.
GACTTTTCCATGGTCTTCTACAGTTGAGTCTAACCTTTACCTGCCCAGTGGAGGGTATGGTCTGCAGGACCAGGGACAGGAACCCTCTAGATCAGTCTGCTCCTATCTACTTTCTGAATGGACTGCTTCTTCCCAGCATCCTTTCCTTCTGTTTTTCTTTCTAAGGAAGCCCAAGACTACAAAAGTCATCTCCTTCAAGGGAAAGTTTGGATTTGTGGATTTATTGTTTCACAGTGTGAGCAATTCAAAACCAACTTGAAAAAACATGGGTGGGGGAAGGGAAGGTAGACGTCCGAGTTAGCAGATGCACCATTTCACACTGTGGGCATGGACATACACCTAGGATGGCAAGTCAGTCCTGGCACTGATTGCAGTAAGGGTAGACAAAGTTGTAAATGAGTTCAAAGGCCATGTTTCTCAGTATGGTAAATAGGGTTCACAACACTTAGGATTTTGTAAATAGTTCCAAGGTCTGTGGATGTCTGTGCTCCTGACTTGCTTTGCAGTAGTGTCAGAGTCCTCCCATTGCTTCCCTGGTCTAGAAACATGGACTTTGACTGCATTAGAAAGGAAACAGTCTAAGGCTTTCCTCCTGCCTCTTCACCAATTTTTGATCCATTACCTATTGCTTTCCCCCTTCTTAGAAGACCTCAGTATGCTGTGGATCTTTAGATGTAGGGCCCAGCTCTAAGTCTGAGCATTATAATGGTTTCCTTGACAGTATGAACTGCAGTTGCTAGTGGGAAAGGTGTACTTTTCTGTGTGCCTACATTTGGACTGAGTGCTGTGTGCCAATTAAACAAACATACTAATACGTGGAAAAAATGTCTTTCAAAGTAACATTCAGTAGCAAACTTCTCCTTACTTTCTACTCATTGAAAATAATTTAAGAGTCACTTAAAAGCTTTGCCAAACAGCGACTAAATCTTTCTAAAACTTCATAATGGTATTCAAGCTATGCTTCACCAGATGCCATTAATTGAATGCATGACTATGGCCAAAGAAGAGTTCTGAACCCTTTGAAACTTTCCTTGCACCCTGTCAACTGTGTTTTGTTCCTTTTGATGCAAGAGAATGATTTTTTTTTTTTAAACGTTCCTCTCTAAATTAGTTTTCAGCCTCAAACTGGAAAACCTGGTTGTTTGTTTTTTCCTCCTGAAGGGACTTAGCATTTCAGTGGCATGCTGCTTTAGGCTGGGGAGACTCCCATGTAAAACTAGACAAAAGAGACTGAAGTCAACTGGGCCAAATTTTGACTGAAGTATTGGAGAGGCCCAGTTGCTCGAAACTTCAGGCAATCAGAAATAACAGCACTTACCTATATGTGTGCCACTTTGCTTTCCTGCCAAATAGGAAGTTGTGACCCAATCAAAGGATTCTGAGGCCAATCGATTTTCAGAGAAAAACAAAAGAATGAGTCAGTGCAGATAACGGAGGAATTCTGAGGTGGATTACAGAGTTAAGGGAAGGATTTCCTATCTATGTAGTTGGAGTCTGAGTGAGCCCATCACCAGGACTTTCATCTGCCTAGGAGGAGCAGGGAAGAGGTGCAGAGGCTCTAGTGGAGTGGAGACCAGGGCTGCTGAAAGTGGCTGAAAGAGACACTGTAGTAGATGCCTGCAACATAGGGATGTGGCCTCCAGAAGACACTGCTTCAGGTCCTCCAGAGGCTTCATTCTCAAAGCACTTGCAGCCAGAAACTGAAAATGAAGAATTGAAAGATTTCCATTTTAATTAACCATGCTCTAAATTACTCACTGCCATGGTAATCTCCCTTTAATCTTGCTTGACAAGTGAAGGTGAATGTTTGTAGCATTTAGTAATACTGATGTCTTTGTTCCATAGTAAAGTGAGGTATAGGCAGTTTTGTACTGTGGGCAATGGGTGCCTTTGACTGGGTAACACTGATAAGGTTAGTGTGGTCATATCAATGTACTTACAAAAAGAGAATAGCACTGATGAGTATTCTTGCCAAAAAGATTGTATCTTCTCTGCTTTGTGGTCCAAATACTGAACCATCCAAATCGCTATCAGAACAGAACAAAAGAACCCTAAAAGTGAACAGAGAAGTTTTGTAACGATGTCTTTTGAAGACCTCAAATGACCACATCCCTGATTAGACTTTTACTGACAAAAAGTTGAAATTGTTTTCACACTGGGAGTCCTTGAAAGTCAGTTTGTCTGCTGCTTCACTGCCAAAACCCAGCCCACGTTCTCTTTCAAAAGCTGGTGAAATTGCACATGCCTGAAATGAGGAGGAGAGCTACAATGCCTTATGCAGCTGATGTGTTCACAGTGGGACACTGTAACACAGAGGTAACAAGCAGATTACTATATGTAATCCCAGTTGAAAGTAATTACTACAATTTTCAAAACTGTGTGCTGATGGAAGAACTTCTAAACCTGCAGTTAGGCAGGCTTAGAATGAAATATTAGGAGGGAATAAGGTAAGACTTTCATGTGGCATTAACTCCAGGGGATTTGAAGAGAGACTTAAACATTAATGTTTTTTTGGTTTTGTTTTGTTTTTGTTTTTAAACTAGGAATACTTTAAGGTTCATCTAGGTGTTGAATGATCCCATTCTCACTGGGACTGCACTTTGTATCTGTTTTGAACTTTGAAATTTCATTTGGATGCCTTACATGAATTCAGAAGCTGATTTTCAGCTGGGCTTTACAGAGCTTCTAGATAGAAGGAAAAAAAGATGCTTCTTATACCGAAGGTGAACACCAAATTCTTTGGCTTCTGTGGAAATTTTCATTAAGCTAATTCTTGTTTTCTTTAGACATTGTAGTGTTGAGAGTTAGCTGGGCTGAGCAGATGTGAAGCAAGGAAGCCTTTCTGTTTTGGCATGTAGAGAGTGAACTCAAGGTCTGAGTTTTGCTTTGCTGTGCCAGAAGAGACCTAATAGCTTCTCATTGTTGTGCAGTGCCACATGTGAGAAGCAGCCAAACTGAGACTCATGCTGCTTGGCTAGGCAAGAAAATAAACAGGGAATTTGCAGCTGTTTTGAATATCAGTTGTAGAACTGTCACCTGAGGCTCTTAAAATGGGAGGCACCCAGAACTGGAGGTAATTTCTGAAGTCTTGTCTCAACCCTTGACTCAGTCCCATTCCCCCTTCATGACATTTGGGAACTCTGTGTGGAACAGCAATGATTGGAAACAATGAGTACAGCTGTGAAGGCACTTCTTGAAGGGAATTCAACTTGGTTTTTTGCACTTTGTATGGTGTCTCTGGGATCACTTTTCCTCTCAAATAGCTGAAAAACAATCACACCTTCTTCTCTGAATCTCTAGAATTTAAGCAACTCCCTTGTAATTTCCAGGATTAATTAACTATGAAGATAATGATGACAATAAGATATTTTAGCCTTGGCCAGAGGACTACACAAACCTATGCCATATGATGCACTGGGAGACAAACAATTGTGCATGCTGCCCTCTCCTCTTCCCTGGGATGAGCTCTATATGCTGCTGAGCAGTTGCTTTTCTTCAAAAACCTAAATTCACATGACTTCTGAGACTACATCCCAGTCAGGACATGGTTTTAATTATTTTTAATGTATCAAAGACATAAAGAGCCAAAGTCAATAATTTTTATGACCTGTTTAGTGCCAAACATAAACCCAGAAGATTTGACTCCCCAATCACTTCTGCATTTTTCTGCCTTGGAATTGGGGATGTAAGATTTTAAAAACTGAATTTCAAATATAACATATTTGGGATTTTGATTTTCTGACTTTGGTTTTGCTTAATGCGTTTTCTTGAACTAACATTTTTTTTTTTTCCCTATAGCCCAGGCTACTGTAGCAATGGATTAAGTACAGACCAAGCATACAGGCAGAGGGGCTTTGAATAAACAGGGTTTGGCCTTTTCTGTGTTGTGGAGACATAGAAAGTTACTGGAGTAGGAGGATGACCTGGGTCACAAAGGCCAGTCCTCTGTTATTATGGGTAGCCACAGCATTATATGTCTTTTATGAATACATCCTGTGCTGTATCAATGTGAATTACTTTTCAGCCTTTCCCTGTTACTATTAGAAGGCTGTTCCAGATACTTCCTCATCCAGGGGTGTCTAATCCTCCTTGTTTCAAGATTAAACTTATTTAGGGTTAGTTGATATTTCTTGTGCCAAGGCTTTTCTTTAGCTTCAGCAGTATTTTTTTCTACACTTGCTCTTTTCCTGGTCAAACATTTTCACAGAGGAGTAGGGCATCCCTCTAGCCTTCATTTTGCAAATGTATTCATACCAAGGCTTACAGTGGGAAAGTAGGAAAAGGGCAGAATGGACACATTTCACATTAGAAATCCAGGCTTCTCTGTCACTGGATATTCTTTGGGCTTATTTACTGTTCTGAAAAACTTGCCAGTGTTGCTGATGGAATCAGTGTCAGAAGCAGCTGTGCTAGACCCAGTTCACTATAGCTATGTCTCTGGTCTCTTGAAAGCACAGCCTCCCACCATGGCAGAGCATTTCCTTGCGTTACACCCTATTCATCCATCTCCATTGTTTGTGCCATGTGAGACTTGATTTAGGTCTTCTCTTCTAGGAGAACCACTTGATTAGATGCTACTTAACTGAAAATACACTCGGGGACTTACTCCATTGCATAAATGTAGGTTCCTGATGCATATCAACTGTGATGCACTGCATTATCTCATGTGATCCTCCTGAGCTGCTACACATGATCTACCTTCTGGACCAGCAGGGAAGACCATGTGGGAGGTACATTAAAACATGTGTTGACATTAAAATGTCTGTAGATCTAAAAAGTTATCTTTCTGGACATCTTTGTTAGTGTATCAGCATTTCGAAGCACTTAATTAAAGGTCAACAACCACCAGCAAATACGTTTTGAGATTTATAATAAATGTGCTCATTTGGGATGAGTTAAAACCAGGGAGAAACTCTAAACAAAACTGAACAAAACTTGTTGGAATGACTTTTATACAACAGTCCCCTTCCATGCACTCCCTAAAGCATTTTGCAGATCATCATTAAGAGAACTTTTTTCGAAATACACATTGTCTATCTTGTGAAATTTTGATTGTGTAATTCTTACATCTCCAGCTATTCATATTAAAAAAAAAAAAAAACCAAAAAACCCCCTGAGGCCTGTATCCCATTGACTGCAGAGTCATTGAGATAGAGGTAGAAGGTGTCTGTAATACCAACAATTACTATGCTTTAACAATGATGAATAATCACAACCATATCACTGCAGTCCTCCTCCTCCTCCTGTTAGATTTTATACTAACTGCTTTTCTTTAGACACTGTTTACCAGTTACTAGCAGGGGAGTGATGAAAACCCATCCAATATTAATGTGTTGCAGGTTTTGTCCCTCACCTTCTCCCCTTGATATGAACTGTTGTTTAATTGAGAAGTTTTCAGGGCTGCAGTCTCCATTGATTTATTTCATGCAAGCTCTTTTTAGCTGTCTGTGTTGTTACTATGGCAATAGGAAAACATAAACAGTATAAATGAGTAATGGCAATAAGGAATTGTTAGCTGGCAACAAAGATGATACATTTGACCCTTTGTGAGATTTCTTTGTTGTCTGAGGGCAAACAACAAAAAGGGGATGGAAAAAGGGATAGATTTTTATCTGTCACAGGAGCAATATCCAGGTGGAGAATATGGTGAATTGGGAAGGGATCCATTAACCATAGGGCAGCCTTAGACCTTTGGTACCTGTGAAAAAGTCCAGGGGCCCAAAAAGATGTCCAGAAAATGTTGGACTGAAGACCCAGACAGTTGTTATTATTCTGTCCTAAGTGTGAGCTGTTCTGGCTCACAGCTCTGTTTCTGTAAGAATTAATTGGCATCTGTAAAATGCTGGTTGAATTTAACTCCTCATACTGTTTTACCTCCCTGATAGAGTTCTCAGCAGCTCCTCTCAACTCTCTTCCTGAGTTGCTACTTTCCTCCCAGCTGGAAGGGCAATATCCTCACTCAATGTGACTTGTTGCAATGACCTCTGGGGGTTTCAGATGCTCTTGGGGGACTCCCAGATCTCCCAAGCACACCGGGGCTGCACTGCGTGAGTGTTTTACAACGTGGGCTTTGACACAGGTTGCACAGAGTCCTAACCCAAAAAAGCTACAGCCTGGCGCTCTAGGGGCATTTCAGGAAATGTTATTGCCAAGTCATGTGTAGAGTTTAAAAATAAAAAAAAAAACAGTTCATTTTAACAGGTTCTGGAAATGACATTCAAGGCATGGCCTCTTGCTGGTGTAAATCTCTGCAGTGACAAACATTTGCAGTTTCCCGAAGATCTGCCCATCAAATAGGTTATTTGCCAACTGCTCATTCATATCTGTTAGAAATGCTGGGGGTAGTTGTAGTCTTACATGTGAAGGATTTTTACTACAGTTTCATTAAGAATCATAGAATCATAGAATGGTAAGGTTGGAAGGGACCTCAAGGATCATTTAGTTCCAACCCCCTGCCA
>VWZE01015197.1:31922-61887 GCA_013396675.1 Eubucco bourcierii
GCTTGGTGTCATCTGCAGACTTGCTGAGGGTGCAATCAATCTTCCCAGATTAGTTTTAACTCAGTCAGGTTACCAACATCATTATTTTGTCCAGACTTTTCAAGGATCAAGGTGCTACAGAGCAGGAACTAAATTATCAAAATATAGTCACCCACGTTAAAATGGATTTGGACTCTTGGGATTAATATTTGCAAAATCAGTGGGGTAATGACCAGTGACTTGATAGATGTCCATTGTAAACAGATGATGTGATTGGTGCTAAGCCTGTGCATTGCCATTGCTGCCTTTCTTGTTTTTAAGGATTGTGATTTTAATACAATCTCTTAGCGTGCCTTGAGCTTTTCGTTCTGTGACACATCTAGAGAGCTGTTGGCAATGAAACTTACTTCAATCAGTTGCAGCTGCAAAAAAGTGCAGCTTCTTAAATAAGAGTCAAAAGGGATAGATCCTCATCTGAAGCATTTTTACACATAATGTAATATTCTAGCACCCCCTAACAAGATCTCTTTGGGCAATGGTAAAACTGTAGATGCAGTAAAGGTACTTTGGTCTCAGAAAACATGGATTTGAAGTTAACAAGAAATGTGAGATTCAAGGCTGAAAATACTGAAGGGGTTTTTCTTGGCATGGAACTAAAAATCTTGATATAAGTTAGCCTGAATTTTTTTTTTTTTTTTTTTTTTTTTGGTTGCCTGGCATATGTGCTATAAGTCATAATATTGTAATGGAAAAATGAACATACTGTTTCTAGAAACGCAGAGCCCATTTCTGTGGTACAAAACACAGCTCAGAGACAGGACAGCAAGAGCTGTGCCTGGTCAGGCTGGGACTGCATTTACCCTGTGTTTCCGTTTCATCTGTGGAATTGCATCCACTGCAACACTCAGGGAAGCTGTGCTGAGGAACAGTGCATGTCTTGCATCTTCTAAGTGGAGCCAAGACCAAAGCCAACGCTCAGAACAGAAACAAGCTCAAGGGCTTTTGGGATGAGATGCTGGAACAACTGTCAAGAGAGCAGTGCGATTTGATTCCTCTTGGTGAAACAGAGACCTTGTTCATTGCCTGCATGGCACGTTCCAATGCTTTTATCTTTCAGAGGCTGATAGATATGAAAATGGGAAACTTTACAAGTGTATGTTAAGAGCATTGTCCTGGTAATTTGCAATAGTTGGTTAATTGAGACTTAGAGAACAAAGAGCTGGGATATGGATTGATCAGTACCAAATTGGTGTAGCAGCATTTATTTCCTAGTCTCATCACAGTACTTACTCCTTTCTCCTTTGCTTAGTTGTAAGAAAGTCAGTTTATTGCTTTTGTGCATTGAAGTTAAACCCACAACTTCCTATCAAATAGAAATTACGCTATTTTTAACGTGATCAAAGCTAAATTGATACCGCACAATATGTGCACACAGCTTTTAAAACCCTCATTTCATCACAGACATAATTTCTTATTTAATCAGTGTTTATCTGTCCCATTATAACAAGTCAAGATGACAGAAGAAATGTTTTTCCATTCTAAGCAGTCATTAGGCATTATACAACAATTTCCTTTATACTTTCTGGTCTGCCAGAGCATCATTCAAATTAAGTAAGTGTAGCCAGTCTGCTGGTTTATAAGTCTATGAAAAATTCTTTTATGACTTTGTTCTCTGGAGATGTCAGTAAGAACTGAGATTTGTATTTCATGCTGAAAATATCTATGAGAAACGTAATTATATAGTTGCCTCCTACTAGGATTTCTAGTGTCTTTATTAGAGTACATAGTTAATCCCAGCTGTTGTCATAAACAGTGAAATTCTGTCTTTGGGGACTGATAAAATCAGTCTTAAGTGCAATCCAAAGAGCAAGATGTAATTCCTATCACGTCTAGGATGTATTAGAAAGTTCCTCGTGTACAACACCAAGCTGTGATTCAGCCAGCATGTAAGCACAAGCTTAACTTAAAATTCTCTTGACTTAGAAAAGATACATTTGTGTGTAACCCTGGGCAGAGTCCTTGCTTAGTGGAGATGCAGGGCCTTTGTTTCCAACAGAACAATTTCCATGGAAGTTGGTGCCTGTACTCTCTCTAGGCATTCCCTAGAAACTGGGATTTGACTGGTAAGGATCATCATACTCAGTTACATTGTCTGTGCTGTTATCTGTGTGCTTATATTCCTCTGCAAATTCACCTATCAGTTGTGCACAAGCTATTATGAGCTGTCGCTCGCAAGTTGCAGCTTATGCAGCTACCATAACTGTGTTGCAAACTTTTTTGTTTAGTTCTTGCTTTAAAGTAGTTTTAAATGCTTTGATTGAAAGGAAAACAGCAAGTCCTTTACTTCTACAAACTAATCAGCTTTCAAATCTGGAAAGTGACAGAACAATAAATTTTTATTTTCCCTGATGAATTGGGCAAGAAATATTATATTTGGCCTTAGTAATAGAGAATATTGAAGCTTGGGAAGCTGAAAAAAAAAACTCCAAACAGAGAGGAAGGTGAGGCAAATCAGTAGATTGCTGGGAATTATGGAACTTAAGAGAAGTTTAGGCAAATATGTGTTAAGGGTGACATAACTATATTAACCCAGCCTTGGGACAGAGGATGATCTAGATAACATCTCTGTAGATGCTTGTGATTTGATGTCCTGCTCTGTGAAAGTACACACTTTTCTTGCTGTGAAAATTATTGACTGACTACTTTGCCCTGTGCAAGATGATCTCTCCATCTCTGGCTACATTTTGTTCTGTCTTACGTGTTTCTGTGTTTGCTGCCCTGCTAGGGCATGCAGTGGAACCAGCTCTTGCCACCTTTGGCCTTTATTTGTAATAGGTGGTAGCAGAGGTTACTTTTTGTCTGTCTTGGACTATTAGATGTGTGGTAGTCCAAATGCTGGCTTTCCTATTGCATGTCTCCTTTGGAAAGTGGTAGTCTGTATTTGGGAACTGGATGCTTTCTGAATACTGATCTGACTTTGGGCAAAAGATTTAATTGGGCTGATCTTTGCCCTTTGACCGTGTTTTGTTTCACACTTAATGCTTTTCTTGCTCAGATTGAAGTCCTACAGAAATTGAGACCTATTTCTGCTGCACTTAGGCAGTACTGCCAACTCCAGGGGATTAAAAATCACTACTCTGGACCAAAAGAAATGCACTAAGCTTGAGTTTTTTGGTTGGATTTTTTTTTTATTTATTTTTTTTTTTTTTTACTCACAACTGATTTTGGTTCTCTCTGACATTCTGGTGTTCAAACATTTAGTATTCATGAGGTTTTTTTCCCCTGCAACTGCAAGAGGCAGAAGCAACTGTTTTTGCCAGGAGAACCCTTGGTGTCATGCGATTGCATGATCGCAGGAGCTGGAACTCTGTTTTGAGGGGAAAATCAACTATTCTTAGATCCCATAAAGAAATTCTAGACCTATTAATGTTGGTACTTATAAGTGAATAAAAAAGGAAAATATTGTGGGGTTTCTTTATCCCTGCCTTTAAGTGATGTAAACATAATCTTCTTGCATGTCATTTGCCCATCTAGCAAGAAACAGATTTTGTTTTTTTGTTGAAAGTCTTCTGCCATGGTGAAGAATTTTTAAAGTATACATTCCTAGTATATGACCTCTTTGGCTATATGGTGATTATTAATATTACAGAAGCAACTAAGAGGAAATTACATCAGTAGATAAGATGAACTGTGCAATAGCAGGAGCTTTATTCACACTGAATACACTATTCATTTGCACAGAAAGATCATTTCTCAATTCAAAGAGGAATATTCTAATTTAAGGTCTAACTTCAGCCATATGTCAAAATCTGTGCAGAAACAAAGCTTACCACTGTGCAGTGATCCCATAAGAAACACATTCCCCTTTGTGGATGGGTGAATGGTAGGTGCATCTAACCCTTGGAGCTCTCGTTTTTCCTAACAAGCACTCTTTTATATCAGAAAACATTTCAGCATTTCAGTTTAGTCCATTTGCTAGTTTTAATGTGACTCAAAATAGGTGTAAAATATAGGAAATACCTCCAGGTTAACTTACCTGTAAACCTGGGCTAGGTTTTTATTACTCAATTAATCTGATTGGAAGACACTTTTACATGGCACTGCAGAAATAGATTTAAAAAATATTCTTCTATAAAACAAAATCATACATAAAAATTAAACTGAACATAGGTGACAACAACAGATATTTCAGACACAGAAAGTTAAAACGAGCTCTCCGATTAGCTGCATGGGAAAGAACAGGAAATGGTGACCTGGCTTGCAAAACCAATCTCAGTGATACAGCATTGTAGAGATAACTGGAAAACATTCTGCAATTTGTGTCATACCTGCTAGTCTGGGGCCTCAGGCCATTGAAAAAAGGGAGTGGGTGGAATTCTGTGGAAGTCACTATCATTTTTGCCAGACCCTATCAAGAAGAGATAGTAACCTCTATCAGCAGATTGCTCAGTACAACCACCCACCCTTCCAACCCTTCCGATGCTGTTCCCGCTACTGTGCTTTCACACAATAGGATTCCCTAGCTTCATTTTTGTTTAGAGCCATGTGCTGTCTGCCTTTGGCCACCATGGTCACCTCTATCAATATAAATCAGAACTTAACAATGGAAGGCCCTGAATAAGTGCTCCTTGCAGATAGCAGACTTGTGTAGTCATGGATCTTCACTTGATTCGTGTCACAACACTATCATCGCTGTTCCTGCAGGTCAGAGCAAGGCCTTTTTCCTTACAAATGTATGAGCCATAAGCCTTAGTGGGATGAAAATTTGGATAGGGACTTGTAGTAAAGCAATATTTTTGTCCTGAAGGCATAGAGGGGTTGCAGAAAATCTGTCTTCTGGTAAGACTAACTTTTTGATATTGTTGGCTCATCCAGGTGAATACCAAGAGTAAATATTTTGGAGCTCGTCTAGACTGATTTGCTTATTCTTGAAGGGTTTTGCTAATTTTTATTTATTTATTTATTTATCATGTAACAAGTTATAAAGGACTGAGAACTATCAGCTTCAGGCAGGAGTTTGTTTTCTGACATACTAGTAATTACATTTTCAGAGTCCAGGGAAGAATGACAAAACTGGTGCAAACTCATTCTATGCTGAAATGGCAAATTAATTGAAAGCAGGAAGGTTCTGAAGTTGGTAGTGAGGAATGAGAAGCAGGTTTGGGGCTTTTTACAGACCTGTTGTTTTTTGTAGGCATTTGTGCTCTTTGGCAGTGTGTTTCTATTTGCCTATGTCTACTTGCCAGTATTTAGGAAGAATGAAGTCTGCTCAAGTCACAAGACTTTTCATTGCAAATAGATTTGGCCCAGTGTGTTTGCCTTGTCATTTGATTACAGAGTTGACATGGGTGTGTCTTTCTCCCCAGGATTACATACTACATTTTATGTCTCCAAGGAGAAAATTTAGTGAGGAGAGCTGAGAAGCATCCGGCTCTTTCCTGTTGTTTCTCACTCTGTTACTGAGAACTGGGCAGTCTCATGAGCAGCTCTAAATTTAGCTGCTAGTTTTCATCTTAGGAGTTTGTTCTGCATAGATTTTGGCTAGGAGGGATACTTGGGTGAGGCAGTCCTGGGACTATACCTGCTAAATTGCACCCCCTCGGGAACATACCTGTATATTTTCTGTAAGGACCCCAGATTTTCCCAGATCATAAAGCCCCAGCAAGGTCCTAGTCTGAATGTTAAGAGCTTCTCCTAAGAACTAACTTATTTAGAATAGGACTCAGTTTTCTACACCCCTTTGAAAGGAATAGCTCAAAAGGCATTCTAAAGGACCTGAAAAATTATATGCCTCAGCAATTTATCATAGAATCATAGAATGGTAAGGTTGGAAGGGACCTCAAGGATCATCTAGTTCCAACCCCCTGCCATAGGCAGGGACACCTCCCACTAGTACAGGTTACTCAAGGCCTCATCCAATCTGGCCTTGAACACATCCAGGGAGGGAGCATCCACAACCTCCCTGGGCAACCTATTCCAGTGCCTCACCACCCTTACTGTAAAGAACTTCCTCCTAACATCTAGTCTAAATCTCCCCTCTGCCAGTTTAAGCCCATTGCCACTTGTCCTGTCATTGCAGGACCTTGTAAATAATCCTTCCCCAGCCTTCCTGTAGGCCCCCTTCATATACTGGAAGGCTACTATCATGTCCCCTCGAAGCCTTCTCTTCTCCAGGCTGAAGAGCCCCAACTCTCTCAGCCTGTCCTCATAGGAGAGCTGCTCCAGCCCTCTGATCATCTTTGTGGCCCTCCTCTGGACCCGCTCCAACACTTCCATGTCCTTCCTGTGCTGAGGGTTCCAGAACTGCACACAGTACTCCAGGTGGGGTCTGACGAGAGCAGAGTAAAGGGGCAGAATCCCCTCCCTTGCCCTGCTGGCCACGCTGCTCTTGATGCAGCCTAGGACTCGGTTGCTGTCTGGGCTGCATGTGCACACTGCAGGCTCATGTTGAGCTTTTCATCAACCCAGACTCCAAGGTCCCTTTCCTCAGGGCTGCTCTCCAGCCATTCACCACCCAGCCTGTATTTGTGCTTGGGATTGTGCCTACCCAGGTGCAGGACCTTACATGTTGCCTTATTGAATTTCATGAGGTTGGCCTGGGCCCACCTCTCCAGCCTGTCCAGGTCCCTCTGGATGGCATCCCTGCCCTCTAGCAAGTCGACAATTTCTACTACTAAGTAGGGAATACCATTTTTCTTGATACAGTTGATTGGCATGCAATAGTGAAGCTCCACACTTGTGGCCAATGATAAAATATTTCTTCTTGTAGATAGGAGATCTTTAAATTGGACAGAGATGAGCAGCATTACATTCAATTAAAACAAAAATGTCTTCTTTCATGTTTCTTTTCTGTCCACTACAACCTAGCTGTAAGTCATTGTATGCCTAGCTGAGAGGTTATTTTTTTCGATCATATTTGACATTTGTCCATCGATGGAAGATGTGAGAGCAGATTCCACAAAGCAAACACTGAAATCCAAAAAGGAAATGTCATGCCTCCTATTCAGTTCCACTGGCAAAATGCTGAGCTTGCTTCATATGGAAATATCTTAATAACAGTATTATCTGTGTTTCTATAACTTGTATATGTTTGTGAGATTGATGGCAGTATGATTGTAGTGAAATAGCACCTACATTTCTGACATTGCCTTTCATACATTCACTGAAGTTTATCTTCTTTATTCAAATTGACTTTTTTTTTTTTTGGTGTGCATTTTAAAATAACGTGAATATTTACAAAATAATTAGACTGTCGAGAACACAGATTCTCACTAGTCATGCTTTCAAGAAGAAGGTAAAGACTTGGAATCAGATTTTAAATAGACCAGACTGGTGGTGTTCCTAGATTTCCAGGGATCTGCTCCAATTTCCATCAGCTAAAGCTGTCTCCCTGTTTTATTGAGGCAGTAATTTTCATGCAGAACACACCAGACATCACAGGATTCCAGTAGTTCCGGCCCATTGGTCTGCTGCTGCTAGGAAGTTGTTTACTCTTTTGTATCACTCTCTGCTGACGTCTGATCATTGAACAATGTCATTGAATTTCCTGTTTTTTGGCTTGTGGAAAGTAGTTTCCCCACCTTATGCTAAAGCTTTGCTGCATGGAGATCTGTGGAGCCGGATGTACCCAGCAGACAGGATGTAAGGTTAAATGCAGCGTAGCTAAATAAATAAAAGTAGGTGTTCAGCAGTGAGCTACAGCTGCCTACTGAGGATAAAGCTGGCAGTTTAAATATTGAGCAGTGACAAATCTCCATCTTTGTTTCAGGATGTTTGTTTGGTTTTTTTTTTTTAATTATTGTTTGTGGGATTTTTTGTTGTTTTTTTTTTTTCTTATGTGTGTGGGTTGCTGTTTGGTGTGGTTTGTTTAGTTTTGTTGGGTTTTTCCATCTTTTTTTTTTTCTTCTTCATTTAATGATTTTCAGCCTTTCTTTTTTTCTTTGAATGTATCTTCTTGCAGAATTATGTTAGTTGGCTTCCTGAGGCAGTCTGAAATATTTTATAATGTGGTGCTGTATTGTGTTTATGTGAAGATGCTTCCATCCAGGTGTTGCAAAGCATGCTGCAAGCTGTTGACTGTGAAGCTGCTAGTGCTGTAATTCTGTAGGCAGAACAACTGTCAACAACACATTCATCATTGGTTTCTCTACTAGCTAGCACAGCAGTCTGGCTGCTGAGATCAGGATTACTGAACCTCTTGCCAGGGGTCTGATAACCTTACATTTTTGGTTTGCCTGTTTTTTCACCGGTGCCACAGGATTATTTCCACTTGAACAAGAATCAGCAAAGAGCAGAGCAGACTTTAGTTCAACAGTTCTTCCAGACAAAGCTTGAGGCAGCTTTAGTTTGTAATCCTAATAGCATCATCATATTAGCCTCCTGTCATCCACAGTGAGGGGAAACACCTCTTGGATATACATAAATTAATAATAGTAAAAAAAGAGCAACAACAACAAAACAGCCAACAAACCTCCTCAACCTCTGCAAAAACAGGGCACACTGTGTGCTTCATTGTGCTTGAGTCTTGTGCTTCCCTAAATCTTCTCTAGGTCCATTGTTCAGTGAAAGGTTCCCCCTCAGCTTACTGTAAGTCTGTAAGTCTTGTTTTTCCTTCCCCTAAAGAGCATGTATATTTGGCAAAGGGCAGTTGATCATGAAAGCAGTTGGAACGGAATCTTATAACATTCTTTTTAAAAAGTCAGTGAAAGAAAGAAGCAAACCAAAACCAAATCCCACAATTCTGAACATGTGTAGTTGCCCTGTGGAGCAGTGAAAATGTCTGCAAACATCTGACGACAGAACAAGAAGTGCTCTAGTGGTATATATAGGTGAGCCTAGGTATATAGGCTCACCACTGAGGGCGTTGTCTGTCTTTATTTTTTTTAAGGTATTTACTAAGGTAACTAAGAAAATTTTGCCTAGTGCCTTTCTCTGCTAAATTCAGTTTTGCTGCACTAAGTGATGTTTTCAAGAACTGGAAATAGTTTGAGTTCTGAGTATGGAGCATGTGGATTGTCACCTTGTAGAAATGCTGAGTTCTCTGTGTCTTTTCTAACTTCTTTATATTTGGATCTGTGTGGAAACAAACCTGTATACCTCTCTGTGATCAATCAGAAAGGAATATAATGGGTTCCCTCTTAGTACACAGTTTCTGTTCTTCCAAGCACCCTGCATGCCTGGTGGGACCCATAGTATGTAGAGAAATTAAGTTGATCCACTACCCATCCATGGCTACTTGTGTGAAGTTGCTTTGCATCTCACGCTGTTATGATGTATTTGCAATGGGTTTGTCTCGCATCATATCAATGATCATATCAATCCCTCAATATGAGCATTCTCTGAGACAGGCTGCCAAGTTGGGTAAGATGTGGTCAACTTGCACTTCAGTCAATTAAATCTTGCACTCTCCGCAAGTGAAAATAAAGTTCATCTAGTCCACGGTGTAGACCTACTTATAGCATAGGACCCACATCAGTCACCTGATTTGAAACAAGCACTGTCTGTGCTGAGGGAGGCTGGGGAAAGAAGCAGGAAAGGAGACAGCTTCAGATGATACGTTAAGTGCCTGGGCAAAGGTAACACTTCATCCAAACAATTGGCAGGAGTTTCTCTCCCTCTGTTTTTCTCTGCATTTCTTCCTCTCTGTATATTCCCTGTTCTCTTGACATATTTTCAGATGTTCATCCTGTACCTTTGCATCCTCTCATTAGATAACAGTGGTGGTGTTTGATTCTGTTGCCCTCTGCCCCCTTCCTCCTCAGCACTGTTTGCACTACTGTCCTCTTAAATGCCTCTTTTCCATTTCCCTTTGCAGCTTCTGCCGAAGTTTGAACCACTCATGGTGTTAGAGACAACAAAAATAACCTTCAGGACTACATTTCCCCTGTGGCAAAGCTGCATGAAACTCTTGATTGCCTGTGTACACTGTAAGGCTGGATAGAGAAATTCCATCACTGAGGAGAGGGAACGAAGAGAACGTGCTCTGCCACCCAGCTTGTTCTGAAGACCTGGCTGGATGTGTGCACTGAAAGCACAGTGGGCTCCAGGAGGCCTAATGTAGTGTATTCCTTATCCTCAGTGGAAGAGGAGAACTCTGAACAAATTGTGTCTCCAGGGCACCTCAGTACCAACCTTCTTCTTGGGGCCCTTGACAGGGGTTGAGCCAAAGGGCTCGAAATCAGACCCTTCTACTCCTGTTCCTGATTAAATTTATTCATAGCTTGCCCTCATGGAGATTTATAAGTACAGGTGCAAGCTAAAACTCCTGAAAATATGTCATTCATTTTATTTCTAACAAATGCATTCCAGATGTTTGCCTCTGACTCCTGGAGTGCTGATATAATCAGCTTGGGGCTCCAGTTGTTCAGTCTTGTGTAAAATGACAGAACAGAGAGTGAAATGAATGCTCACACCATTGCTAGTGGCTTGCAGGCAAAGGGATAGAGTTTTTCCAAACAGAGGAAAATGGGAGAGCTCCAGGTGAGACCTGTGAGAGTGGTGTCAAGAAAACAACTTGTAGGCACTGCAGTGAGAGAAGGGAAATAAATAGATTGAAAAGAAAAATAATCTTGTATGACAGAAGTAATGGAACATTTCAGGAAGAAAGCATTCTATCATGTAGTGTAAAAGATTGCTCTGTACTTATAAGAAGGAGTTTCTCGCTGCAGAGTTTGCATGGAGAAGCTTCTTGCATGGAAACATTAATTTTCATAGTGCTGCTTGTGTAAAGGCTGTAACTAATTTCTCAGAGTGGTAGTATTTCGTGACTGGCAGAGCCAATGGATTCATCTTACTCCAGAGGAAATAGCAAGACAGTCAGATTATAATCTTGTCATGAAGATTAAAAAAAAAAATAAATAGAATAAGCTAGAAATACAAATAATTGCAAAGCAAAACTATCAGTTAAGTTGTCATAATGCTATGAAATTCTGTCTTGAAACTCTGAAGTAAAAATGTAATATGTGGGCTGTAAATGGAGACACACAGTTCCATGTTAATGGTGTCAGCAAAATACTGTTCCCACCACAGGCACATCTCACCTGTTTAAAAAAAAAATACCATTAGTTTATGTTTCAAACCAGAGGTGCATGGGTAGAAATGGCAGGATTGTGTTATTTAAGAAGAAGGAGCATGAAGCTGAAGTGTCACACAGTTGTTAGGGGAACTGTTTGCTAGGTTTGTCTGACAAAAGGGTAGTTAGCTGTTTCACGTTCAGGACCAGCTGCACAGAGAAGGATTAACAGAGCAGAGATGGACCTTGCATTTGTACAAGTGTCCTTTTAGCTTTTGTTGCTCAGCAAAGGAGGCACGCAAGGAGACAGAATCTGTAGACCAAATGCCCTAAGTAATATCTCTTCCAATAGCAGGAAATTGTCGATTGTGTCCCAAAACCACTGCAAATCTTTCTTGCTGCATCTGGAAAGTATTTCTGTGTACAACCTCATATTGTGGCCTGCAAATTTTGTCACTCTGTTTTGTGGAGAACATACTGTGAGTAATTTATGTCTAATGGAGTAGTGGTTTGATGTCACCTCTAATATTTTCCTGATGTTTCACAAAGGATTTGTTTTGCTGGAGTATGTTTGAATGTCCTTAGCAAAATTAGATTACTGGATATAACTGGATTAAATTATGCACCTCATAGTATATTCTGAAGTCATCCAGAGTAAGACATAGTGATTCAAATTAAGAAGTGAAGAAGAAAATGTAGAAGCTCAATGTTCCATGGTAGGTGCCCAGTTTGTACATGTTACTGGTTCATACAGCTAGTCAAAATAGGTTCTGTAGTACTAAAATTGCTAAGCTCAACATTAGCAGTACATAATTTGTTTTGTCTTGGGATGATAAGGTCAGAAAAATCTGCTACCCACACCAGTATGAATGTGGTAAGAACATTTGTCCTGGCTTGAAGGAACATCCAAACACATAAAATGAGTCAGATGAAATTTCCCGTGGTTGATAAAAGCTTTCCTAATTGTGAACACTTTTCTCTCCTGCATCTATAGTAATTACAGCCTCATGTGCAAAGTTCATAGAGGAAGAAACAGACATTGAGTGATGTAACTGAGTAATAAAGCTTTTCAAAAGTCTGATCTACAGAATGAGTTTCTAGGTTTATTTTATGTTTTGTTTTGATTTTAATTCTCCAAATGACTTGTAGTTTTACAGTAGCTTTAGTAGAACTGCTAATAAAGTGCTTTTCATTTCTGTCTCCTACATGAGACATTGGATTTTTATACTAGAAAACTATCCTAGATGTCTAATTTGTGATGTATGTGTTGGATTTATTGTTTCATGTAGGCTCTCTTTACCATTAAACTGGTTTATAGAAATACAGTAGAATTTTTACACAGAACAATAGTTTATTCTAGTCCTACAAACTTCCAGCTACATTTTGTGTCCTAGAAATTAGACTGAGCTCAGAGTTACGCCATGAAGCTATTCTAAATTGGCTCTTTCATTAACAGAATTTGTCTGTTTGCTTTTGGACATTCTTCTAGTATTTAATTACTCTGCGGTGGAAAAGGCAAAAGAAAGTAACTGAGTAGGGCTGGTTTTTCGCTCAGCTTTGCTAGAGATCCAGAGGAGTATCTTTTTGCATGTTGCAGGCAGGTCTGAGGAGCTCTGGGTGGCCACAGTTGTTGGGTCATGCGGATACAATGTTGGTCTTCCCGGAGGGAGGACACCCAGGCTCGCAAATTAACATTTCCTGCTAAAGTTTCTGGTAAAAGCTCCCTGCCAGAGCTATCAGCAGTCTGGATCACTGTCTGGGAAGAAACACTTGGTGCAGGGGAGGAAGAAGGAAATGGTGGCTGTGAACTTATTAATGGTGTCGCCAGACAGAACTTTAATGTCTGTTTTCTCTTGTTTGTTCTTTGGCGTGAAGCTTTTGCACTCACTGCAGAAGGCAAAGGCCCACTGCATCGTTTCTTAGGAAAGCCAACAGTGTGAGAAAGCAAAAGTGTTCATGGTCAAAACTTGGTTTGGATAGTTGCAAAACAGATTAAATGAGATTCTACCTTGTCAGATGTCTCCCAAGGGAGATTGACTTTGCCAGTTTCCTTGCAACTACTGGGGAGGCTTTTTTTTGCATATGCTGACACCATTTCATTATATAATTATAAAGTGGAGCTTTTCTTTCACTACTTCATCATTGTTATCCAAGTGAAATAAGAATGTTACTGCCTGACTAAATGATGTGACACAAAGCTCTGTGGCATGGCTTAGGCTCCTCATGCATGCTCTGGTCCAGCACTGATTCCTGTGGTAGGACTGCTGTGCAAATCTCTGCTGCGGCATCAGGCCTTGTCAGATGAGCCATGTAGATTTAGGGGTCAGTCATGAAAAAGGGGAGAGAGACTTGCTGAACTGAGCAGCTGTTTTGCTGCACTAGTTTAGACTCCACTCTGCTGACATTTTGCAGATCTTGCTGGGGACTCTTTGTTTCAGAGATCCCACACAGTGCTGGTTTTAAACTACTTCTATGGAAGGACCTGTTATAAGGTCTGAGAAGGTGCCTTGAGAAGACTGATAAATCTGAAAAAAAAATCCGACCTATATTTACAGGGAGGAGTAGCCATTTTAAAATGACAGTTCTAATGACACAAAGGCCCACATCTGCTTGGTGAAATGCATCTTTTAACCTCTGCAACCTGTGTGCTTATTAAGTGCTTGTGCTTTTATCCAGCAGTTACCTGTCTATGCAGTTTGCAGGTGAATGCACGTTTACATTGTAGATTTATTCAGTAGGTTTGCATCATCTCTTCTTACTCCATGTTCTTGTTCCTGCATGTTAGATATCTTTCCTTCAAACCATGTAATTGCAGCAAGACTCTGTTAAAGTGTCACTGCTGTGTAACTAACAAATATATCTGATGCAAATCTCAGGGTTAAATAGAGATAGATGTACACAAAGCATTCAGCATTTATAAATTACTATCTGCATAGTTATGGTTGTAGTAGTTTGAGAAGTACAGACGTTGTACCTGGAAAGAGTACATCTTGACTGTACTGATGAACTTCACTGTGAGCAGGATTTTGGCCTAAGTGGATATTTGATACTCAGATGAATTTGTTTCCCAGTTCATGGCTCTGGTGGCAGAGTATTTTATGTATTTCCTTTCTGATGGGTTGTTTATAAAAAAGGAGCTTTCCCTTGTGGGAAACTGCTCTGCTGAGATCTCAGTTGCCACATCTTTAGTTCTGTGAAAGTTTACTGAGAGCTGGTAACATTAGGGACTTGTGCATTTCTGGAGAGAAAATCATGCTCCGTAGTAATTCTGTGACTTCTTTAACATACCCTGCAGTTCCTGTGTAAGTGAAACGTTGCTCTTGGGCAGAATGTGCAGAAATTGCTTCCTATTAAAGATAATAGTATACTTGATTTTTTAAAATAGTATTTTTTTTCATATAAATAAAATGGAACGTGTCTACCACAAATCCAGATAGAGGGGAATTGTGTTTACAAGATAACTAGAATGAGAAGCTACTTTGCTGCATCAAACTCTACTTCACTGCAATTCTGATTGTAGTGAAATACCCACTTTAGCAAAGACATGCCAAGTTTAGGAGGATTGACATAACCGTAGAAGGTTTGTACTGTACTTACGGAAAAAAAGTGATCCCATCTCCTGAGCATGTAGTGTTTAACAAGCCCTGTGGGCTGGCAGAAGCACTGTGCTACTGAACCAGACTCAGGCAGAAAACCAGTGTCAGGTTTCAAACTACCCTGTAGGTCACCAGAAATGAAGAGACATCTGTATTAGAGGAAACCAGTCACTCATCCCATCAACTAGTGAAGCTTCTAGTGGTCCAAAGCAAGAAGAATCCTTGGCACTCTTAAATCCATTTATCTGTTTTCCTCCTTATGGTAAAACCTAGAGTTAACCTATTGCATTAGTCATTGGTGTGAACAAACAAAATTAATGCTAAACCTTAGAGTGAAAAAATGGATATTCTACTCTGAATTTTCTTGTATTTTTGATGACATCTTGAATATGCCTGCAGTCTCAAATCTTCATTTACTTCAGATAAAGTTCTCTATTTAGAAAAGGTTTGAATGCCAAGAACCTCTCATTCAGTTTTCTCAAATATGAGTGATAACTGCATTCATCTTGACCCATCTGGATGCATTTTCTGACCTGAGCTAGATTATCGTCCCACTCTGGGGGGGAGGGGGTGGACTCGATGATCTCTTTGGGTCCCTTCCAACCCCTGACATCCTGTGAGCCTGATCAACCTGTATTCAATGAACAAAAAGATGGAAATGTTTATTACTGGTACTGAACATTTCCGTTTCATTGTACTGACCTCTGTCCCACTGACTTAACATTTACTTTTACCTGCAAAATGACATCTCAGAGATTGCATCTTTGCTGTATTTTAAAGCAGTTCCCAGGCAGGGAACTGGATAGAGTACAAGTGAGTTCACCCTTTAAGGTGGCTAGAATTCACCTTTTGGCACCGTGCAGAAAACCATATGCTAGCAGTGCATAGGTACCTGAGTAACCTGCTTGAAGGTGGTGTGCACGGCAGATGACTGGGAGAATGGGGAAGAAGGAGAAAGAGACAGCTCCACTCTGTCACCATCCAGTCTCGGAGGTTAGGAATCAAATGGTGCATCAGGATGCCCACATATGCAAAGGCTGGAGATGTGTGAGAAGAAGTAGCAATTACAGGAGCTCATGTGCAGCTCTCAGTTGATCAGGAGGAGTAATCTCAATTTACTGCCTGCTGAAATGTAGTCAACAGTGGTGTGCTGCAGGCCATTGGACTCTGCCTGGGAAATACATGCGAGTATGATCATGATGGCAGCAGGTAAAAAAAATTACAATAGTTAGTAAACTCTGAACTGTCTTGGTGCAAACGATAGATTATTAGTGACAATAGGAAAAGCAAGCTTGTTCCTTAACAAATGGAGGCTTAGGACAAAATAGAACTCTTCTAGGAAGCTTAGCAGATCTGCTGACTAGTTTGTACTATTTTTGTGCTATACTTTCTTGCTTTGCTCAGTCTATCTGTGGTTATTGCAGTGTTGGTAGATCAAGGCATGGCAAGTTTGTTTGACATAAAGTAATTTGAAATCTTCCTGATAGACTGGAACTTCCTTTTAGTCAGTTGACTTTTTTTCAAATCTAGATAATGCAAGGAAAACTGCCACTGAAATTTATGTGCCTAAATTAAAAAATGAAAGTGTTAATGTGCCTAAATTAAAAAATGAAAGTGTTAATGTGCCTAAATTAAAAAATGAAAGTGTTAATGATGGGCATCAATTGCATCCTGGTGCATCTGTAATCACCTCTAAAATAAAAATAACAAGTGATATCCACTAGAAAGAAGAGAACTAGCTGATAGATATGAAACTGATTAGCACTTACTGCTATACTCCAGGATCTTTCAGAATCACAATTGAACAAGCATTTTTAATAATATTAAGCAGTAGAACTACTGTGCCATATTTATGTCTCCCAGAGTGCCATGCAGTTAAACTGTTAGAAGTTCAGGCAGTAAGAATTTCTTTCTGGACCAGAAGCATGTATTATTTGTACTAAAGTGTCCACTTAAGAAGGGGGATGGAAAGTCAGCTGCAGCCTTCCTGCAAAATTAATACACCTGAGTAGGCAATTTAGAAGTTCATTTTCAATTAAACAAAGATCTTCATAAAGCCGAGACTGGATTTGTTTGAAGTGATGCAAACAATATTATATTTAATACTCTGGTTTCAAATGTGTTTTGCCTGATGACCTGCAAGACTTAAAGATCAATTTCTTCTCTGTCTTGACTAGCCCTTACACCTGGGTAGAGATAATTTCTGCCAGGAGATGACAAAGGATAGCTCACTGAAACTTTTATATCAATGCTAGTGTATAGGAAGTTAGTTGGTCACCGGAGCTCAGTAATAGTTCTCCTAGCCAGAGAAGTAACCAGTCTTGTGTTAGGTGAGGGGAAGAGGGGAGAGGATATAGGTCTCTTTGCCTTCTGGGAACTGCTAGATGCACTGATTTTACATGTCTGCTGTTAAAGCATTTTCTGACCCAGAGTGTGGCTGGTCCTGGTTGCAAAGGGGAGAACAGCAGTCTCAGGGAGGACAAGGGAACAGCTGTTAAAACTCAGAGAGAGATGATATACAGACTGTTCAGCTGTCCACAAGGTAATGCCTCACAAAGGCAATTGACCCTTATTTGCAAGTAACCCCAGGATATCAACCAGACTTTAGAGGACATTTGCTCTGAAGTGAAGCTGACCCTTGAGTTTTGTCGAAAACAAATGAAACATGGAATTAGGTTCTAGTAGCAATCTCTTTTTTTCATCTGAAGCAATTCAGTTTCTGCATGTTGCACATTCTATTCCTGTTACCCTTAAATGCTGGACTCTGCAAAAAAAGATAAATGTCTAGAAGCTACACTTGACTTTGAAGAGATGAAAATGTTCCTACTCTTTTTTTTTTCATTGATAAAGGCATCAATTTCTGCAACCTATGTATAGAAAACTATCATTATAGGGTTTAAAAAATTCTTCTAAAGTACAAGCCAGATCATTTAAGCTGCTGTTTTTCTTCTAGTGCAGGGTATAACTACAAATACCCTACAACATGCCCTCACCACACTGAAATATTTGGCCATAGTTAAGTGAGCAGCCCACGGATCCAACATGGGGAAAGCTCACACCCTCCAGACAAAGATCTGTACAAAGGTGGCCTGAAAAGTGAAATTCTTGAAAAACTTTCAGTCAGAAAGTAAAGACCTCATTGATCCATCTTAAGGTGATAGTGACCTAGAGCATTTTACAGTCAATGCTGTTTGGTCAGAAAAGCATTTGGCAAAATGACCATGGGGAAGAGTGTTACGGATATTCACATCTCCAGGGTTGTTCTGGAGCATATGATTCACATTTTTTTTCTTCTAAATATACACATAGATGAAATATCAAACCTTGTGTACTTGTGCATAGCACACAGGTCTATAAAGGGATCTCTGAGTCAGGTGCAGCAAATACAACTTGCTACATTTTTTTGATGTGAGGACTGATTTCCATTCAGTTTTGTTCTCTTTGGACAGAAAGTCAGTATCGATTAATGAGCAGATGGCTTTCTTTTCCTGCCTTGTCTGTGATTTATTCCATCCCTTTTTGGTTTATGGTTCATTGGCAATGAAGAGTCTTGTGGAAGTACATATTCCAGATATTGGTGATTATGAAATGGCCCAAATATTGGCAGTGCTGGCTGCTGTCAGTTGGACAGGAAGCAGAGGAACCTTCTGTGGTGCCAAGGGATGCCATAGTTTGGTGTGAGGTGTGCTGAGACCATCTTCCTCCCCTGGTGCCTTGATTCCTCTGGATGTAAAAATGGAAACAGTAACCATTTCCTCCCTGAACAAGTTTTGAGATCTGTCTGGCAGTGCTATAGGCATGCCAGGTGATAATTCACAGATTCACAGATTGCATTAGGTTGGAAGGGGGACTCTCAAAGGTCGTGTTGTCCAACCCCCCTGCAGTGAGCAGGGACACCTCCAACTACATCAGGGCTGTCCAGGGCCATGCTGAGTCTGATCAACTTATCTTGAATGTTTCCAGGGACAGGGCCTTGATAACGTTTCTGGACAATGTGTTTCAGTATTTTACCGCTCTCAGAGTAAAGAAGTTCTTCATTGTGTCCGGCCTACATTTACCCTGCTTCAGTTTAAAACCATTGTCCCTTGTATAAGAATCCTATCAAGGGCTAAGGAATCCCCCCAATTGTTAGCATATTATTCTGTGTAAAAGTTCTGGCCTTTACCAATGGTAAGGAGAGTTGGGGCTGGTTTAGGTCCTGTCACTGTACCACAGCGGGACACTCATCTGGGCCAGGGGCCTCCCAGGCCGTACCTCATTACAAATAATAATAGAAGTTACTTTGGGACAGCGTTGCTAATTATTCCCAACAAAACAGAATCGTTCACTTTACTAATGCTGTGCTTGCAGCTCGGTACCCAAAGTTCCCTGTAATGAGTAAGGGGAGATTATGTCAGCAGTACAAAACAGGAGTTCTCAGTGGTGTCTAAAGTGTGCTAGAAGGCAGAGAGCCTGATTTCACAACAGTGCTACTCTAGTTTTGTTCTAATTTAGCTTTATGTATTGCAGTGGAGTAACACTGAAGAAATGCAGTGGGGAATTAGGCCCAGAATATAAACAAACAAACACGTATTCATGTCTGGACTGTGTGGCATGCCCAATGTAACCAAACATCAACAGGGCTCTCCTCGGGCCTGGAGAAGGTTGGGTGGGCAGTGAAGCAGTCCCAGTCCCAGATGTGTGTAGATATCTTCTGGGTAGCTTCCCCAGGACCTGAGTTAACCCTAAACTTGCCTCCAGGCTGAGTAGGAAGGGAGAGGCTCGATTTTAGGAGCAGTGAAGGTATTGTCATGAACTTGGGAATAAGAGAGTGGGTCTCGTGGCTGATAGGGCCAGCAGCCTCAGTCAAGAGCTCCGACAATGCACTGTACTCAGTATTCTTTTCTTCTCACAGAAACTGCCGGATTCTATGTCGCTAATGTGAATAAGCCAGAGTTTCTCTCTCCAGAACCCATTTGTGTAAAACTGGTGTTCACTAGTGGTGCTAAAACTAGAGAAATGGATTAAGGAAACAAAGGGTAATGTCACCCCACATCTGATGCTGTCTGTTGTATGGCATGGCAGCATTGCAGATAATCCTTATAGGAATCAGTTTAAAACAGAAAAGAACATAACCTCAGGTGATCTTCAGATCTTGTAATATAGATCTAAATCTGTGCTGTTTTATTGACAGAAATGCATCAGTGGGAAACAAATTTAGATTAACGTAAATGTTAGTTTTTATCAAAGCAAATTGCACTGAATCAGAATGCTGCATTACACCTCACTGAGCATGTGACAGTTGTCTGCATCTTCTCCCACAAACTCTAAACTACAAAAGGGGGAAGGGCAGCAGAACAGAAATGCTACCAGCTGCCCCTTGGAGAGAGATACTAGCAGGGAGCCAGGGCTGCACATAGCAAATATATGCTCAGCCAAAGAGTCATCCACAGAGCTGCATCTGTGGCAGAAAGGAAGCAAAAGAGCAGTCGTGGATTGTGGAGGATTTCAAGCAAGTGCTTCTGCTCTCCAGGATGCCAGAAGCTCCTTGGCCAGGCTTTCTTATGAGTGGGTAATGGTGCAGCAGCCCATGGTCCTGGTTCTGTGGAGAGGTACCTTAGGTTGCACAGGAATCTGCTTTAGACCATCCCACAAAAGCTTCTTAAAAGTAGTGCTTTAAGAAAATCAGCCAGCAGAAGGAATGTGTTTTCCTCTCCATAGCAGGAGTACTGTATAGGATTTAATAGGCAATAATCTTTTGGGGGCTGACTCTGCCCTTTTTAGGAGCTTTGCCCTTCTCTCTAATTGGTAATGGTTAAGAGAGGCATTTTGGAGAAAGCCAAGATACGAGACCTCTAGCAAATAGGAGACCTGTGGGTTGCTTTGATGTGTCCACATGCCAACCAGGCAGTTTATCACCATAGGCAGCATGTGGATCAAGCTGGCTTGCTTTCCACCCTTTATTGCTTTCTACATTTATTCATTGAGCAAGTTCATTTAAAGTTTTTCTAGCTGTAGGAAGTTAAGAAAAACAACCCAGCAACCATGAACAGACCATTCCTGTAGAGTCTGTTCTGGTAAAATGTGAAGAATGACTCATAGCAAGAAGTACTTTGCCAGGTTATATCAGGTCAGCATTGCATTTGTTGTACTTTAATCAGATCAGTCACAGTTGTTTGGGTCTGTCTTTGTGAAGCTTATTTCTGTTGTTTTTATTTACCAGTCGCTTTTCTGTGGACAGTGGAAACATGATGTATTTCTATTGGGAATTTCAATGTATACAACTTAGCTGCTACAAAATGGAGATCATTCCTAGCAAGTGTTAAGCTACACACAGTTGTGAGAAGACTTTCCCATTGACAGCTATCATATCTGAGGCTAATCCTGTTGTCTTGGGACAGATCTCACTTTGTGCTAGGGCCAGGCATGGTTGGATAGAACAGAAAGTACAGTGTTCAAATAAGAAAGGCAAATTTTGGGGAAAATAAGTGCTACCAGCAGTAGTTCAGCAGGTCAGAGATTGTAAAATGGCTGCAATCACTGTGTGTGGAACATTTAAAGTAGCCTGGAGCCGATTATCTGCCCCGTCTAAGCAGAGAGTGTAAAAGCTGCTGCAGTAAGTGAGCTGCTGTCTGCAATTAAAGCTAACTAGTAGTTGTTGACCTGCAGCCTGCTATTACAGGCATCTCTCAACCCCCAGATCTTGAGGAAGTGAGCTGTTGTATTTTCAAAAGCCTGTTAGTTATTGTTGCGGACTGTTCTAGTGATAGATGCCTTTGAGAGCATGAGCCCTCCGGCCAGCCTGCACTCTTGAAGTGGGTTTGAGGCTGCAATGAGAGCAGGCTATGCTGTAAGAAATGTGTGGTAGGACTCCTTCCTAACATCTATTTGATTTGGTCCAGGCTCCAAATGATAGGCTTGTCTCTGAGATTATTTGGTGAAGGAAGGATTTTTCAAAAGACTTGCATTCATAGTCAGGGTGCTAAAGGTGTCCTGGGCTTGGGTCTCACCACAGTCACATGTGCTGTACTCTGTCATGATCCATTCTGGGAACCTTCAACTAGTTCTACCTCTGTCTCATTATACACTTTCTTACAGGTTTGTGCCTGCCTGCAAGGCTGTCACATGAGTAAATTATGTCTGTTAATCTGAAAATGTACTTGGATGTTTGTTTCTCAAATAGGCTTCAAGAAAGAAGTAGCAAAAAGTGTGAGTGAATAAGGATGTCTTTGTGCAATTACTGTACTCATCTTTGGCTGAGTTTGGTTTTGTTATAAGCTTGCAGCATTAAAGGTATTTTAAAAGCTCATTTAGTTTCCTGATAGGTAAGAGTTTCTGCTAATCCTTGCTGAAACTTTGATTTTTGATGCAGTACTTAATCAGCATGTTACTTCTCAGTGCTAGAAGCAGCACACAAAAAGTTGAAATGATTAATCAAGTTACTTGAGCAGATTTCAACAGGATTAAGAATTAACTGGCGTTCATCACAGTTTTCCAACTGAGATGCAGAGCAGGGTTTTTCTTCTACTCTGGACAGCAAGTTAACGTGTAACAAGATAGTTTATCTCCTTTGGGCAGTGCTTGTAACTTAAACTTAAATGGTGCATGGACAGGTATTTTTAGTGTAGAAATGGGCACGGGTTTCTGGCAGAAGAATGTTTTTAAGGTTCAGTCCTTTAAATGCTTTGATGACTATTCACAACTGTTTTAAGAAAAGGAAGCACCTGAAGAACAGTGACTGACTATACTGCGTTCATCTCACTTTTTAGAATTCCTCTTGGACTGAGACTGATAGTCCAATGGGGTTGCCTAATAGACGGAGTTTTACATACCCCTAAATGTCAGTGAAGTTCAGCTCTGGATCTGAACCTCGCAGCTCAGGGCCGTCTCTTGGTGAAACTACAAACATTTGCTGTTTTATGCTGGCAGCTGGAGTGTACAAAATAAACGTTTCAAAACTTAATTTGAAGTGTGGTTATGGTCAGATAAGTGTCTGTAAAAAGGCATCTCTTAATATGTGTCTTCCTTCTGTGTTCTTCAAACATTTCTGCTGATACTACTGATTCAGAGTAAGTAGTTACTACTGTCAGTGCTGCAAAACCAGTAACACCAGTGCAAAAAGCTGGATTATCTCATGCTCTGTGCATTGCCACCGAAAGTATTTGCTATTTTTCTAGGGAAGATTTTGAATAATTGAATGATGGGCCACAAAGAAGAATAACACAACTTGATTCTTCCAACTGAAGATTTCGGTCTTGAAATTAGGAAAAAAAAAAAAAATGACCAAAAAGTATTTAAACTAAGCTAATCTGACCAGAATGATCATCAGCTTTTAGAGTCCCTCTTCAATAACGCAGGCAAAACACTGGTTCCTGCCTTGTTTTTGCAGGCATGATGTTGGAATTTTTCCTTGACTTCTTTCTTGTTTATTTAATGTTGCAGTGATGATTTCCAAGTTGATAATATCAATACAATCACACATGAGGAACTCTGAGGGCTGAGCAACGGAGCAGTAAGGTCGTAGAAAGAATGGAGAGTGTAATTCTAAAAGATTTTTCTGCAGGATGTGCTGTTGATTCATTAAAATTACTTATTGGAAAAATTATAGGCTACAAAGCAGTAAATCTGATCTTCATGTGGGGTTTTTTACTTTGAAAAACAGCAATGTAAAAATGCTGTCTTTGTGCTTGACACATCTTTTCTTTCAACATATAAATCCAGAGGTATCTTCAATTTACTGCACTGCCAAAAGTAATTTTTTTCTTTCTTTCTTTCTTTTTTTTTTTTTTTCCACTCCAGGTACTTTTGAAGTTTGTGTAACTCCAAGAACCATTGGTTTCTGTTTCCTGTTTTGGATCAGGAGCATTGTTATTTCTGCTTTTTTAGTTCTTGTTTGACACCAGAGGTGAAAAATATTTAAGCACATGAAAGTGCAGATACTCAATTTGTGGGAATTCCCAAAGAACCTAGCCTGTGTAATCCTGTGAGAGTCTTCCTCTGTATTTATATGTTTAACTACTTCAGAAAGTCTGTCCCATATCAGTTGAAGAATTTGTGTTCAAGCTTGGTTAATCATTAATTGTATCAAAGAGAAACAGTTGTGATAAACAGCAGTTCTGGTCATTGACCTCCACTCCTTGAAGTGGCACAAGAAGGAAATGCATCCTAAGCTAAATTGTTTGCCTGTGTTACTTGAAGGGAATCTAATGTGAGAATCACTGGCATGCAGAAAACGTGACATCTGACAGCATTTTTGATACATGCATCATCAAGTACAAATATCTGAGTTCTGAGAACTTTCATGGAGGGGGTGGACAGAAAGGAGGGAATGCAACAGAAAGCCTTTGGAGAAATGAAATGAGTGTGTTTCTGTAATACTCTGGAGCAACTGTTAGATTTGAAATTCTAAGAGCAAGCTGTGTACTTTTGCCTTTCTTCTGGAGATTTAATGGGTTTTTTTTGTATTGTAGGAAACACAATTTTAAAATACTTCCATGTTTTGCAGAACAGCTGGAATGATACAGAAGATACAGAAAAAACAATAATAACCTGTCTAACAAGCTTGCATGACTTATCCATTACTTCATGTTGAAAATGACAACTAAAAAATGACTTGTTGATTTGTGTTAATGCAGCTTAGCATATAAGTTTACAAAAGTAAAATAAGACCTTCATGAAGATGCAACCTCATAATGATAGCAAATATATCTGTAAGATGGTGGTAAATAAGAAATGTGTTACCTAATGGAACGATATTTTTTATTCTTCTCTAGGTGGATTTGTATTAATAAGATCACACCTTATTTCTTCTAGGCACCAGTAACAGATGTGCAGTTTGGCCCTATGAGACTTCATCAAAATCAACTTCAGGTAATACAGCAGTTCAGACTGTTTCTGAAACATCACTGATATTTGCCTAAAATTTATGACTGATTTTTTTTTTTGGATGTAGAAGTCCTCATAGAGCATTTCTGTCAAGTGGTAACATGCACCTAACGGATTTTTACCACAGCATTCCATGTGGTATCCTAGAATTCCTGCCTAACTCTTTTCTCCAACCATCTCTTAGCTCATAAAAATAAAGCTATCTATTGTTTTTTCTGCTGTTATCTTGTAATCAGTTTAGTGTGTGTTATGTTTTGTGCTTTACTGGCAGTCAATTCTTAATCAAAGCCTCATTAAAATGATACTAAGACAAATGTCCTGTCAAGATCTATCAACACCAGCATTGTCACTATTACCAAACCTGCAATGTCATTACAAAAGATATGAAGTGAGCTTGGCAAAGTATGGGGTTTTTTTTCAGTTAATCGTTGTCAACTGGCATCAATTATTTCTCCTTTATGTCTTTATTAATAAAGGTAGTATGTCAGTTGTCCCCTTATTTCATCTGTGATGGTTAGGATGTTTGCAGATACACAACCCCTTAGACTTCCTTTATTAAAATTCTTCTGTGTCAGAGCCATTAGTAATCCAAGATGTTCCTCATGCAGTAATTACAAAAATAGTGAGTGAAAGTAATCTGGAACTGGAGTTCAACATCTTCCTGAACTGTTAGAATAGACAGATCAGATGTTTGATGGTATTACTTAGGACAGACTCAAGTAGCTGTTCCTCTGATGTAAATTAGAAGCATTCCTTGAATAATTCTGCTTCCTGTATTGGTATTAGTGATTTTGTAATTATTGTTCACGCGCAGACCACCTTCAAGTTCTACCAATTTATGGTTGTAATATAGCTGGCAGGACATTTGTGTCAGAATCAATTATGAATCTCAGATCTGCTGATTTTCTGTGCTGTTGCTGAAAACCATTCTTCCACTCTTAGAGTCTTATAAATTAACTTCACTAAATATAGCCCAAACTATGACATGTTTTTGCAAACAGTTTTGCAGGTTGCTATAAAAGGAATCTCAACTAAATGAGAACAAAGTCCTTCAGTCTTACAAAAGTATGCACTACATGGAAATAACAAGATTTACTGGTAGACATTCCACCAACCTAGTCCAAAGTGTAACCAGCACTGGAACCCCTAAAATCACCTAGAAGATAAACGGCAGTGGGATGTGGTGCAAGTCACATATGTGCCACATTATTGTCTGATCAAAGCATGTAACTGAGTGTTGTTTGATTAAATTAGAAAGATTGGCATCTGTTTTTTAAAAAAGAGATTAATATGATTGACAATTACACAGCAAGTTAGGACAGAGAAAATACCAGCTCATAGATCTCACTTCCATTTCTGCATCACAGTAATCTCCTCTGATGTAGATCTCATGCCAAGGTTGGCACAGGAGTCACATAGGGATGTACTCCATATACAAGGGTACTGCTTATGATTTGAGTCTTTCAGATGTTCGTCTTGACTACCCTGTCTGTAGTTTCCAGAAATCCCACAGAGTAGGCTGCATCCAGTACTTTGGGGAACTAGAATGAGATGGAAAGGAGAGAGTATTTTTCATCAGGCCGCTGAAGCAGCATTAAATATTAATTCATAAAAAGTGAACTGTGGCTTTTTTTTTTTTTTTTTTCGTGGAGTATGATCCTAACAAGAAAAATAAGACTTGCTAAAGTGGTTGTAAGTTGGACTATTTCAGCAAAGAAAAGTAGGATTTCTGTTATTTTATTTACACTGTCCGAAATTTAGGCATTTAGTCTCAACTGATTGCCTGAACTCTCTTTGTAACTAATGATGAGAGAACCACTTCACAAACTTGTTCATCCTGTGTGGATATAAAGTGACTCTTGCAGATTGTTTCATCCACTTGAAACACCTCTGTATGCAGACAATTATAAAAAGCAATTGTCTGTAGAATGCAATTCTGTTAAAACCAATGAATTAGAAGACTTGTTTGTAATGATTGACTGTCTGTCTTTCACCCAGGTACTTTTAGTGTTTGCCAAAGAAGATAACCAGAGTAACGGGTTCTGTTGGGCGTGCGAGAAAGCTGGATTTCGATGTAATATTGCCCGGACACCTGAGTCTGCACTAGAATGTTTTCTTGATAAACACCATGACATCATCATTATTGACCATAGACATTCCAGATACTTTGATGCAGAGGCATTATGCAGGTAAATGCCTTTCAGTGTAATTAATGTTTAACTATGTAGTTAACTCATAATCAAGGGGTTTTTTTGGTTTAATATGACCCTCTTATAAAATCTATTGAATGCTGATTTTTTTTTTTTTTTAACAACTATCCATGAGCAGCATCAAATAATGTTATCTCAGTGTTTTACATCTGATAGCTGCAGCAATTTTGCTTTTCTGTTAGGATATCTGAAGTTCAATCTGACTTGAAGCCACAGCATGAAAAATTTTTCCCATAGTGAACTGTTTTGTTTGTTGTTTTGTTTTTCTTTTCTCAAATACTCTGTTCCTTGTTTGCACATTAAATTAACTGCAAAGATTGCGTGTGCCACCAAGCAATTTAGTGAGTACATTTGCATGCATAGTGTGCTGAATTTTTTGAAGTGTAATTTGCCCTTGAGTAACTCCAGATGCAAACTGGCAGTGTTCTGTGTGCACATTTCCATATCTACAACACTTGAAAATCAGTTATGAAGAACAGAGTTCCAAACAGATTCTAAAAATACTTTTCACAAAGTGCTGTACAGTATGAAAAATGGGGAAAAGGATTTGCCTCTCCAAGTCTCTCCACAGAGACCTGACAGCGGTGCCTTGCTTCAGTGACTTTCCAGTGAAATGCCCCTTGGGAATGTGTCTAGACTAAATAACAGTATGTGGAGTAGGGGGTGGCAGGGTTAGACTATGTACCCTGGACTCCTGTGGTGGGTTCAGGGCACTGGGACAAAGACAATTCTCCTTGCTAAACTAACTAGATAACATCTGTGTCAGACAAAGACTAGATACAAGCTCTGCTCCCCTTGTTACATTTTTGCCTTTCTGTCTCAGAATAAGGTAGTGCTCCTTAAATGAGTGAAACCAAGTCTTTCAAACAATTCCATTACATGCCATTTCAGACTAGAGAATATTTGCTGTTTGCCTACTTTAAATGAATTGTTATTACCTGTGTATTTTATTTTTTTTAATGAAGTCTCAGACACTGCTAACTTTATTCTCCTTTCTTAATAGTCCAGCAACCTTGGGATTTGATTTCTGGTTTTGTTGTTAAACCCTTTAAAAAAGATGTTTTAAGAAAAGATTCTGTCAAGTCATGTTTTCTGAAATGTGAACTTAAAGCCCATGTCTAACAATCTTGTTTTTATTTAAAGGTCTATCAGAACAACAAAACCCTCTGAAAATACAGTGATTATTGGTGTAGTACGAAGGTGAGTACTCATATATTTACTTCCATGTGATCAGCAAAATGTCAGTCTTAGCATTGGAAAGGTAAATAGTACATTAGAAAGCTTGAATTAGAACTTATTTTGCTAGTGATAATGTGTTATACTGTGTAAGACTTTTCACCGTCTTTGACCACAGGTTTGGCACTTTTGATTCATAGTTTTGACTAGAGATCTAACTGTGATTATTTTTTTCCCCTTTGTTGTTGGTTTTGTTTTTTTTTTTTTTCCCCTCCCATTCTCATCATCACTGGAGGTTTTAGGGAGGTGTTTCAAATAACCTTTGCAACACCATGCACAGAACTGTGGAACTGCCTGTATTTTGGTATTAATAAAAGTAATAGTTTGAACTTTTCTTGGTCTCTATTTCAGTCTGGTTAATCTCAGCCCAAACAGAAGATGTATTGAGTACTATACCAAAAAAAAAAAAAAAAAAAAAAAAAAAAAAAGGCAAGCAAACTGTGGAACAGTTCCATCAAAGTAGCATCTGACCACAGAATTAAAACAAACAAAAAGACTGTCTTATGACATCTTAGTAAAGCAGAATATATGTTTCCTCCCTCTTCCCTCTGAAAGCTTTACTTCCATATCATAAAATAATGTAAAAGTTAAAAACAAACCAATATATTTAATCTAAAATTAAATAAACAGAAGATAAATTTCTGAAGTGAAATTTTGGGGATGTTTAGTACTGAAACATTTATATTGAAAACCAGTTCTGAGGTGTTGAAAGTTCCCATTAAAAGTCTTGTTTTCCACCATCATCTCCAGGGAACGAAAGACCCTAATATAAATCTTCAAGGACTTCCATTGTGAATATCACCCTTAACATTTTTATGTGAGGAAGTCTTCTGACTGTGGTAACTCTCAGAGGTTCTCTCGTCCAACTAAAGAAAAGAGAAAAAAAAAAAGGAGTGAAAAAGTAATCAGTAACTCAAGAACTTCTGCATGTACATCACAGAGAAAGACACCTGTGGTTCTTTAGGCCAGCAGTGACAATATCTCAGAAGCCTGAATTTTCAAACTTTTCAGATGTATCTAGGGTCCACAGCTAATCCAACCGGAAAGCAGCCTTACAAGAAGGCTGGAAAGGGACTGTTTACAAAGACCTGTAGTTATAGGATGAGGGGCAGTGGCTTGAAATTAGAGAAAAGTAGATTTAGGTTGGATGTTAAGAGGGAATTCTTTACCATGAGGGTAGTGAAACGGTGGAACAGGTTGCTGTGTGGAGTAGTTTAGGCCTCGTCCCTGGAGATATTCAAGGCGAGGCTCAACAGGGCTCTGGCAACCTGATCTAATGGAGGGTGTCCCTGCTCACTGCAGTGAGAGTTGGACTACATGACCTTTGGAGATCCCATCCAAACCAAGCCACTCTATAATTCTGCGGCTGCTGGAATCTTCAGATATGAGTTTGCTTTCCAATGGGGCTGAGTTGAACATGTCTAGTTTCCGTGTGCTAAACCCAAGCATTCTCAGCTCATCATTGAGGATTTTGCAGAGGATTTTCACACATCTTGCAAGAAACTTACTTGTGAAGGAGCCTGACATTTAACCAATAACACATGGAGAGTCTTCTCCTTCATTTAACTGCAGTTTGGTTTGTTGTTTGGGGTTTGTTGGTTTTTTTCCCTCCTGCAGAATGCTTGTCCCTTTGCTTTGTTCTCCAAGAAGGCAGCATTATGAGATAGCTGGCATGAGGAACAAGAAGATTTTTCTGATGGCTGACCTTCTCTGCTTAATTTTGGGCAGACTGTGTGATTTAGTAGGCATCATTCCTGTCATGCATAAGAAACAAGTGCACAGAAAACAAAAATAAGAGGTACCGTGAGACCCCAAATCCCACACATGAATAAAAGCTATTGTGCCATCTGCTAAATTTGACCAGCTTCCATCTGGTCATTTACAGAAATTTAACATAATGGCCTTTCTTCCAGATTCCAGCCATCCATTCACATGTGTTGGAGTGTCTTTTTACAGTTTGTATAGTCATTTAAAAAAACACATTATTCAGATTTTTAGGAGTATGTTATCCTAAAATTACAGAAGGCACTGTGTAGGCAACACCAAAAAAAAAAAAAAAAAAAAAAAAA
>VWZE01015197.1:61904-79247 GCA_013396675.1 Eubucco bourcierii
AAAAAAAAAAATCTATCTTGATTCATGCATTTCAAGCTGCCTGCCTAAAATTCAGCACACTCATGTAACAAGTAATTTCTTAAAATTCAGCACACTCATGTAACAAGTAATTTCTTAAAACATTGGCCATGTAGACTTTCAAGTGCATCTTTGACTAGGGACAGCATAAGCAGCAAAGAATCCAACACTGAACAAAGAAAGACTAGTCCAACATTCCAACTGATCCAGCTCCTGAGAGGAGACTCAAGGGAAACCTTATTGCTCTCTATAACTACCTGAAAGGCTGGACAGGGGTTGGTCTCTTCTCCTGGGCACCCAGTGACAAAACAAGAGGACACAATCTCAAGCTGTGCCATGGCAGGTTTAGGCTGGATGTTAGGAAGTTCTTCATAGAAAGAGTGGCTGGCCATTGCAATGGGTTGCCTGGGGAGGTGCTGGTGTCACCATCCTTGGAGGTGTTTAAGAGGAGGCTGGACAAGGCGCTTAGTGCCATGGGTTAGTTAATTAGAAGAGTTAGGTTGAGGGTTGCACCGATGATCTTAGAGGTCTTTTCCAACCTGGTTGGTTCTGTGATTTGTTTTCTTGAAGTATTAGGGTTTTGTGATGCAACCAGCTGATTACATGCTAAGAAGAAAAGAACATTTTGGCTTATCTGTGCCAAAGATGAAAGCTTGTAAAAACCACAGAAAAGTGTTTGATTCATGATCCTGTAAGAATCTAACCATATTAGGCTTTAGTGTGACATCTGGGTTACAGGTATGTCAATGACTTGTGAAATTTGGTGTCAGCTGATTCCAGAAATAATGTCTGAATCTGCCATCCTTCTTTAAAGGCACGCTGATCGTGAAGAGTCATCAATATTGCCCCTCATCTCTGCTGGCTTCACAAGGGTATGTGTGTTTTACACTCCACATTTCAAAATTGTCATGCAGGAAACTATCCAGAAGCTTTGGTGTCAGTGACTATTTGTGTCACTAATCCAACCTGTAAATCTTATTCATGTTGCTTGTTCTTACATATATATATATATATATGGATAGATAGGTAGAGATACAGATATATAGTATTTACCATTTCTGAACTACCATACACCAGTAGAAGTAGAGTCATGCTGACTAAGTAGGTGGACATTCTCAGAAATAGAATAAGAAGTGGTGCTGAGACTTTTCTACTTTATAAATTTATTTCAAAGTGTATGATGCTCTGATTGAAAGGTTAACACTGACAGAATTGACTCAAAGTGACTATGGCAGAGCCAGAGAGCAACTGGCAATGATCAACAGAATGTGCTGCAAGAAATCTCGTTCTGTCAAATGCTAGTTCACATCTGCAAACAGGCTTCAGACACTGTGAAGTGCTATTATCTGTTGTCTGGAGACACTTGAAAAGTTTTACATTGAATCTGGTCCTTGGCAACTATTCCAATTAACCAGGAAAGGTGCTTATTAGTGTCACTTAGGCAGATTCCTCATTGCATTAATCTGACAATGGAATGAAAATGTGTGTAATGCACAATGTGATTTGAGTGCATGCTCAATGCATTTTATGTTATTCCATCACCTTTGCACTTATTTGCTTCTTTGTAGTAAGATCCTAATACAGGAAATACTAGAAATGCTAGCCAGACAGTAACTGTACTTGCATGTGCAGAGTCACTCCAGTGGGCACATCAGTAATCTGACACAGGTTTGGATTATTTATGGGTCAGAGCCTTGAGGATGTGACTAATGGGAAAGTATAAAAACTTTTCTTTAGCATCCTTGATGGTGGATTACCATTTATAGTCAACCTTTGCTCCCAAACTATCAATGTGTATGGCCATTTAGCATGAATAAAGATTTAACATTCAGACCTGTACTTGGTAAATATGAGATGTTTTAAAAACTCAAAGACACTGAGATCATTACTATACAAACTCCAAAGTGAATAATTCTATCCAATTGGAAGTATATTATCAGAAAGTTTTGCTTGCTTCTGTGTGTAGATCTTGAGGTATTAACAATTGGAAACTGAATAATCTCAAATTTTGATGACTTTATACAGAACGTATTTTTTTCCCCTCTGTTATTCTGAGTAAGTAGCATGGAATTGTATAACTTCATTAAAAGTATAGATTTTTTATATATATATATATTGATCATGCTGACAATCACAGAGGATCTGTCACCTTTTTAAAATGCAGTAGCCTGGGGAGTTTTACTAGTCCCAAGGAAAAAAAAAAATCTTCTCGTGTTGCTTGTGTTACAACATGTTCATTTTTGGCATGTATACTCCTTCGTAGCTCTTTATCAAAGCTTCATACCCTTGAGCATGGAAATGTGCATTACTGAAATATTTTCAACCTTTTATTTGCAGAGATATGTAGAAAATTCTAATATAATGGCCTGTTACAATGAGTTGATTCAGCTGGAATTTGGAGAGGTGCAGGCGCAGTTCAAACTAAGGTAATTTTACCAAAAGCATTATCCCAAAAAATTGCCAGTTCAGCCACGTCCTTAAAAGAAGTATTTATGTTACTGTATTGCACCTAATCATCAAATGTCAGTTGAAGAAAATATGTTAATCTTTAAAAATCTTTATCTAGTGTGGAGTTGCAATATCTTACTGTTATATATAATAAGAATTATGTGGATTAAATTTAATAAAATACTTTTATTTCCCTTCCAGAGCATGTAATTCATTATTTACAGCATTAGAGAAAAGTCAAGAAGCCATTGAGATCACAAGTGAAGACCATGTAATACAGGTTTGTGCCAGTTATTTTTGTATCTTAGTTCATCCATGATTCCATCTACTCTTTCTTACAGCACAAGAGTCTACCCTAACTTAATGGTCCTAAGAAGGTCAGAGTGGGTTTAGCTGTAGAGTAGACTTTTTTTTTTTCCATTTAAAGTATCTTGCATAAATCAAGTTAACTTTAAGGGAGATTGCTTCTTCTTAATGAATAAGGATGTAATAATATTTTTTAGTTATGTTTCTTTTATATCATGAATTAATGCAGCCACCAGCTTGCATGCATTCTTTCATAAAGAAGTATTGTATGTTAATTGGATGCTCTCGAAAAGTAAATCTAATTGATATTCTATTTAAGCAAAGGTAGTGCTCTTCTTTTTTTTTTTTTTTAATTTTTCCCTTTGAATTGATGTTTGATGGACTGTGGTTATTGGGCCAACTGTTTTTTTTTAGTGTAATCTTCTTTTAAAAAAATCTTTTAAAAGGGGAAAAGAACTTGTGCTTAGTTTTGCAGTCCTGAAAAACATCATCTTTATAAGGGAGTTAGTTCCATCCCTAGCCATGAAGTGTGTGAGGAGTGATTTTGTTATCAGTAAAGAGCTTGAGTCTAAGTTTCTGGGAGTTATATCATCCGTATAAACTGTAACCTCTTGACCCAAATCTTGACTGCAGCAGTTTCATTGAAGGATATGCCTTCTTCATCCCTTTTACAGAAATGACAGAACACATCCTGAAGTTGTTTTGAACACAGTTATTCAGACTAAATTTTGTCCCTCTGCTGACAGCCCGTAACACAAGAGCGCCAACATGCAAGAGTATATATTCTCTGGCAGCAGGACATTCCCACAAAGCAGGGGGAACCTTTTGAAATAAACCTCTAGGGGAAAATCTTTAGGAGCAGAGGGCATCCAGTGACAGCCTTTTCATTTCTCTTGTATTGAAACACTGTACATTGTGAGGCATTCAGATGCTGTTACGACAAGGCCTGTGTTGTAACTCAGCTAGCGAGAGGGCTGTGAAGATGTGGGCTATGGGTCTTCAGTTTTGTTGGGCAAGAGCCACAAAATTGTAGCAAAGTGCAACATTCAGTTCAGAAGGAAAGTTACTTTATGGGATTACAGTTCTTTCAGTCTGCTTGCTGGGCTTTGCCTGGACAGGGAGATAGCAATGGTTTACCCTTACACACAATAAGGTGGTGAATTTGTCAATAAATAAGATTAATACTTTTGTGGTAACCCACAATCTCATTTGAGAGTTTTAGGAACACTGAGGTAACTTTGAGGTTTCTAGGTTTGAGAACTGACAGCTCATTTTCCAGGAATTCATGTTGCCTGTCTGAACTCTGTGGATATGCAATATTCAGCAGTTTCCATAATTTCTCCCTCTTTGCTTACATGCATACACTCTGCACAACTCCTCTAGCATGGACATTCCTTTTTTTGCTCCAAAAAGAAAAAAAATGTAGGCATCTCTCTCAGGAGCAGTCCATGCAGAGATTTATTTTGGGCTCAGAAAGAAATCCCTTGGTTTAGCAAATAGAAAAAGGGGGATTCTGTAGTGTTTTAAGTATGCTGTTGAATGTTTTCTTTGTTTTTGTTTCACAGTATGTCAATCCTGCTTTTGAAACAATGATGGGTTATCAAATAGGTGAACTAATAGGAAAGGAATTAACAGAAGTGCCTATAAATGAAAAAAAAACTGATTTCCTAGATACTATTAATTCCTGCATAAAGATAGGAAAGGTGAGTATCATTTACCGTTTGCTGCCTGTAAAAGTTACAACTGTGCAGGGGTGACATGTGATGTACCTTGCAGACATGTAGGATTTGCAGCTCAACTCAAGTTACTCAATCAAAAAGTAAAAAATGCTGATTTTTTTTTTTAAAGGCTTCTTTCCCTTTTCTTGCTTGGAAGAGAACATGTTTTATGCAAAAAAAGTGACTTGCTATGTTTTTTTATAACATATGCTGTAGGTAGCAAAAATTGTGAAAGTGCCAAAGAGATACTGGGATGGATGCACATGTTATCCAGTGTGATATAAACAAGAAAAGAACTATGTTGAAGCATTTCATCATGAAATGTGGAAAATGATTTGCAAGTTCAGAGGGTAAAAATAGCAGAAGAGACACTTGCAATATCCCTTCTGAGCAGCAGGCAGTGTCAGCTGCCAGTGTCTTTCATTCTCTAGTGGTATGGGAGATGTCTAACGGATTTCCATTAGAAATCTTTGTTGCATCAGGAAAGCATGAGGCATTGCAGCTGGCTTCAAGGGAAACCATTACAGAGAGACATTACTGTGATGTTCTTTTGGGACTGTTGTGGCTGTGGTGTGAGGATTCATCTAGGAGCTTTCATTTGCATTTTGACAAGAAGATGTAAATGCTGATATTACTGAACCTGTCAAAGTACCTTATAGGAAGACGATCATGGAGGTTACACAAAGAGGTTTGTAAATTGGTGTGTTTGTAAACACTTCACAGCACATGCTCAGACCTCAGTGAGGATGGAGAGTTGGATGGTACTGAGTGACTGTGGGGAAGCAGTGTATTAATTGACATAGAGGTGGGAGATGCTAAAATGAATCCTGGCACTCTGTATTTTGGCAATGGTGCAAAAGCTCTGTTTCAAAGTTGTGATGAGTCATACTCTGTTAATCAGGGTACTAATGCATCAACAAAAGCTGCAGTCTGCCTGGGTGAGGATTGCATGTGCATTATAGCAAGAATGTGTCAGTCATTTGTATACATACTGGTCTTTGGAAGAAATTGCAGCAATAATAGCTTGGATCATGGTGCTTCACACCTCTGGTGACTGACTGAAAATATTTCAGTAAATGTGTGTAATGCAAAAGTGGTATTAGGATAGTGCTATATAAATTATAATTCAAATACATGAGATGTGTCAGGCTTTAAATCTACAACATTAATTCTCAAGATATGAAGTGATCAATTTTTTAACGTTTTAGCTTGCTGATAAAAATGTCTTTAATAACAGAAGTGTATTTTACTCTGTGAATGGTAGAAATCTAACCCTAATCCATCTCTTCTCTTGCACTTCTACTTTTGGCTCTAGGACTTCCAACAGTGAGGGCTAAAGAAATATTACTTATGTTAACCTGTCTGACTGGAATAGCTTCATCTGGTTTAGGTGGACATACTCTGTTTACATGGGTTTTGTATTCCCTTTGGAACATTTTATAGTATGCAATTTATGTAGCCTTACATCTACATATTAATTAAAAAGTTAATTGCAAATTAAATTCTTACGGAAGTATTTGTGAGTAGAGGTTAACTGTGCAGAGCAACCTTTGAAATACTGCAGCCTTCTGAAGGTGCTTTAGTTTGAAAACATTTATGTCAAGATGTTACAGCATTTTCAGACTGCCAAACTTGTGTCTGGATCATTCTGACATGGTCTGTATGTTATTTTCAGGCTCATGATTTCCTTATATCCTAAATTTAAGACTGTTTTTCATTACAACAGACGATGTATTGGCTACTGTATGTTATAGCACACCCCAAAAACCAACTGTGCACTGCTGTGATATTCTCCATCAGCAGGTTGGACTTTTCTGCTAGAACAAACATGTAATATGATAAAAATAGTAGACAGCAAGTTTTCTGATCTCTTGACAAATGCAAACTGTATAAAATTTGCCTCTAGTTTTTAAATGTAATTTAGAACTCTTGCAGTGTTTCCTCTCTTGTGCTCATAAATATAACAGTGTGAGCAAGTTCAGTATATCCAAACAAAAGTTCATAGGCTTTATACACAGAAATTGCTAATTGCATGGTACCTGGAGTTTCTTGGGTCAGGATGTTGTTTCTGTTAGGGAAAAAATAATCTCTGCAAGTTCTTTTTTCATTACTGCAGCTAGCTGTAATTTGCAAGAAGGCAATGTTATTGAAAGGCATTTCCACCCCTCCATACTCGAGGAGTTAAAAAACAAGTTGTGCTTTCTTCAGCCTTCTGTTCCATGACACAAATCACAGCCATTAAGATGAAGTGTGTAGTTCTGACTAGAATTCTTGCTGCCTCTCATCTCTGCAGTTTGACACAAAGCTCTTTTTCTTAGTTTTACTTTTTCTGAAGTGAGATGAACAGCTATCAATACATCAGACAAGATATGCAATTCCTCTCACTGCCAGAGAATTCTTTGCAAGACAGCTGTCTTTACAGAGAGCAGGCACAGAGCCTTACTTTCTGTGAGATTTTTTTGGTGACATTTTGTGTTTAGTTTGGTTTGCTCCGTTTTCCACAAGTAGCTTGCTGAACTTTGCTGTCTAGCACAAGGAGCCCCGGTTTAAAAGGAGGGCTGAATTTGGGGGATTACTTCAGTATATGTCTAGTGCTCAGTGGATAGATGCATGCCATAGCCTTCTTAATGAAGTTTGGAACCTCAGCATTGATTTTATTTTATTTTTTAATGTGTATAGTTTTCACTCTGCATTTGATCTGAGAACACCAGGCAATGCGAAAGGGACCAACTGCTGTATTTGTGTGGCTGTAATGTAGACATAAGGCTGAACTTGACTGACAGCACATCTTGTGAAGCAGTTCTTTTCAGTTGGGTTGCTGACAGACACTCTGCAAGAGAGCATGTGGTGTTATTAAGCTGTGTTTAAGTAGTGTCCCTGGGAGAAATGTACCTACCAGCAGGAGTTTGGCCTGGACCTCCTACTTCACAGAACTCTACTGACCTTTTCCCTCACACATTTCCTACCACGATTTCACAGGTTTTAGAAATTGACAAATTGAAAAAATGATCTGTTGACAAGGAAGAACACATTCATGAATAACCTGTCTTGAAAATGATGCACTTCCAGTGCGGGAATTATCTAATCTGTGCCTTACAACTTCACACCTTTGTGCATATTCTGGTATAACAGCTGGATTAGAGATCAATTACTCATCTCTGCCTCATCCCAGTTCTCAAGTAACTATTGATATGCATACTTTCAATTACAAGAGCACTGAATTTTGTGATGTTTGCTTTATCTTCATTTGTATTCGTTACACAGCTCACAAGATACTATGCTCACTTCCCAATTTGTCAGGCACAGTTCTTTTTTTCAACAGATCCTTGAAAAAACCTTTCATTTTTTTTTCCTCTGCCCTGCCTGCTACCATGCAGCTCTCTGTCAGCTGGAGTCTTCATTTACTGGCTCCCTCAACATAACATCTAACATAAGTATATATATAACATGTACTTCATGAAGATATTTTCAGATACATTTGTTAAGATCTGATCTACAGTCTGCTGAACTCAACTGAAAGACAGCAATTGGCATGGGTAGTTTGTAGTAAGTGAAGATACAGTATGGTATCAATTATTTATTAATGACTTGATATTCGTTAGATGCTCTGCTTGAAATATGCATCTATTAAAAAAGATCAACAGCAACTATTCAAGAGATGAAACTGTGGGCAGGACTGCAAATCCTGTCAGCTATCAGGTTAGAAAAGACTGGCTCGTTTGACAGGTTACTAGCCTCGGTGCTGCTGCCAGAAATGACAAGAGGAGGTCTTTGCCAGGTCTCCCCACAGTAACCTCCAACACCACTGAGATAGGATTGGGAAAAGAATACATGGTTCTGATTCCTAGAGGAC
The DNA here is from genome assembly GCA_013396675.1 of Eubucco bourcierii. NCBI lineage: Eukaryota > Metazoa > Chordata > Aves > Piciformes > Ramphastidae > Eubucco > Eubucco bourcierii. The sequence continues at coordinate 70,248 of VWZE01015197.1, forward strand.
TTGAGGTTTGGCTGCTGCCATCAGGGCATTCACAGGCTGCCTCTCTGGAAGTTCTCAGTGCATTGGCAGCAGTACAGTGACCTACAGGTTAGTTACAGGGCAGAAATTCAAGGGTGAGCACAGTTCAATCAGTCCTGACTGGTTTTGTATTGTAAGACAGCTTTTAATGAAAAAAAGGTATGGAGCTACAGCTTCTCTTCCTGTTTTATCTGAACTTCCTCACAATTGAATTCCTTTTTTTAGGAATGGCAAGGAATGTACTATGCGAAAAAGAAAAATGGAGATAGTGTACAACAAAATGTGAAGATACTACCTGTTGTTGGACAGGGAGGGTAAGTATGAAGCCAAAACCATGACTTAGTCTGAATCGAGGCTTAGTTTAGAGTTCAGTTGTTTTCAGCAGGCACTGGATTATCCTGTTACTCTCTTTGTGTATTGTTTGTATATATATATAAATATATATACACACACACACACACTTTATGTATACTTATTACTCTGTAAAGCAAACTTGGGCAAGGAAAGGAGCCTCAGAACTCTCCATTTAACTCCTTGGGGCAAAATTAACTTTGTGGAGAGAAAGAAATTCTCATAATTATCCTCAAAAAAGGAACCAAAGATCCAGATGTGCTCACATGTTCATCTACTCATGGCTGTTGCCCAGTGTCTTTATGTAATGAGGTTACTGTGTGCTTTGAGCCTGGTTAAAATTCAAACATGTTTTAATTTTTGGGCAACTCCACTTCATGCTCAAATAGAGCATTTGGAGCACACAGATATATGTTAGTTGTTCTGCATTAACAATCAGTTGTTCCATCTGATATTGGGAAAGTGGATTAGATTGCAAGCAGCAGTAGTTTCAAAGCCTTCTAAGGTAAGACAAATATTCACTAGAAGCATGGCACATTGTCTTCCAGACTTGGCTGAGACAGTTGTATAGAAAGATGTGTCTTCATGAAGGAAAGGCCAAAGGAAAGCTCCTTCATGCAGTGATTTCCTTAAAAAAAAAAAAAAAAAAAGTGGTTTGTGTTGAGTTCATTCCTGGAAGTAATTAACATTCTCTACTCTCCATAAATAGAGTAAAAACATATTTTCAGCCTAAGATGCCAAACTTTTAAGACCAATACATATTGCATATATTGCTACCTATTGAACAATCTAAGCCTGTTTATAGCTAGCTTAGAAAGTTTCCTGATAATGAAGAGTGCATTTTGAAACTTGATTGCTATATCCCTAAATCCTGTGGAAGGTTTTGACTGTTGGACTGCACTGCTACATGTTTCACATTTATATCATAGCTTAAACATCCTACAGTAGTCCTAGAGAAGCTGGGGGAGGTTAGGCAGAGAGAAACAGGAGGAGACCATCTTTGCAAAAGATATTTCTGTTTTGTATTCTCCCCCATGTGCAGAACTGTGGAATTTTTCTCCATTCCCAGTTGAACCTTCCAGCCAGAACAGGATTCGTTCTATATTAATTTATTGCTCTTACCCATTTTGTGTATCAGCACTGAATTAGAGCTCAGATTTGGATGCAAATTAACTCACTGTTTTTTGCCTACAGAAAGATTAGACACTATGTGTCAATTAGTAGACTGTGCAATGACAACAATAAGGTAAGTGAAAATAGTGCTATGCTTGCCTAAGTTCAAGCACTCAATATTGCAAAATAATGGGAAAGTTCTGACTAACTGGATTTCTCATACTAAATTGCAGATGGAGAAGACATGTGAACGTGTTCAGGCTGAATCTCAGACAGGTATGATACATTTCTTTTGTCCTAATAAGCAGAGAACATACTTGGGGAAAGAATAAAGCCCATTGTTAGTGATCCAGTCTGAACATTGTTATTGATAACAATGTTAGTGATAAGACAGTTAGTGATAAGACAGGAATCCATCTCAAAAGGCAGTAAAATAAATAAAAGCCCTGTTTCTCTGCCTGCCTCATTGTTTTAGAAGTGATACAAAGCAACCAACCTTGAAGGTGCAGTAATAGGGACGCAAGTTTGTATTGTGGTATTGCAGGATTCAGTGTCACGTTTCAGTTGTAGGCAGGGGATCCACGTGACAGTTAGAAATAAGATGGATGCTGTCTAGTTGTCATGTTACTGTGGCTGGTCTATAGATAGTGGAGTATTGGCATGATGACCAACACTACCACTTACTCTCATCCCACACATCAACACTTCAGTTAAGTCATCGATGGCATCCATGCTGCAAGTGCTTGCTAATTGTAGCCTTGGTAGCACAGGCTGTCTGTTGGAGTCCACAGGGGACCCTGGAGACATTGGCTGGTTTGCTAGTATGTAGTCATGGGAGTGCACCAAAGTACACTACTTTGTGGCAGATGTTACCGGAGTGAACTCAGCTATGTTGCACAGTTGTACACACAACTACAGTTGTGTCACTGTGTCATGAGAGGAACTTTCCCTTCATACTGTTAGGTTGCTTCTGCAAAACTCCTGAGGCATGTTCTGTCAGAGAGTACAACTGGGTTCATGCCAGCATAACCGGGCGAGTTTGCCTTGCCTCTCATCTGCTGTCAGACTTTCTGTGAGTTTCAGTTCCTCTAACATATAATTCGGACACAACTTGATGTCATTGTACAGTATCATTTTCTCCACAGATATTCAGACTTGCAGACACAAAGACAGGAGGAAAGGATCACTAGATGTCAGATCCACAACATCACGAGGGAGTGATGGTATGTTAAACAAGTAGATTTTTTTTTTTTTATATATTTCTGTATTTATTTAGATTTTTATGCGCATAGATAGACATACACACACACACGAATATTGCTAAGTATGGGTGTGTATAGATACAGATATACACAAACTAATAGAATAGCAAGTCATCAATTCATGAACAACTTTGCATTTGTCAAATAGCCTCATTTTCCTCTCTGGAACTATGTTCATTCTGTTTTTGAACCAGTGGGGAATGGAAGGCTATTGTCTCCAACTTGCATGGGAGACCTCATGAGATTCAACACAGATACATTCAAATACAAATGCCAAACTCTAAACCTAAAAAATTACTGCATTTCTTACCTCTCCTTTTGATAAAAATATGAATATTTTGTTTTCTTTTCATTGTGTTGTATTTTACTTCATTAGATCACCCCAAACTTGATAGATAAGTCACATGCTCAAAACCTTTAGATGATTTTGTTAAAGCATACATCATTACAGTCTAGGTAGCACACAGTAGTGAAATATGAAAGTAGGCCTGTAGCAGTGAGAATACAATCATGCTCTAGCATCACAAAAATAGCATTGATTCTTCTCAGCACAATATGTAACAAGGATGTGTCTGCATTTTATAGGCAGCACATTATTATCCACAAAAATCCCATCTTGACTTTCTGTACAGAAGCAAAATTGCTAGCTGATAGAAAACATTTGTTTTTCAATTTCCAATAAATAGACCAGAACCTCTGCTGTTTTAATTTGGCATAGCTATCTTCACTTCAGAGGAGCATCACTGATTTACCTCAGCTTGGAAACTGACTCATTATGACTTGTCATGTGGCATCAGGCAGCAAAAGTTGATATGTCCTGTAATAACCTAAGTACAATAGCTATCTACCTGTGCCTACCAGTTTATACACACACATGTGACCTCATTCATGTTTATAAATATGTAAGGGGTGAGTGCCAGGAGGATGGAGCCAGCCTCTTCTTGGTGATGCCCAGTGACAGGACAAGGGCCAATGGGTGGAAGCTGAGGCATAGGAGGTTCCATGTGAACCTGAGGAAGAATTTTTCGCTGTGAGGGTGACAGAACAGAACACTGGAACCATGGAGGTTCGCTAGTATCCCTCTCTGGAGGTATCCAAGAACCATCTGGGTGTGTTCCAGTGTGATCTGCTGTAGGTGTTCCTGCTTCAGCAGGGACGCTGGACCAGATGATCTTTCAAGGTCCCTTCCAGCCTCTGACATTCTATGACATGACATCTGTGCAGTCTATTAACTGAGGTTTTTAATTGAAAACTAGTTAAAATCAAAAGCTACAATTTTGCCAGGCTGTTACAACTATTTGTCTCTGATCAGGGACCAGTGGTTCAGCAAGCATCTCTTTGCACTTGTGTGTCCCCCAGCATAACACGCATGTGTGTGCATTCCACAGTAGATTGCCTCTGAAGGCACAACAGGGTAAGCAGTTCAGAAAATGAATCAAGATTTCTTGGCTGAATCCTCCCGTGGTCCCTTGTCAGTGAAATCAAGATACAAAATTCTGCTTTGTTTTCCACACAGGCAGCTCCCAACGGCGACACTCTTCTATGGCCAGGATACATTCCATGACTATTGAAGCACCCATCACCAAGGTAATTTGGACTGTCACTAGCTGTTGTCAGTTGTGCTGTGCTGGAGTACTGTGACACAAAGTTCCAACACAACATTCAGACTGGGGGGGCATTGCAGCACTAGCCTCTGGTGCAATTTCTTGCCCCCTTCCACCTCCCTTCTGTGACACTGCAAAAAGCCTGACATCCTGACCAAAGCTCTCCCAAGCCTGCCTAGTAGTGTGGTCAGCCATTTCTTGGCCGTTTTTAAGGGGTTTTGCCTATGTGAAGGAGGCAACTATGAGAGTTCCTCTTCCCTTCTTTCATAGACACTGTAAATTGTATTCTGAAACCATTCAAGGATTTGGTGAAAATCAGCTCTTTAATGAATTGAAAGAGATAAATGGGAACAGCTTATATTAAATCCATTCAGAGACATTTTGAGGCTGTGCCTTGAATGAGAGAGTCATTAATAAGGCTGCTGTTTTTAAGGCCACGATCTTGTTCCCAGAGGCAGTAGCAAACATCAGTGTTTTATTAACATCCCTTCCATTTTGATCTTCCTATACATGGATTAAAGTTGTAGATCTCGTTTATTTGCTATGAGTTTTCTATAGTATTTGATGAGTGTCTCTGTTCTTTCTTAAATCACTTCCAAATTCAAAATGTCTAATGCTAAACTAGGTAATAAACATCATCAATGCTGCACAAGAAAGCAGTCCTATGCCAGTCGCAGAAGCTTTAGACCGGGTTTTGGAGATTTTGAGAACCACTGAATTGTACTCTCCTCAACTGGGAACAAAAGATGAGGATCCACATACAAGTGACCTCGTGGGAGGGTTAATGACGGTAAGTACATAGATGTCACTTAATATTCCACTGCCTGATTTTCCCAGTTGCTCTATCATCTGGCATGTGCTTTGCCTCTACAATGACAAATTTTCAGGAAAAACTGCACACCTCCTTTTGAGGACTTCCCACACACACACACACATTAATAATGTAGCTCTGAAAATGGAGAGAAAATTGATCCATCCTTTAGAAGCATTGTTTTTTTGCTAGGAACTGAAAGAAAAACCGATTATTTTTTCATTGTGAAGCATTTTAGAAAGTTATAGATGGGAACAAAAAAAAAGTAGCTAGACACTTGTATTTAATAATTAGGATTGAAATTGCATGTTTGGTGGGCTCATCAGTCTCTAGAAAGAATGTGTTTTGAAAAGAATGCAAAATAGTTTTGGTACTTTTTTGGATAATATTTGTACCTGTAGAGACTCATAAAAATATCAGAGTGCTTTGAGATAGAAACAATGAACATTCACATATTAAAACACAATCATAATTTAAGTAAATAAGGCAAGAAACAGATTGAAGAAGGCAAGAATTATGTTGTTACATTACAAAAAGGGGAACAAAGGTTTTGGAAAAAAAAGAAGCATCGTACCCAAAGCTGCAGAAAAAGGCACATAGCAATTATTACTATTTCATGCTGTAACTGTCCAGATGCTTTTGTGGTATTTGCCAGAATCTTGAAATAGTTTACATGTATTTTTGTCCTTTAAAGTATCACAACAAGTATCTAATCAGGAGAAACATGTGAGAGACTTCAAGAATTCCAGGAGAAGACCTGAATTATTCATATGGGGTTGAATTGACTAACTCAGTAGACAAAATATATTGTTACCTTAATCATAAAAATACAGGAAGAATATTGATACATGCAATCATTAGAATCTCAAGGCGAATCTTTTCTGGTGAATACACACAGTCCATAAACTCAACTGTTTTCTTCTTTTTGTGGATTATTGAGATGACTGATTGTTCCATGCATTTCTATCCTGACTGTATTCAGTCCATGGTCTCAGAACATGTGTAGGTAACAATACTGCAAACCAGAAAATCCTTGCTCAAATCAAAAGCAGTTTTGTAGGTTAAAGGTTAACTATTGTGCCATAGAGTGGGAAGTTCACTCAGGGGGTGGTGCTGGACCATGTAATGTGTTATTCCCTTCCTTTTCCTGCATACATTTTGTCCAGAGAAATAGAAAAGCTGAGAAAGTCCATCTCAGAGCATGAGAGAGTATGTTATGGTACAGTTTTTAAATTATCTGGGAGAAATACTTTTCAAGCAAGGAATATGCGGAAAACACAATTGTGTTACTCCATTTAATGTTCAAAGGTTATGTCTGAGTAGGGGAACAAGCAGCAGGTTATTGGATTTGAAATCTCAAGCAGAATTCATGATGGGAAGGGCATTCAGAGTTCAAAGATGGATTTGCCAGAAACAATTACACCTACTATTTCAACTCCCCAAAAAATCTAAGTGATAGACAGCATCTACTTTCCTAAATAGTTGTGTCATAGCAGTACTATTGAAGAGTCACTGAGCTAGTTATGGGATTAATACTCTCGCTCTTTTTAAATTACAAAGTTCCAGATTAATTTATTTTAAACTGTGAAAATAAAAATGAGATAGAACACTTCATTTAAGCATAGACATTTCAAGTTCAGATATAGCATCTACATTTACTTCTGGTATAGTTTGGGTGCGTAACGTTGCTGGTAAGGTGAATTCAGAAATATGTTCTTTTTTTAATCAATTAAAACATTAATGTGCAGTAACTAACAGCTGTGTACATCAAAAGAGCAAGCAGGGTTTGGGCCACAGCATTTAGAAATATGACCTGAAAAGTAAATGTTAAAATGTAATTCTGGTTTAATCCTTCACCTGAGTTTGCCCATCTAGGCATCACGCCAGGATTAAGCCTAGGGGAGCTAGGAGCAAGCATATGCTCTTCTTTGATAGAAGGGAAACCTCAGAGCAGTTTGTTGCTCTGCGATCCTAGCAACAAGTCAAGAGATTCTTATGCTGCTGTGGTGACCTGATCTGCCAGTGACAGGGGGATAACCATCACCCACCTTGGCTTGTTGATAGGAAGTGTGTGGATATACTGTGGCACACATCCAGAGCCTATGTGTGTGTCCAGACAACAAAGGTGGATGTGAGGCTGCAATGCTAAATGTCCATCTGCAGCTGAGAAATGTGTTTGCTTATCTGAGTTCATACTGTACCCTGTATCTTGCGGTTTCTTGTCCATTTTGAACTACAGGCAAAAAAGATAAATCTTAACAGTAAACACTAATAAGGGAGAGGCAGCTTTGACGACTTTAACAGATTCCAGTCAGGCTTTTCTAGTCATTGTGCTCCTGCTTAGTGTCATTGTCTTACTGCCATTTTGTGCAGTACTCTGCGTGTAACTCTCGCCTTTCGTTGAACAGGATGGTTTACGAAGGTTATCGGGGAACGAATACATACTGTCAGCAAAACGTAAGTGTTACTTTGGCAGCACTGCTTTATGAAAACATGTTTACTTTGAGAAAGAGGGAAAAGTGATCAAATGTTCTTTCATAAGCAATGTTTGGGTTTGTTTTACTTTTATTTGTAAGCAGCGCTCTCCAGCATTACTGAACATCCTGTAAGGGAGAGTTGCCAGGTGTTTCTACAGGGAATCAAAATGTGCACATTCAGTAAAAGTGGATCTCGGGGTTGTTAACACTGATCTGCAATTATATTCCTCGGCAGAAACTCATCAGGTTGCTGGCAGTTTGATCTCTCCCATATCCCTCAATGACATACCCCCACAGATCACACAAGCGATGGAAAATGAGGAGCACTGGGATTTCGATATCTTTGAACTTGAGGCTGCCACCCATAAGAGGTCAGTAAACTTGAGCTTGTAAAGTGAAGTTACTGCAAACTGACTTAAAGAGCTGATTACAGGTTGACATGTAATTGCTGTACCTGTGGTTATAAAATGGAATTACTTTTATTTTCAAAGTCAAATGTTCAAATTTTTCTCACTGTCCTTTCTAGCTGTGTATGAACCCATAAAATGCCTCCTGTTTCACCATACACTATTTTCTGCAGGTATCCCTGTAGATGTAAGTGAAGATGATAGATCTTTGATACTGTGTAATAACAAAACATAATTTTAAAAGCTTGCTTTTTATGTTCTACAAATCAAATTGCTGTCTTGTGGGGATTCAAATTCAAATTATGTCCTACTGCACACAGAGTCAACATGCTGGTCTTAATTTGTTCAGTTGATACAGATCATATTTTATTTTCTCTCCATGTCATTGAGTAGTTTTTATTCCTAAATAGTTCAAATACAGCTTTTCAGCAGAATTCCCATTGCCTTTCTCAGGGATTAGGGAAGGTCTTTATTCTAAAATCTTGGCAGGCTACATTTTATGTATAAGATTAACTGAAGAATATTTACTGATAAAAATGTAAATAGTTTGGCATACCAATTTCCATCACAAGTTTTCAAAAAGCAGATCAGCAGTTTTGATGGACTGCACTTTATTAGTAGCAAATACTTCCATTAAGAATGTAAATTGATCTTTTTGTTTAAATTGCTGGGTTTACTTTCTGAAGTCTATCTAAAATTCTCTTTTGGGTTTAGTTTTATGTATCGTGCTTTCTCTTAGCTTAAAGCTTCTATGAGACACTAATTTGGAGGCTAGAGTCTACAATGAATTCACTGTCTTAAACCCATGTCACAATCTCAGATGTGTATTGGCTTTGAAATGTATTCAGAAACAATGTCTAGGAAAGAGATCAAGCATTTAGTTAATATATATGCACTTGATTTTTAGACCATCATTTAATAAGCCAAAAAAAGTGGGAGAAAATCAGTTTATATATA
>VWZE01015197.1:79473-151703 GCA_013396675.1 Eubucco bourcierii
ATCGGGCATCACTGAAAAGAGCCTGGCTCCAGCCCCCTGGCACTCACCCTTTGCATATTTATAAACATTGATGAGGTCACCTCTGTCTCCTGTTCTCCAAGCTAAAGAGCCCCAGCTCCCTCAGTCTCTCCTTGTAAGAGATTCCCTTAATCATCTTTGTGGTTCTGCAGTGGAATCTATCAAGCAGTTCTATGTCCCTCTTGAACTGGGGGGCCTGGAACCGAACACAGTACTCCAGATGTGGCCTCATCAGGGCAGAGTAGAGGGGCAGGAGAACTTCTCTTGACCTACTAGCCACACCTCTTCTAATACACCCCAGAATGGTATTGCCCTTCCTAGCCACAAGAGCACACTGCTGGCTCATGGTCAACCTCCCATCAACTAGGACCCCCAAATCTTTTTCCCCTTCGCTGGCTTCCAACAGATCAGTCCCCAAGCTACAGAGTAATTAAAAACATCAACAACAAAAGAAGTGCCAAAGTCTAGTCAGTCTGTGATTCACAACATGTAATAGACACATTGCAGTAACTTCATAGAATGGCTTGAGTTGGAAGTGGCCTTAAAAATCACCTAGTTCCAACCCCTGCTGCCATAGGCAGGGACACCTCCCACTAGACTTTGTTGCTCAAAGCTTCATCCAGCCTGCTCTTAAAGGCTTCTAGGGATGAGATATCCACAGCTTCCCTGGGAAACCTGTTCCAGTGTCTCACCACCCTCACAGTGAAGAACTAATTTATTAAACTTAAGAATTCATTATCCCTACCAACATGCATGAGATCAGCAGACAACTGTTCTTACTGATGTGGAGAGACCAGAGGGACAAAGGAGGTACTTTGTTGCCTGTCCTCTTATTAAATGTGCTATTGTTATGATTGCTTGCTTCTCTGTTTAAATGAAGGCAGTTCAAAGAGAATTAAAGTGACCTTTAATGAATCCCAGGTATGAATATGTTACTAGTATTGTCTTCAAGTCCAAGCAGACATATGGTAGTAAAGCCAAGATAATGCATTTTATCTAAGCTTTAGTGCATTACACTTCACTGACACAGAAACCTGGAAAGACCTTTGTCTGCCAGTGTTACTTGAGGGGGATTAAGAGAGATTTAACTGTAGTGCATTATGGTTCTAGTGTATGACACAGTATTGTTGAGGATTTTTGCCAGAAGATGTGCACCAACTCTAAATGACCTCAGCAACTTTAAATCGCCTCGCCTGTCACGTGCAGCTAAAAATCCAACTGTTTGGTGCATCTGGAATCAAGCAGCAAAGTGGGATGTCAAAATAAGAATTTAAGATCTACTTTAAAAAATCCACATTTGAAAACATTTACCAGAATATCTCTATTTCTAATCCTCTACAGCATGCAAAGTCAATGAGCAACAGAAACTTGCCATAGAATCATAGAATCATAAGGTTGGAAGGGACCTCAAAGGTCATCTAGTTCCAACCCCCTGCCATAGGCAGGGACACCTCCCACTAGTACAGGTTACTCCAGGCCTCCTCCAACCTGACCTTGAACACCTCCAGGTAGGGAGCAGGCACAACCTCCCTGGGCAACCTGTTCCAGTGTCTCACCACCCTCACTGTAGAGAACTTCCTCCCAACATCCAGTTTAAATCTCCCCTCTGCCAGTTGAACCTTGTCCTGTCACTGCAAGACCTTGGTGGGTATAAAAGAAATGTAGCACATCTGCAGTGCAGACAGAATAGTAATTACAGCATTCTACAGTGTAGATAATGGTTAATCTAACCAAACCAGCTAGGTTAGGAATCTGTGGCAGCACCAAGATGACCTCCCTCCTCTCAGGCACAGACTTTAATACTTGCTAATGTATCTCATTTTGGCTGCAGTCTACATTTACCCAGCACAGATTCCCCAAGCCCTGGAATACTGCTCCATGTAGTACAGCAGCAATACAAAGCCTTTTTAATATTTGTGGGAGTGTCAGGAACTGGGAGCATGCATGTGATGTGTAGGCAGAACACTTCTACAGGTCTGGATTGTGATGCTTTAAGAAGTCCTTAATCTGACAGACGTGTCATTGGTTAAAAATGCTGTGTGGATTCAGAGCAGATATGACATGTAATATTCTTTCAACATAATTTTTTTTAAAACTTGGTTGTTGTTTTTCTCCACAGGCCTTTGGTTTATCTAGGTCTCAAAATATTTGCTCGCTTCGGAATCTGTGAATTCCTAAACTGTTCAGAATCAACTTTGAGGTCATGGTTACAAGTTATTGAAGCTAACTACCATTCCTCTAACTCCTACCATAATTCTACTCATTCAGCTGATGTACTACATGCCACTGCTTATTTCTTGTCTAAGGAAAGAGTAAAGGTGAGTCCACATTTGTGGGAAGTACAGGTGTGTTCAAAGGACACACCTCAAAAAACTATGCCAAGAGGCAAAGAGTTTTCTCTCAAAAAACTATGCCAAGAGGCAAAGATGTCCAACTAGTGGCAACAACTTCGGTAACTCTGAGGTCAAAGAGTTACTGGGCTGCTTTACCTGAGTTCTAGGATCTCTCTTATAGTACATATGAAGAAATGAACATTCTTGATGGAAGAATTAGAAAACCTACTTTTCAAACAAAATTTCTTGATAGGTGAGCTAATGACACAGTTGTTTTTTGTCACAGTACATTCCAGCTATAGATTTAATCACCATCTCTTGCACCCTGTGATGGTCATTTTGCAGAAGACTCCCAAGACATTCTAGGCCATAAAATGCTTCCATAGCTATGCCACCTGGACCAGATGCCCTGAAGGCTTAGAAGGACTGCACTGGAGGAGAGTATTGAAAACGATGACTTGTCAAAATTCCTTGAGCCGCTGACGTCGACAGTAAATCAGAGCAACCTTTGTTCTTTCATGCGCAGAGGGCAGAGTGGAGGAGAGGAATTAAAGCAGTGCTTGCATGCCTGTGCTGTGGAGTGGCAGCACATATTTCTGAATTGTCTTTTTTTATAGAAATTCTTACCCTGGATTGGCCTACCTAGGGATTGTGTTGGTGATGGGCACCTGGCTGAGACGTTGTGACTGTAAACAAGCTTCTGACAGCTCATTAAAACTGTAGAAGGTCCCTTAACCTAGAGCTGCAGCTCATTACTGTGTCCTCCAGAGACTGACTTACACGTACTGCATGCCAAGTGGGAATAGAACTTCACTGGATATTTTCAGCCCCTGATTTGCCAGTGATTTAGCTGATCTTCCCAAGAATATCCATGCAAAACAGACAAGATCTGGACTCATTTCAATGCTACAGAAGCATGACTGCCTCCTCCTTTTCCAGAATGTTATTTCCATTCCTCTGTAGGTGTAGAAAAAAGTGTTACAGCAGAAGCAGAATCAAAGTTCAAAATTCCCTCTTTACCTTTTCAAAGTCACGTACCATCTGCTTTTATGTTGTCCAGTGTTCAAAATAACTTAAATACAGAGGGCCAGATTCTGCCACTCAAATTCACACTATAGATTTTTTTTTTTTTTCAGTAAACTGAACTCAGTTCTTGCCTGGGAAATTTTTCTGGCGCTCAAACTGAAGCAGTATTCTCAGAATAATTTTCACTTCTGTGCCACAGGGGTTAAGATCACAAAGTTAGAATCCTTGACCTGAAGTTAGGGGTAAAGGTGCTGTAAATTACTGTAAAGTTTGTTATGTCAGACTCAGGAAGCAAGTGACAGATACACTGCTGTTGTTCTACAGGTCAAGTATCCTCCAGTTTCTGGCCACTTTCCATCTGCACAGGTCTTTCTCAGCCTGACTGAGCTCCAGTCACTGTGTCCCTCTGAGGAGAGTCTGTTCTAAAACTCTCTCTTTCCTAACTTCATACCACAAAAATAGAATTCCATGAGCAGCAGCTAAAAGAAACAAGGAAGAAGCTAACACACCCTGGATAGTATTTCAGGAAGTGCTAATTATGAACCTACAGCAGAAATAATTTGTTATCTTCTCTTGTTCTCCAGAAGACCATCTTGACAGTCATCAATTAATAATATGCTAGCTCCATCTAAGTCAGGTCACTGCATTAATTTCAGGAGGTGTAAAGGAGTGCAGGGATTGTCTTTTCACCTACCAAATCTAACCATTCTGAATGCTACTGGCAAGGCTAGGAGAGAATTTAGACCTTAAATTCAAGCTAATTGGAATGGAAATCAACCACTGTGCTCCCAGATTCAGCTGGGAACACTTCTGGTCTTTGTGTCTCTTTATTTTATTAATATTTTAATGTTAGTATCTGTGATCCTTCACAAAACAAAGCATAATAGCTAGTTTCCAAATGTATACAATACATTGCTAAGATGCATGGTTCTTTTTATCCTTTATGCTTATTGCAGTTTTGTATTTCATTATAGGGTAGATATAATTATGACATAAAGCAGTGACCAATGCAGATATAAAGCATGGAGTGCAGCACGCTAAAAGGATCAGAATCTAATACAGACTATGTAGAATAGTGTGTCATTTAATTTTTCCATGGATTTAAACCATCAAGTGTTCTTCATAGAATTCTTATTAGCTGTAGCCCCAAGACACTGTTATTCTAGAACTGGATATATGGGAAACATTCCTTACAAATTGTAAACCTAGCCAGCATCTGAGTGGAACACGATTAGGGTACATTAAGCTTCCAGAAGAAATTATGGGGTCTAGTGGAAATAGAAACATTTTTAGCCAAATACCCTAACTCCAAGTGAAGGCAGTTTCTGTGTTGTTAGAAAACACAAGCTAATTTATTACTTTTAATTTCTTTTAATTTGATGTGCTTTGTCAAAGGTGTGTCTAAGGCAAAATTCAAGAGGCACAAAATGGCAAAAAAAAAAAAAAAAAGTCATGCAGTGTTCAGTGAAGCTTATAATTAATTTTCCATTGCTCTGTCTAGAACATCTGACCCTCACTGGTCTGCAGTGTTCTGGCTTTTATTCCTCAAAAACTTGGCTTAGTCTTGTGGACAGAGTAGGGTTTCTAACAAGTCTGCCAGGAAAACTAAGCATCCTTCTATTTTCAGCAAACTTTAGATCCGATTGATGAAGTTGCTGCACTCATTGCTGCCACAGTCCACGATGTGGATCACCCGGGAAGAACAAATTCTTTCCTGTGCAATGCTGGCAGCGAGCTAGCAATTCTCTACAACGACACCGCCGTGCTGGAGAGCCATCACGCTGCCCTGGCTTTCCAGCTCACCACCCGCGATGACAAATGTAATATATTTAAAAACATGGAGAGGTAAGATTAAAACCCAGCGTCGCTAACATCTCTCACTTTGTTCTGCATGACATAAGATAATGCAAACAACCATCCTAGAGGAGGGAAGTGCCTTGTAGCCCTCATGGAAGTTTGCTTCTGAAATAGTAGAGTGCTTCTGCTTGTCCTGCACAGACTTAGGAGCAATTCCATGGTTTCACTTCTTCCTGTGGATCAAAAGGCTGACCCTGTCTGAGGAACTTAGTGTAAAGCCTAAACTTAGGAAGTAGAGAAGGAAGATTTTGTATGATTGAATGTAGAGGACAACCTGTGGCTGAGTGGGTAGATGTTTGCTGGGTAGAACAATGATAGAGTGAGTCACAGGCCATCAGTCAAAAATTAAATGCCTTGTTTCAATGGTAAAGGATGTGTTGTTCTTCCAACCCTAGAAAAGGCATTTAGGGTGAGGATGTGACCATTGCCTTGGCCCTCTCAAGATACAGCAGAAAAGCATTGATGAAAACTTGGCTGGAGCATGAGCCACTGCTGAGTGTCTGTGCTAAAAAGCCTTGGAAACATGCCGGTATGGCATGTCCTGACAGCCCTCCTGAGTCGCTGGAGCTTCTGCTTCTGCCCAGCTCTTGCACAATTTCTCCTAAAGATCCAGTTATGCCTCTACCGTGTATGTCTCTGCACACCAAAGGGTACATTGTCCACTGCCCAAACCTTTATTATTATTCTTTCTTCCCCCATCTCTCTTCAGCAGAAATGTTCTGAAGCATTTTTGTTAGCCTTGTTTTAGCAAGCAGCCAACATTCTGAATTGTTTCCTTCTCTAAACAGGAATGAGTATCGAACCCTTCGCCAAGCCATTATCGACATGGTCTTAGCAACAGAAATGACAAAGCACTTTGAGCATGTCAACAAGTTTGTCAACAGCATTAATAAACCCTTGGCAGCGCTAGAAGAAAATGGGGTAAGTGGCAGTACCAGTCTAAGTCCTCCTGAAACTGACTGGGCAGGGATTGGGAACCTTTGGCAGGAGGAAATCCCCACATGGTGTTCAGAGCAAGTTCAGCAGAAATGTGGAAAGAGATTAGAAATGTCTTTCACCTCTGGATTTGAATGACCTTCTACTTAACATGGTCATCAAATATTCTGAGGGTGAATAGGACTCACTTGAATCCTATTAATATTGCAGTGCTATGATGATGCACTTGGGACCAGAACCTAGGGCTGTCCGTTTTCCTGCTAAAAATGCCATTTTGATGAACCCTGTTAGTCCCATGAAAAGGGTGCTTAGTGTCAAGACTCGGCGTTGTTGTTGGCCATTTCTGCAAAGGAGCTAAGGTTTGGTTCAGAACTGAGGCCGAACTGCTCCTTCCCTCTCATGGGGAACTGCTGGTGGTGCAGTATAAGGGCAGGTATATCCACTGCCATGGGGCCCATTCTCTGAAAATGAGGCTTTCAGCCCTGACTGACAGCATTTGCAGGCCGTCTTTCTACTCTCTGTAAAAAAATCAATGCAATTTGTTACCAATCAAATCAGAGTGACAAATACACCCAAATCTTATAACCACCTTCCCCCAGTCCCTCCCTTCTTTTCAGGCTCAGTTGTATTCCAAATTATCTCCTCTCCTCCAGCCACATAGGTGGACAGGGACTGGAGGTTGCAGTCTGTTCATCATTTGTTTCTGCCACTTCTTGCTCCCTAAGGGGAGGACTCCTCACACTCTTCCCCTGCTCCTCCGTGGGGTCCTTCCTATGGAAGACAGTGCTTTGTCAACTTCTCCATCATGAGTCCTTCCCATGGGTGATAGTTCTTTACAAACTGCTCCAGCACGGGTCCCTTCCATGGGGTGCAATCCTTCAGGAACAGACTGCACCTGTGCAGACTTCTCGCAGAGTCATAGCCTTCTTTGGGTGCAGCCACCTGCTCTGATGTGGGGTCCTCCACAGGCTGGAGGTGGGTATCTGCTCCACTGTTAACCTCCATGGGGCTGCACATGAACAACTTGCCTTATCAGAGTCCTCACCATGGGCTGCAGGGAATGTCTGCTCTGGGACCTGAAGCACCTTCATCCCCTCCTTCTTCACTGACCTTGGTGTCTGCATAGGGGTTTCTCTTGCATCCCATTCCTCTCTGGCTGCAGATTTTCTATAAAGGTATTTAGTTTCCTTCTTAAGTATCTTATCACAGAGGCACTGCCACTGTTGCTGATTGGCTTGGCCTTGGCCAGAGGTGGGTCTGACTTGGAGCTAGGGAAGCTTCTAGCAGCTTCTCATGGGAGTCACCCCTGTAGCCACTCCCCTGTTACCAAAACCCCACCACACAAACCAAAGACAGTATCATTCAGACATAATCAATAGCCATCTGCAACCCCATGGACACAATGAAATTGCCTGTTAAGAACTCATTCTGAAAAACCACACCAGCTTCAATAACAGCTTCAAACAGCAGTTTTCTTGCCAGTAAGAGTAGTGTATAATTTCGTTGGAATGGGTTTTTTTGCAAATAGAAGATTTTTAGAAATGATTATAAACTTTTCATTGGTGGCACATCATGTAGGAGCTGTAATGGTTTTCTGTGTTTTCTTATCATGTTTTATAGAAACCCACATTTATGACTGTTCTGTGTAATGGGGAAGGACAGGACTGTTTTGTTGGGTTTTTTTAATTATTATCTGAAGGTGGAAGAGGAACAAGTCTTGTTCCTTCCCTCATCAAAAGCAGACTGGAGCTTAATTGGAGGAAAATACCTTTATCCACAGGAGCATATGCTAAAAATAGCTTTGTTCTTGGCACCCAGTGATGTTAACAAGAACTATGTGAATGTGAAGCCAAAGCCCCAGTAGGATACTGGTTTTACCAACTGCTCTAGGAGAAAGGCTGCCAGGTCCTCAGCCGGACAGTTTCTCTGGGTGATTGTAGCAGCATTCGGCACAGGAGGGGAAAAGACACAGAACGAGGGAGCTGCTGGGTATATTCCACCACACCAGCTGACCTTGTGGAGTTCGTAACTCTCTAGAGCACCTGGTCCTCCTGGAGAGCTCTACTGGCCTGGCTCAGTGTGCAGAGCACCTCCTCCCAGCTCCAAGAATTGGGATACAGCAGTTTTTTGAGCAGCAACACCCATCCAAAGAGCCAAACTCATCTTACCTGCTGTAGACAGCTGAACAGCTGTTGCTGCTGGGTCTTAGACCTGTACAATGAGACAGTAAAAATAAATAAAGTGACATGTGGCAGTCAAGCAAAAGTGTCATTCCGCCTTTGAGCCCCGAGGGCTACAGGGAAATCATGTGCCCCACAAAGTTATTTGCAATTCACAAGAAGCAAACTGTTAACCCTTCTCTTAGTTGAATGTCTCAGTTCAAGATTCCTATTAAAAGGCCTGCAGTGTGTGAGTAGGTAAACCAAATAATTTGCTGTGCTTGTTACTAACAGAACAACGCTGGCAGATCCTCTTTGAAGTCTGGTTGTATATCTGGTTGCAGCAGCAGTGTGTGTTTCCTGGCCTGATTTCCAGTCATGGCAGTGACTCAGTGCAGTGTGTGCAGGCTGAGCTGCCAACCGTGTGTTCCAAATGGGACAGTTCCATTTATTTTTCATTTTTTATTATTTTTATACATATTTGTTCAAAGAGCCATGCTGAGAAGCTGCTCTGTTTGTTTCCTTTCTTCTTTTGTTTCATAAACTGAAAAAAATCCTTTCCAACTCCAGCATCCTTTATCCTCCCATTTCCCTTCATGATGTCACCTAAGCCTATGACAGGAAGCCAACGTCTGACATGCAGAGACACCTCTGCACTCTGAGCAGGATGCTGGGACTAAGCACAGTTAGCACATTTTATTTTCAAGACATCCGAATCCAGCAAGTAGATCTGTGCCCTTGGTTTGAACAGATCACAGGAGTGAATAGCCTCTCTTGATTCCTGGAGGCTTTACCTACTAGCATAGGCTCTGCTATCCTTGATGGAATCTTCTCTTTCTGTGCTTAATTTCCATGCTTGAGTTTCTGGCGTTCCCATTCCTCTCTTTTGGCTTTCTCTTATGTAATTGTGCCATGCATTTGGAGATGTATGTACTTCACTTTGTTTCCTCTGTATCTTCCCTTCCATGTATGTAAAAAGAAGGGGAAAAAATTGGTTTGGGAGTCTCATTTGGTAAGACTGTGGAGCTGACATTTCACAGCCAGTATACTACCAAATAGTAATTTTTTTTTTAATTGTCAGTTCCTTCCTTTAGGAAGGACTTTCTTTCCCACATGAGCTGCAAAATACGTCCTAATAAAAGATCAGAATGTTTCTGCTGCTCTGCATTTCCCTCTTCATGCAAAATACTGCAGGAACTGGTGGCACATTATTACTACTTTTTTTGCTACTCTGACCAGACACCAAGACCTTGTTAGGTGCCAGACAGGTCTAGTGTACTCCTTGCTTCAAAGAGTTTGTATTTTGAGGAGACATTGTTGTAAATTTGTGTACCTACCCATCCCTAAAGAATCAATTACTAATGTTGTATTTATAGATAATTAAAAAAGATATTTTAATTCTGTATCCCTGTCCCTTGGAAACTTAGTTCATCAGAGCTCCAGAGAAACTACCTTCTAGTGGGGATCATTGGAGCCTTTACTGTATACTGGCTCCAAACATGGAGTGCTGTTGATGCCTTTAAATGTGCAGCCTGGGAACCAGATCTAAATGCTGTGTGGGCCGAAAACTTTCCTAGACTTGCAGAGGAAAGACTGAGGCTACTTGGAAGCATGCTTCTAATGTACTGCTTTAATACTGATGAACACTCAGCAAAATTCCCAGTCAGAGACCGGTGGGCTAATCAGAAAGTCAGTTACATCCTGGCTGCATAAAAAGAAGCATGGCCAGCAGATTGAGTGAGGTGATTCTGCCACTTTATTCTGCTCTGGTAAGACCTCACCTGTGTCCAACTCTGGAGCCCTGAACGCAGGAAGAACAGGAAGAGGGCCACAAAAATGATCAGGGGGCTGGAGCACCTCTGATATGAGGACAGGCTGAGTGAGCTGCAGTTAATTCAGCCTGCAGAAGAGAAGAATCGGGGGAGACCTAATAGTGGCCTTCCAGTACCTGAAGGGGGCCTACAGGCTGGAGAGGGACTGTTTACGAAGGCCTGCAGTTTTAAATTAGAGAAGAGTAGATGTAGATGTTAAGCACAAGTTCTTTACCATGAGGGTAGTGGAACACTGGAACAGGTTGCCCAAGGGGGTAGTTGAAGTCCCATCCTTGGAGATATTCAAGGTAAGGCTCGACAGGACTCTGAGAAATCTGATCTAGTGGAGGGTGTCCCTGATAACTGCAGGGGGGTTGGACTAGCTGACCTTTGGAGGTCCCTTCCAACCCAACCATTACCATTCAATGATTCTGTGAATATCAGTCTGGTGGAAGAGGATGAGAAACATGCCTGGGAGGCAATGTGGGATCTCACTCTTCTAGTAGCAGTGCTGTCAGAATGATTGATGCTTATGCTGATGAGATTTGCTTGCAGAGGGTGACCATGCATCTTAGGTCAGTTTTTTTTTTTTTTTTTTTTTTTCCCCTAAACCAGCTATTCCACTCTTAATGTGGTAAGTCCATTAATCCTTGGATTTCAGCAGAGAATTAATTTTTTCTGCCTACACAGCACTCATCACTATGTGCATACTGATGAATGGATCCTCTCCACGCTTCCAGGGAGGCAGATAAGGCGTAGAGGGATTAGATGCCCCAGAGATCTGTCACAAAGACAGTGCTGAATTCAGAAACTGGAGTTCAGAGCTAGTTCAGAGTTGTGGTTAACATTTATAATACCCCTATAAATTCAGCTGGACATCAGATACGGTAGCCAGCAGCAGACCTGACCCTTGTAGTATCTGCTAAAAGCATTCCTGAGGCACAAAGCTTTTGAGTAGGTGCGCAGAGATCTGGCTAATGGATTTGTTTTAATTCTTAACTGTTGCAGAATAACGGTGACGGAGAGTCAATCAAAACTGTTCTCACGTCTCCTGAGAACCGCATCCTTATCAAGCGCATGCTGATAAAGTGTGCTGACATTTCCAACCCATGCAGACCCAGAGAACAGTGTATAGAGTGGGCTGGGCGCATCTCCGAGGAGTACTTTGCACAGGTAAGGCAGCTAAAATGAACTGCTGAAATTCCAAGTGAGCATCTCTTTAAAAGGGAAGAGAAGGCTGCATACACTGCCAGTGGCCCAGAACATCTAAGGCAGCACTATGTACTGTGAGAAGTACAAGAAAACTTTTTTATCTTTTTTTTTTTTTTTAAATTTAAAATTTAATATTTTAAATTTAAAATGGAATATTTTGCATGCTGATACCAGTTGACTTCTGACAGATGGAAGCTGACAACTTCTATAACATAAAAAATGTAAGCATTCAAGTTGTTTAGTTTGGAGCTGGGCTTTCTGAGTTTTGCCTGCAAATACATTCCCACCACAAGAGGTAGAACAAGAAGGGTGCCTTCTGTGTATCCACGTGCTGGCTATGCTGCAAGAACATCATTAGGTCCTGGTGTTAGCATGGCAACAGCACTCAAAGAAATGCTGTAAGACCTTAGCACAATGTGCTGAAGAAAGGTTTTAGGAAGATGGGGAAGAGGAGAGGGCAGTCATTACATATGGCAGACCAAATGCTGCAACTGGGATTTGATACCTCAAGGCAGGAAGAGAAGGGTAAAAAAGGTATTTTGCCATCTCTCAGTTGTACAGATTGTTGCTTCCATCAGAGACTGAAAATGACTAACTCCAAAGCAGTCATAACTTCAGCAGTAATGTGTGAAGTTACTTAGGGGCAGCTTTGTGTGTAGATGCAGACAGTAAAGGCAGGAAACACTGGAAGGCACTATCTGTCTGCTGTTTCACTGAAACCTAGATGACTAGGTACTTAAATTGAGTTACTGCTGCTTCAGATTTATTCAGCTTCGTCCATCTATTTATCAGTTGCATGCTCTAGTCACTGCTGATTGGTCTGCTGCTCAAAGACGTCCACTAACCAAATGTGTCTCGGATAATCACAAGAATGTTTTTTGCAGACGGATGAAGAAAAGAGGCAAGGTTTACCTGTTGTGATGCCAGTTTTTGACAGAAATACTTGCAGCATCCCCAAATCCCAAATATCATTCATTGACTACTTCATTACTGATATGTTTGATGCCTGGGATGGTAAGTAAAACTCTGCTGTATTTCCTGTATTTTGTGAGCATTTCAAGCTACTGTGCTGTAAAATTGCTTTCTTATGGCTTCTAAAGAAAAGGGGGGGGGGGGAAGGAAATGGAAGATTTCTACAGTACAAGTAAGCTTAATAACCTCATTATTACTTAGAAATATTTTTATACTGCTACAAACCATTCTTGTGACTTCTCTTTAATACATTAGATTCAGGCAGTGTTTAACTCTCTTTATTTTAAACTTGCTTCTCTGTAAATGCCAAACGTATTCTCCCTGATAGCACTTTGGGCACAATCATTTTGTTGGTGTTAATATCAGTTATTCTTCAAGACAAATCTCTACAGTCTTGAAAGTGCTTGGGGGAGCGGCTGTTTCCTTCTAAGTGCCGCCTCTGTGGTAGAAGTGGTCAGAAATGTGACTCTCCTGAATTCCAGATCATGACATGTGACTGAGATTTGATGAAATAGGGTAATTACAAGCCTAATTAGCTATGCCTCTCCTGGGAAACTGGGTCCCTTTGCTGAGACTTGCAATACCAGTGTTGAGGAGACTTACAGAACTGTTCTCAGTGGCCTGAGTGACGGATGAGTGATGGGAGCTATACAGCCAAAGTATTGGTATGACAGATTTAAGCTTTCCTGCTTAATGCAGTTGCCCAGCCATTTAAAGTGATATTTAAGCAGAAAGAATCATGGGACTCTTTCAGTTCTGCAAGCTAAATACATTCTGCCCTTTCTTCCCTAGCATTTGCAGACCTGCCAAATTTGATGCAGCATCTGGATAATAACTTTAAATACTGGAAAGGACTAGATGAAAGAAAGCTGCGGAGCCTTCGACCACCGCCAGAGTAGCAATTAGACCATGGTGTGTAATTTACTAACCAGATGCATATTTATTCAAGCTCGCTTTTATTCATGTGATTTGAGATTTGTTTTGGTCTCTTCAGTATTACAGTAAAGCTAGCCCATGCGCTCGGGGAACTTTCAAATTCAAGAGAACATGAGGTCAGCAGCTGACTTCCACAAGCTGCCAAGTGTGGACTCCAATGAAATAAGCCTACAGAGTGGAATTACACTGGATTGCTGCAGTACTTGTACTGAAGAGGGTTTATTCGTGAACATATTTTTGCGGTATCTTCATACCAGTATGTGAAGCTGGGAGACCGTGAAGAATCCTCATGAGAAGGACACTTACTAGAAGATTTTGCTTAATCCTCAGATCTCGCAGGTGGAAAAGAAATAGCTGTTAATAGAGGTTCACAGCTTTGATGAGAAAGCTACATGCTTTTTATAAGCACTTAAGACAGCTACATAGAACAATCAGATGTTTAAAATGCAGCTCTCTAAGAAGGAATTTTTGATTTATGAAAAATAGATGTACTCTATTTTTTCACATCACTGAAGGTGCAATCATTCACTTCTGAGCACTACTGAAAGTGAGTTCTCTTTAAGAAATTTAGTAGCAAATGTAAAAAAAAAAAAAACCAACAAAAAAACCAAGAATTTTTGAGGTTGATCGTTAGCATCTATGATTAAAATGATAAGTTTTATTTATTTTGTTAGATGTTCAATATTTTCTATGAATTTATAAATACTTAAAAGCCAAAGCCAACTTTAGATGCATTACAAATTTACATGATTCATACCCATTAATATACATTTAATTGATGTACAGACCTTTTATTTTCATAATGCAAATACAAGATACTATACAATGATACATTTTTATTGCACTGTAAGGATAGATGTGTATGTTTAAATATTGTCTGATTTATGTTAATTAAAGTAAGTTTTATTGAAAAAGTCTCACTTGAGAACAGTAGAATAAACAAGAAATATATACTGTCTCAGCACCAGAACTGCAGTAGTTCTCCCACAGACCGGTGAGAACCACCTTCCCGTGGCTATAAAAATAATATTAATAATAATAATAATGATGATAATAATATGTTGGAAGTTTTTGTTTTCTCCCGTGAAATTTTATGATTGAATTCCCTGTCAAAGTCTGCCTTATTTTATACAGTGTTTCTACAAAGCATTCCACAGCATATATGAAGAGGTAATAGTAAACATCTAATCAGTTTCACCGTTTTATAGCCTGTGTATTTTCCTCTGCCATGAAAGAAACAGAACACAAACCCACCAACAGAAACCTTTAACTCAAGAAGTTTGTAAAGGCTGTGTACCTTCACAACTTGAATGAAACCTTCATAGCAACCACCAGAAAATAATAAAATGTATATTTTAAGAAGTGTCAACGTCCTAGCCATTTCATTTGAAACATGTATTTACTTTGTAGTTTGCAGGCTAATAGATACATGAGATTATTTTTTAAATAAGATACTTGCTGTCTGGGGTAGAGTTGAGGGGGTTGGACTGATGTAAGGGTGATGAAATGTTTGCTGTCAAATCTCTGTGCTTGTGGCCTGGCCCCCAGCAAGCCCATCAAACCCTTGTGTATCCTTGGACAAGTCTCTTCACAGCCAAAAGCAGTGCCAACCTGTATTCCACTGACGGACTAGAAGAGCATCCTGTCAGCCTTCCCAGTAGGCAGAAAGGCACTCCAAAAGCACTGAAAGAACTGCTGATTGTTGTCAGTGCAGAGGCAATTGACTTTAGAGACATTTTGAACCATTCCTAAAGAAGCACAAGCAGGGCAGAGGTGGATGATGGAGCACTACAGGAACTGCAGCAGTAGGAACCTCAAAGCAGGTAAGAAAGGATCAGGCAGTCGCTCCAGCTGTAACCTGTTTCTGTGTTTCTCCTTCATCACCAAGCTCATGAGATTCATGAGTCACCACCACAGTCATTACTGTTCACGTTTGCATCATGCCTTTCTGTCAGTGCTGCACTTACTCTGCTTGTGTGCTCTCCCTTCCTACAGAGCATTCAGGGTTTGCTGTTGGGGCGGGGAGTTCCCTTTTGTAATTTCCTTTAGTCCACTGATCTGTGTATATTGCCTAAGCTGATGGGGCTCAGACCTTGCCTAGGATTGCCCAGACCATGCTACTGTCTCACAGTGTTCCACAATCAATACTGAAGGAGCAGATACACTTCTGTTGAAGCCTGAAAAGACCTCAAGTATCCTATTTTCAAAGAGAAGATGCAAGGAAAGGGAGAGGTAGCTGCTAGATACTTTGTGTTCCTGGCAATATTATTACATCATGCTTCCCTACACATGTACCTCTTATAATCAGCTGTGATTTGCCAGGTTAAGAGCTCAGAGAATGCCCACAGGAAGGGGGTAAACATCTTTCTTTAAAAACATAGTTACTATTCTTTAGTATATTAATGAATGGTAAAAGCAGTTAATTTAATCTGCTATAAAAATGCCTGACGCATAATCATTGAAAAGATGTGGTCACTATGATTAATGCCCTGAAATTCATACTGCATCTTTAATGTCATTACTTGGAGTGCAGAGCTGTGCTAATCAACCCTCTGTATCAGCTAGATTTATGTCCATATTGGTGTACAATAATTTCACTTAACATTAAACACTGATTTGCAGGCACTGAATGCAGCTCTGTTCATTCTGTTGTCCACCTAAATTTAACAGCTGTCAAGGTCAGATTATCATTAAAGTCTGGAGCCACCATTCTTGAGCCTCACCTAAGATCTATTTGTGCCAAATTCCTCTCTCTACAAGTTACACCTCTTAAACCTTACGTGCAGTCTGAGGCTGTGCAGGTTCAATGGGAATGATTCCAGTCTGAGGCCCATGCAGCAAGAAGGACTTTGCTGTGGAACAGTAGTAGTCATCACTCCAGATGTCTCTGGATACCACTGCAACTTCTTCATCCATTCCAGATCCCTTTCCCTTCTCCAAGATTACAGGGTGACATCACATGTCTTGTGCTCTGAACTCTTTACAGTTCAATGTCTCTTCCCATGGTTTATGAAGTTACCGTTCAGCGATGGAGCTTTGCATGGGACAGAAACCATGGCTTTAGTGATGGACCTTCACCACTGAAGGGCAAACACTGGATTAAACTGCAAGAATATGATTGAGACAGGCTGGCAGTCTTATACAGTGTCTGCACTTTTCACTTGCTCTTGCTTTAAAGCTAATACAAGAGTAAATTCCAATACAGATGTGATGATGGATTGGTCCTTTGTGCTCCGCCAAGGTTTTAATCTTAAAGGTTTGTGTGAGAGTTAGCTGCTCAGCATTGAAGGACCCATCCAGAATCAGTGTCTATTTTTCCATGCTGCATATATTCTGTCAGGTTATGCTGTTGTTAAACCTGGGTATCACTTCAGTTGCTTCCAAATGAGTCTGAACTGTTATGATCTGGTAAAATAAATGTTAGCCCCTCAGCAAATAAGTATCTTGGTCTCTTCAAGAGGTAGGTGTAAAATTCTGAGTAGTAATTTCTTATTCTTACAAAAGGAGAAACCAGACAAGCGTTGTGCACAGGTATGGCTTTCACACTATGATTTTCCCAATGGCTATATATAAATTAAAATTCACCTGAAATTGAATGAATGCCTTGGGTATTGTTGCAGTGCTTTTTGCTGTGGCCACCTCTGCTTGTCTCAGTAGAGACATCATTGATATGGCACTTAGGAAAATGTGTCAGGAATGTGAAGCAATGACAAAGTCATCCCTACATAAGGAAAAAAGGATAATAAAATATTTACTAATCCCTTACAGGATGCTCAGAAACAGTACAGGGCAGCTGTAGTCAGTTGTGCCCTTCTGTCAAACCAGAAGGGTTTGAGTCATGACTCTGCATGGAGCACTTTGCAATGAAGTCTCAGAGCTATTTGCAAGTTTCACAACAAATACTCTCTGCTGACGTGTGGCATCATGCCTCCAAGGTACTGTGGTCCCAGGTGTGCTTGTTAAATGATAGCAGCATGGATTGCATTTCATCCTGGCATGATGTTTGGATGCAGAGAATGAGCTTTTCAATTACTGCCATGTCTCTGTGCAGCCTGAACCAGTTCAGAACAAAGGGGATGTCCACGTGCTTCAGCTGTTTTTTTGTTCTGTTGAAGCTATGGCTCTATAGGCAAAGGATTTCTATGTTGTATCTTCACTGAACACTTTCTCACAGTGCCTGCTTTGAATGTTACTAGGGCAAAGTGCCTCATGCATGTTTTCCTTTTCCCCCCCACCTTGTTTAACATCTTTAAGAATCTCCTCCAACACTTCCCACACAAACCTCAGTGAATTTAGCTTTGCAAGCCCTGTAAAGATACGTGTTAGCATCCTCCCTAACAAGCAAGACAGTTAAGTTAGAAAAGGCTAAAGGACACAGAGATACCAAGCAAAATGGATTTGAGGCTTCTAAATATCTTTGAAGTCCTGAATCTTCAAGCCCTGCCTGTGGTTTAACAGTAAGTCCTTCTCAGGACAGGAAACAGTCTTCTGATGTTCCACTTTTTTTCTTATCAGCTTCTCCAACTTATATTTTAGTTTTGATCCCATTTGCTAGGAGTCCTTATCTTAAATTCCACTGATTGTGGATCTCTCCCAAACACACAGCTGTAACACTAGGGCTAAATCATGCCTTTCAGACTGGCTCTTGCCACTTAAAAGAACTTTCACCACAAGAAAAATACTCTTTATCTGATTGACGTTAAAGTGAGCCTGAAAAAATACTCTGTCATGGCTGAAAACCTTACACTGCTATCCACAGGAAGAAAGAGAATACAAACATAGGTAACTGAAACAGCTTGTGAGCACTGCATTGCTACAGCATGTGGTGGGAACATGTATGCAAGGTCTTTTGTATTGTACTTGCCCATGCAAAGTGAAGTTCAGGAGGGTTTGTAGGCACCTCTGCCTTTGAGGTTAATACAAGTAGCTTGTGAACACTTAGAGAAAATGTGAATCTCTCTTTCCTTGGTTTGCTTGCTCCCCCCCTCGAGAGGCAAGAGTCATTGCTAGAGCTAAAAGTAATCTTCGTTCAGCACATGGTAATTAATGTAAGTTACTTCATCTTTTAATCACATACATTTCTCCTGAGGTAGCGAGATACTGCACACTGTTTTAGAGAGGAAGTGAAGAAAGTGATTGCCTGGTTTTGAAATAAGGGAGGAATTCAGCCACTGTGTAATTATTCAAGTGAGAAGTTGGTCCTGTCTGTCTTTAATATTCCAAAGTGGTATTTGATGTAAGTCCTTGCCCAGAGTTCATTACATGAGCTCTGAGCTCAATTTGAGCATGCTGAGTGCCAAGCTGAGTGTGCAGCATGTTTTATAACCAAGTAGAATGACGTCATCCTAGTGATCCTGCAGTTCCCTAGCTCCTTGGGAGAAGGCACAGCTTTGTCTTCAGTCTCAAGATGAAATGGAGTATATCTGACGAGATTCCCTTGGTATTTGCAGTGTGGAATGTGTGAGGAACACTGTTTTGCACCTCCACCAAGAACAGTCCCTTTTTGCCTTACTGAAAAAACAAAACAAAAAAACCCCAAAAAACCAAAACCCGAAACAAAACAAACAAAAAAAGTAAAAAGCTACTTTCCTACTAATATTTTTCTTTACAGAAAATGACATTTTTCCTTTACAGATCCCCAAGGGACTGATTTACAGGAAGACCCACAGAGTCCCTTTTCAGGTGGGTAAAACAAGCTGCAGGGAAGCACAGTTGTTTGTTGGCACCCATCCCATGGCAAACCCTGGCTTAGTGCTGGGGGCTGCTAGGCTGCTGCTGAGGGCTCTGGGCTGAACCACGCTAGCTTTTCATGAAGCAGGAAGAGAAATGTAGAAAGCAGGAGCTTTCATAACGGTTTGTCATTGCTGCTTTACAGACATACTGGTCAGAGCACCTGAGAAGCCAGCAATCCCTTCTCCCTCTCCACTTCGTCCTGACTTCAGCTAGAGTCACCGGAGTGCTGAAGGCCATCAGCATGTGCACACGGAGTCCCCGTGCCCGTCCGCAGCAGTGGGTGGTGCCGGCTATTTCAGCCGCTGTTTACCGTAAGTAAGAAAGTCTGCAATGATATAGCGTGAATGTGAGTGCCAGGGAACAGGCAGGATGCCAGCCACCCCACCGAGGATGGGCTTGGAATAGCATGCACAACGCCAGGTACAGCTCTGGGGGATAGTCAAGGAGAAAGACTCCAATTGCACCAATAGACTGTCTTCAGGATATCATAGGGGCAGAATGAAATTCTCACTGCATGACCAAGCCCTAAGAGCGAGCAGCCTCTCCCGGCCCCTGAAAATCCCTGCTGGCAGACTCAGTGCAAATGTGCTGTCCCCTGTTATGACAAATCTCTGATGAGCCAAGGTCAGAAAGCAGAAAGTTTTAGCTGCTCTATCATGGCAGGAACAAAACAAAACAAAACAAGCCTTGTTTTAAACTAAGCTGGTTTAAGTAAGTGTTCTTTAAACCACATCAGAGTAGACACCTAACAATATTTGTGAATAAGTATCTGTGACGTGTTTAAGTCTGGCTCAGTATGTATCAGCAAAGTGGTATTTGTGTTGCTTTTGTTTTAACAAGAGCCAACAGTGTTTCTAGAAGGTGGTCTGAAAAAAGGTATTTCTGGGGGGTTTTCCCACTTCGCATCCCACAGAGAAATACCTGCTCACCAGTAGCCCCACCTCAGGACTTCCGAGTAAAAAAACCTTCCCAGCGCATTGAATTTGGTGCAGTTACACTTCACTTTCACTGGATGAAGTCAGTTCATAATCTGCCTCTTAGGTTGTTGTGGGTTTAAGATTGGATTTCTCAACCACAGAGAAAAGTCCTCCAGAAGTACCAAAGAGTACAAGAGGTGGACACCAGAAAATGTAATCTTTTGTTATTTCATTCCCATCAGCCTGCACCCTATATAGAGGGACATTTCTGTCCTGCCCCTTTTCTCCCCCTCCCTGCTCCCAGCATACATCAGCTGGTATTTTGGGGCAGCCTTTTTGGCCTTGGGCAGCCAGGCTCATTTTTTGCTGCATAATCCAGGCTTGGTATGGGGAGAGAGCTGGGAGGCATGGTGGGGGCATCGAGTCTTGGTGTTAGGCCTGGGACGGGGGGAAGGCTTTGGAAAGTTTTGGCCTAATGAGATTATAGTAAGCCCAGGTCAGAGGACTGGGCTGAGGCTGAGTAAGAATTTGTGCACTTTGTATTTCTGTATATATTTGTGAATTGCATTTCCATTTAAACTTCCAATCCAGTGTGAAGTGTTTTTACTTTACTCCTTTGGGAAGAGGCAAAAGAACTTTCTCTCCACTCAAACCCAAGACATAGGTGTTATTTCTTTTTATGCACAGATCCACCTCCAAGATAATTTTGACCTTGTGAATGAAAAATAACCTGACATTGGTTACAAATCCATGATCACATTATTATGATCTGTACCTGAAATGCCATAGTGCTATGGCTGAGCAGAGGCCAGACATATTCCCTGCTGCTCCCTGATCTTACATTTTCTTCAGTCTGATGCTACTGCTGTAAGCAGAGAGAGCACTGCCTGCACAGGGATGCTCTTCACAGCTTCACAACTGAGCTGACCCAGTGCCAGCTAAGGTACACTAGCAATATGCAGGAAGCCACTGAGGGACCAAGAGTGCACCACAAAAAAAAAAAAAAAAAAAAAAAAAGAAAGAATCAATTCCTAATTTAAACAGGTCTTTGTATATGTATTTGTATTTTTCTCTGTCTCTCCCTTGACCTTTCATCTTATTTAACTTTCTTAAAAGACAGATATGAACTCTAAAGTTAATGCACAGATGGGAACGTAAAGCAAGAGAATGGGTTGTAATGGTGATGATGATGCATTTGAAGTTCTCCACCAAGAACAAAGCTTTTCCTTTATTTTTGATGGGCTGTGAGGAAGTTGGACTACTTCTCAAGTGTCCTTTTCTGTATGTCAATACAAATGATCTCTTTGGGCATGCTCAGAAATTTTGGGCTTAATAAATGATCACTCTAGACCACATGCTTCCACATCTGGGAAGTGATGTGAGTTTTTTCTGTCTTTGTGGGGTGTTAGAGATGAGGAAATGTTGAATACTGCATGACACAAGGTGGGGACACTGGAGTTCATAAATCAAGCTTGAGCTACCCCAAAGTCAGACCACTGAAGTCACAGCAAGGCTCTGCAGGCAAAAATGACAGCCAGGTTTTCATCTGTATGCCATGGCATTACAGGTTGATACTATGATTCTTTTCTTCTTTAAAGCTTTCATGTCACAGTAATCAAAGCCCCCTATCTTCCTTTCAATAATAGCATGAACAGTAGTTAGCCCAGGCCTGAAAGAGGCTTTGATGAGATACTGCTCTTTGGTAAGCCATTTCAAGGACAAGAGGCAAAGTATTTTCTTTACTTGGAAGAGGGATCTGATGAGCAATTTGCTTTTCTTTTGCTGAGACCGAGCAGAGCTTTGTTACCTCCATAATATAGAAATTGCAGAGGTGGTTTATGGCTACTGCTCTTCTGGCTTTACCTCTGGGCTTGTGCAAGAATAAAAAGCTCTGAATAAAGCCAGCAGCCTCTCCCTACTGGTAAACTGAACCTCAACACCATCATCTCTCCAAAGTTCCCTCCCCACAGCTGTTTTTCCTGCCTATGGCTGCTCTGGGAGGCCTTCAGGAATTAGGAGTGCAGTGAAACCCAGGAGTGCTGCTGGCCCAGGAAAGAGTTGAGCTGCAGCTTCGTGAACAGCTCTGGGCAGAAAGGGGTGAACATGCAAATAAGGTTTTGGGTTGGGCTGGCCAGCCTGAGTGGTGCTGGGCCACCCTGTAAGGCATGAAACACACCAAATTCATGAAAGCAAGCAGGGTTGCTATTGACTCTTGCTACACGAACACTTCACAAACTGAAGGCTACTGGAAGGTAATTTCCCCAAGTGTCTTACTATACAGGCCGTGAGGTACGTCTGCCTCTCACTGCACAGCAACAAGCTACAGAGCCTAGCTGCGGCTTTCAGGCCAGGCCAGGGCAGGAGGTGCTGGGGTGGCCACAGGCATTTCCTGACTATGTGCTTTCCGACACTGTAGGTAGAACATAGGGATTTTGTTTAGAAAGGGAGAGAAAACTTGAGTCTATCCAATTGGCTGCAAAGTGCTTCCAAACAGAGGGACTTCACATACGAGTTTTGACCCAGCCCAGCTTTGATGGTGGCTACCTGCGGGACACCTGCCCTGAGGGTTAAGGTAACTCAGCAGCTTTGTCATGGCCCAAGCCTTGCAGATAGGAGCTCAGTGGATGCTGTGGCCACTGTGAGCTGGTGGCTCTCATTCAACAATGCCAGAGCTGTGTCCCGAGCAGGGACCAGGGGGAAAGGAAATTC
Organism: Eubucco bourcierii; assembly: GCA_013396675.1. Lineage (NCBI taxonomy): Eukaryota > Metazoa > Chordata > Aves > Piciformes > Ramphastidae > Eubucco > Eubucco bourcierii. Next base: position 102,093 of record VWZE01015197.1, read on the forward strand.
CTCACCCAACAGTAGCACGGAATGTTATTCACATGCTTAATTCCGCAGGATCGAGAACGTTAAGAGGAAGGAGACATGCTAAGCAAGTGTTGCACAAGATGGAGGCATTTGCGAAAGGGCTGCTGGAGGCTACAGAGGCAAAGCCATGACTGGAAATAACCCCTTGCCTTGCCCGGCCTGCGGTCAGGTAGGGAGCAGGACGCAGGCTCGGGGTTACTTCTCGGTTACTCCTAGGGGAAGTGCTGCGTTACGGAAGCGGAGGGTCAGGGCGACTCGGCTGGGGTTTGTGTGTCGTCCCAGCCAGCCGCCTCCTCAGCCGCGGGCACAGCCCTGGCGGCTGCCGCCGACCCTTGGGCGCCGTCGCAGCCGCCGTTTCCTCCGGGACGTGCAGCGGGAGGTCTGACGGCCGCCACCACCGCGTTCTTCCGCGCCATGCGTGGCCAGCGGCTGACGAGAACCGCGCCGGCACAGCTTCCACCCAGAGTAAAACATAGGTCATCTACCTCCGCCCGAGGCTGCCATGTCGGCATGCCCTTGGCCACGGTCGCGGCGGAGAAAGGAAGGCACCGTCCGCCTGCAAGGTCATGTTTATTCAAGCAAGCACAGAGTTGGCTCCCGCCTGCCGCCCCCAGGCAGGAAGTGGCGCTGGGCGGCCTCTCCCGGCGGCGTGGGGCGGGGGCTCGGCACGACTCGGCACAGGCCCTCCGCGCAGAAAATGGCGGCCGCACGAGGTGAGGGGGGAAGGCAGCCCACATGGCGGCGAGAGGCGCACCTGAGTGCGGCTGGGTGGCGCATGGTCTGTGCGGAACGGCGGTGTTGGCCTCTCGCTCCGCTCCCAGGTCACATAAAGGCATCACGTAGCGACTCAGCACGGAGAGGGTAAGCTGCCCCGGGAAGCCGGGCTAGGCCTTGTCTCCGTCCCGCCAGAGCGGGTGTCCCGAGTGGTGGGCGCCTTTCCAGGCCACATCTTCTTGCTCCCGGCGAGGGAGCCGTGTGCGCCACTCCCTGCTTGCTGCGGGCTTGGTCACTCCTGTGTCATCCTGCAGGGTCGGCCGCTGTTATGTGCATCTTGCCCGGAAACCCCTGCCGCCGTGTCTGTGCCGGTGACGAGGCGCTTCTGCCCGCAGCCCTTTTGCCGGGGTGACAGGTAAGCGTTGCCTGGTTCCTTGCGATGCTGCTGAGCCTTGCAGCCTGCGCGCAGGACTTGGCGCGGGTAAAACCCAGAGCAGCGTGGCCGGCCCTGGGTGAGCAGGGGTGGCCAATAGATACGGCTTTACGTAGTGTGAGACTCTCACTCTAAACTGCCACAGCCTTTCTGGTGTTGCGGATAGGCCACGGCTTTGTGTCTGCAGAAAAAACTCTTCCAGACAGCTCCATCTGTGGCATAAGCAGCCTTTTGGCAGAGTGCAGCCCCTTTCAGACATTTTATGATACATTTCAGGCCTTGGTGTGGCTCTCATCAGAACAAGTAATACTTAGAACATAAGCCAGCTTGGAGAAGGTTTAACTAAGCTGGGGCCAGAACAGCTGAGTCGCAGTATATATAGGTAATTGAGCACACACAAGCATAAATGCAGCAGAGAGAAAATGTAACAAAAACTCAGTGTTGGGTTTTGGACTGTTCCAGGACTGTGCAGAGAGTTAGTGGCATCTAGGTGCTGAGCCGAAGGTGAAGCATAGCCTCTCCTGTGCGTGGTCCTTGGCTGCCTTGCTGTGCATGACTAATGAGCAGTGTTGATTACTCTTGGAAAACAAGCAGGCAGTTAAAAACATACATGTGAGTTTGAGGTTAGGAATAGCTAAATGCCATCCTGGCCAGGAGGACAGCAGGATACATTAGGCTCAGAAGTCTCCTTTAGGAGAGTGTAGTCAGCTTCTGAGACTTCCCATGAGTTTCTTACAGAGATTCTGGAGGACTAAGAAAGTGGAGCCAGTGACATTATATTGACTCCACTGATACTATCCTCCTAAATTAAGTGGTAGAAGAACAAGGCCTGCCTGTGAGATAAATGTCAGGACCTACTTCATCTACCCACAAGGTTTTAATTGCAGTTAGCAGGAGCAAGTTGAAGTGAGGTGTTTCTGTAGAAGATGGTGGATGTGTTTGCTTTGAATTGAACACACAAACCCGTATTTCAGGGCAGTTGTGTTGCCTGTTGTATTTGTGCTTTTGACATCTCACCCGTGGGTTTTGCTTACAGGCCTGTGGTTCCCTTTGTTCCTGGCTCCAGCCCTTGGTGAGGAGGGACACTGAACATGCTGAAGGATTACGGTAACCAGATTGGAAACTGTCAGTTTAGCTATGGACTGCATAAACCTGTCTGATAACCAGTGCAGCCTCGTGGAAGGGGTTCACGTCATGCCCTCCAGTGGCAACAGCAAGTACTGATAGTGCAACGAAGGGAATTGGGAAAAGTGATCCTTTTTTTTGCTCATCTTAAAAGGGCTTGAGAGTAACTCCTTTTAAACCTAATGGCCTTTAGGCACCCTTAGCAAAGTTAGCTGCTGGGTGAAGTGTGTTGGGAATATCCTATTTTTCGGCAGTTCCTGCTGCTGCAAGCTCTGCAGGGATGCCAGGGTCACTGTTGCAAATTAGGGAGTCAATGGGATTCAGGTAGATAGTACCAGAGCTGTAGGCATGCGCTCTGTCCTTCAAAGAAAATGAATTCTACTGTGTGCCAGTAAATGCACGTAGTGAAAAAGAACAGAAAGAAAAATGCCGACAGGTATCAAGAAAAATGCATCTTGCAGCACATCATTTGCTGTCGGAGACAAAAAACTACTCATTTTCAGCTGACTGGTGTCCTTGCACATGATCTAATTGAGTTGTAAGCCACAGTTCCTGTAGACAGGCCAGAGATGAGAACTGATTTTGCCTTGTGTGATACACCTTTCAATGCAAAGAAATAACTCAGATTGGCAGCTGAATGCAGCTCTCCAAGATGAATGCTATACCCAGGATTCAAGGTAAATGACACAAATTAACACTTGGTGTTAGTCTCCTTCAGGGTACCATCCTGGACCTGTTAATGCCATTTAATTTCAATAGGAGACTCCTCTTTTGCTGTCAGATGCAGCTTCCAGTTCTGTACAGGGTTTGGTATGGCATTTCCCCTATTTGGTGCATTGAGACAGAAAGATGAGGTTGGTGTGAAGTTTGAGCTTGGATGCTATACTGGTGTCGTACAGAGTATGCTCTGTAGTGAGAGTGGTGACTTCCCTGTAAAGGACTTAAATATAATTCACAGTGACAGCTGGTGTTAAAGCTTGCAAGTTGTTTATGCCTTTTGCTGTATAAATACTTAAGTGAGAGGACCAGGATTCCTAAGGGAGGAAATGCTTGGGTTATTGCTGACAGATTAAGCAGCAACATGCAGGCTCATTTCCCATATTGTTTTTAACCTGCTAGCCAATTAATGGTTTTTATGTTTTTTTTTTTTTCCAGATAGCTCTGTCGTTGCCACTGTAGCTGTCCTGTACCGTGCCTGGTGATGACCACCAAGTCACATTCTGCTGAGCAGGATGCTCCATACTTAACCGTCAGGCCTGCATGCTCTTGACAGATTCATCAAACTGGCAACATGACACAACTGTTTGCTACCCATAGACTCCCATTCCAAGGGTGCCTGATTCCCTTGCATTTGCCTCAGATAATCTGTTCTTGCAGCAGTCCTGTGAGAAGGTTGTGAAGTTGCAGAGACTCTAATGGAACCTCACCACTTGAGAAATATTTGGGATTGGGTTCTTGAGTCATCTGAGGTTAACAGCCAGTCTTGGTGCTGGCATACAGGTATGATTTAGACACTTGAGGTGAAAACTGTTGGTGAGGAGAGGTGTTGTGGGCAGTTGTTCACAACAGAGTACCTGCCTTCATCACAATCACTGGGTTCACTAGCAGCATTTCTACATTTAAAGGCTTGCTAGGAGGTTCAGGCAGCTTTATTCCTCTGCTCTGGTACTTCCATGTTTTTCAGATACCTAACTGAAGAGTGTGGCTGTGGATTTTTGCCAGATTAAGGTAAAACATTTTCCAGTGGCTGAAAGCTGGACCTTGAATCAAGGCCTATCTTTTTAAAGCAAAAAAAATGGTGCTTTCTCCCTGTTTTATTCCCTGGTACTTAAGGTGCTGTTCTGTGCCATGGCCTTGCCAGTGTCAACAGGGCTCACCAGACCACCACCTGCCCTCTGCAGTGGTTGCTGGTGGAGTCACCTCTTTTCTGGTACACACAAGTTGTGCTCACTACAAGACACAGGGACTGAAGGTCTGTGACCTGCCATACAGGAGGTCTGACAAAGTGATCAAAACAACCTTTACTGCCCTGGAAATCTGAATTTCTGATAGGCTAAGAAATGGCTCAGTGTCACTAAACCTGTGACCTGAGACTTGCAAAATGGGTATCAGAGAGGATAGTACCAATTGCTGCTGTAATGACACACAGCTCTTGGATTTATGGTTTCTGCAAAGCTTGCTTTTGGGGGGACTTTAAAAGTTACTTTGGGAGACTTCAGAGTTACATGGGGAGGAACAGACAAGCTCTTGGTACACAGTTCTTCGTCAGATCTCTTCAGTTTCACCAGGCTGCTTTTCTCTATAGAGACCCTCTATATTATATAGGCCACCACCTGTTCCTCACTGTCCCCTAGAGTGGAAACTTCAACCACTGATTTTTTTGTAATGAATGTGCAATAAATCTGCGGAAAAGCTTCTCTGTCAATGACCCTTGATTGAATTCGGGTAGTTTTGGCTTAGAGGCAGTCAAGCACTGCAGAAGGGCTTAGTTTCATTTTGTTTTTTCCTGGCTGAATGAATGAGAAGCCTGGGCATTCTGTAAAATGTCTTTTAATATTTCAGACTAGTGCATGCTTGGGTATTCCAGAAAGCCTCACTGTGTATGGTAGGCACCAACAGTTCACACACACAAGGGAGGCGTATTTGATTATCTTGTGCCACAGACTTCATGTAGCAACAAAAATCTTGATGGTGAGATCAGCTTCATGATTGGAGTATTTTGAACTCTGTCTAGCAGCTGTGCAGTGATAATGCCTTTTGCTGGTTTTGTTTTCTTTTGAAATTTTAGTCTTCATCAGATTCAAGAGTGGAATTCACGATTGTTCTGGAACAGAGGAGTTCCCTAGGCATGAGATGGGTACTGGGGGCACCAGCAGTCCAGATGGCACTGCTACCTGGTGACAGCATCATCTCAAAAGGATGGCGTCAGTTTCTAACTGGAGAATTGTAGGATGCTGATGGATCTTCTGATCAAAGTGGCTTTCTGCTAAGTAAGAGCCTGTCTAACAGGACAGAAGCTGTCACAAGGGCTCATACCTGGCTGCTGTTCTGGGTCAGGGTTGCTTTGCTCTCTTGGGAGAGAGCAGGCTTACAGGGGCCGTGATGGAGCAGCTAATGCTGAAAAGGCATCACTCAGTGCAGGTTATCCATAGATGTGGTAACTACAGAGGCGGGGTTATGGAAGGGCAGCCCATGGGGGTGTTGCAATCCCAGTATGTATCTGTAAGATGCCAGGTGTTTCCAGGGCAAAGCAGGGGTGGACGTAGTGCTGGAAGTGGGAGCTGAATGTATAAAGGTGCTGGGCGATGTCTGCATTGAAAAATGAGAGTCTGCGGTTCTCGTAGTCCAGCAGGATGCCAACTCTTCGGGGAGGGACAGTAAATCTGATATCTGGTGTCATCCCACTGTGCAGGAACTCATACTTGTGCCTGTAGGCAAGAGACAGAAAACCTGAGGACATCCTGGCTGATCTCAAAAGGAAGAGCTTTGAGCATGTATGTATGTTCCTGCTTCCCAGTCCCTCCCTTCTGTGTGCCTTGTGCTTACTGCCCCAGTACCATCCAGTTCACTGAGCAGTGGCTGTTTGCTGAGGAGCAGGCTCAGGCCTGCCTCTCTAACCTGAACAAGCATTGTCTCATGCCCCATTCTGGCTGCCTAGGCATAGGTGGTAGCCCTTAGATATGCATGAGGTCTAAAGCGTAGAGTCATAGAATGGTCTGGATTGGAAGGGACCGCCAAAGGTCACCCAGTCCAACCCCCTCTGCAGCAAGCAGGGGCATCCTCAAACTAGAGCAGATTGCCCAGAGTCCCGTCGAGCTTCACCCTGAGTATCTCCAGGGATGGGCCCCAACCACTCCCCAGGCAACCTGTTCTAGTGTTCCCCTACCCTCATGGCAAAGAACTTGTTCCTAACAACCAATTTAAATCTGTTCTTTGCTAGTTTGAAACCATTGCCCCTTGTCCTGTCACTGCAGGCCTATGTAAACAGTTTCTCTCCATGCTTCTTGTAGGTTCCTTTCAGGTACTGGAAGGCTGCTATTAGGTCTTCCCAGAACCTCTTTTCCAGACCAAACAACCTCAGTTCCCTCAGCCTGTCTTCATAGCAGAGGTGCTCCAAACCCCTGATCATTTTCATGGACCTCCTCTGGACCTGCTCCATCAGGTCCATGTCCTTCTTGTATTGAGGGCTCCAGACCTGGAAGCAGTACTTTGGACTCTCTTTCTTGTGGGTCTTGGAGGGCAATGTCAATGTCCCATAAATGGGAGCATGTACCCTTGCCACTAGTCTTAGCCTGAAGTCCCTGCCTGTGTGAAGGAACTGTCCTCTGTTGGGCCAGTTAGGCTTGCCCTTGTCATCTGCTCAACCAGGCCCTAGAGAGCTGTAGGCATGCCAACAAGGGCATTGCTGAGATGAACTCAGTTCTGTTCTTTTAGGTCCTGTCATGGGCTCCCTGAGGAACTGAGCCCTCTTTCCTGCCAGTGTTAGAGGAACTGCTCATGTCCACCTTCACAGCAGCAGCAGTGAAGGAGCCTAATCCCTTGGGCAGAAGCTGCCTGGCTCTCAGTGTGGCTAGGCACCCTCCAGACCATTGGACACCGTTTTCTAAACCCCACTCTCGAAACAACCTTCTGGTTACTTTTCCTACAAGACCTCCCTGCTCAGCCAGTGTAGTGTTGATGTGGAAGTTCCAGTCTTCATGCTCATTTACTAGAAGGGGACATATTTTAATAGTGAATTGTTCTCAGGGAATTGTTCTCTAAACACAGCTTTGTCATGAGGATAGTCCTCTTCCTCGTGCAGTCACTGAGTAGTGCTGAAGTCCTTTAACAGTGACTCAGCTCTCCCAAGTGTGGCCTGGAACAACCGAAAAACTGAGGCTTCTGAGCAGAAATGAGATTTATCCAGGGGAAGTGAGTTCTTTGGCATTCCTTAAGGGCCAGCTTCTTCACTAACCACCTCCACTCACACCACTCAAGCCTGAGAAAATTTCCCATCTGAAATGGGTATAACTGACTCAAACTGAGCAATGGCCCAGCTCCCTTGTCTCTCTGAAGTCCATGCTCATTGGGACCTATAAGAAAGGGACAATTTTTACCAGGGCCTCTTGCAACAGGTCAAGGGGTGATGGTTTTAAACGGAAAGAGGGGAGATTAGACTGGATAAAAGGAAGCCTTTTTTCACAGTGAGGGTGGTGAAATACTGAACAGGTTGCCCAGAGGTAGTAGCTGCCCTATCCCAGGAAACAGTCAAAGTCAAGTTGGACAGGGCTTCCAGTAATCTGACCTAGTTAAAGATGTCCCTGATTAATGCATGGGGGTTGGACTACATGACCTTGGAAAGTCTCTTCCGAGCCAAAACATTAAATGATTGCTCTAGAAGAATGAGAACAAACCTCAATGTACCTCTTAGCTCAATGTAGCAAAGAAATCCCATTAGCCTGCCTGCAGTGTGAGGGGAGTCATTAGCTTTTGTGGGTTTGGTGTCCCTCATTAAGCAGCATTTCTTGCTGAGTGGGAGGTGAGTGCCAGCACTGCTGAGGACCATGGCTGTGCAGCAGGTGCCTGGGGAGAAGCGTGTGCTCCAGCCAACTGAGCTGCATCTAAAAGCCTCCCTGTGTACCAGCAGGCAGAGGACAGGCAGATTTGTGCTCGTGCTATGCCATCCTTACCATGCTGAGGACACTCAAGTGCTCTGCAGGCTTCCTGTTCAAGGGAACCCAGCAGCACCCTGACAACAACTGCAGGCTGGGCAGTGAGGCATTCAGACTAGAAGTACTCAAGTATGCCTGGGGGTGTGACTTGTTTTCTTCCTTCTGGGTGCTCCACAGGATGTCCCAATCTTACATGGGAATCAAAGGCAAAGGTGCTAATCCAGTGGTGCCCGGGGAAAGCCAGCAGGTTCGGCTGAGACAAAGGGGAGCTGGCATTTCTGCATGCAGCTAGGCTGTGAGCTACTTCCATAGGTAGTAGAGAGAGCAAAACTAATTGCATATAACTGGGTTTAGCCAGATACGTAGGTTATAGGTTACACGGATCTGTTACTCTGTCCTCCCACTGGGGGTTCAGTGACCTAAACCCAAGGTCCTTACAGCTAAGATTTTATTCAGATTTGTTCCTGGGACATTCAATGTAAGAATGTCATTAAGAAAGAGGATTTGGTTAAAGGTGCCAGTATCTTCTCAACACCAGTTCACATTGCAGTGATGGAATGTCCCCGGTAAGTGTTTGGCTGGGTTTGATACTAAATGTCTGGCTCCCTCCTGCAATCAGGAGCCCTCAGCTGCTTTGCCTGCAGGTGTACATGTAGGAGTGTTCCTGTAAGCAGATCTGGAGCCTCTGCAGCCCTTACCTTGATGGTGTGATGATATGCCTCATGCACCAGGACGAGTTGTTTGCCCCCAGATAACCGTGTCTTGGAGTGTTCTCAAAAGCCACACCAATTCTGTATTCCGTATCTTCTGCAACTTCCACTTCCCAGTAATGCTTTCCTGGAAATGGGATCAGACTACCCAGGATCCCAATGCACCTGTGGGAGGCAGACAGGAATATATGCTATGTCAGAGACTCTCTGCAACGCTATTTACAATGTTCAGGTATGCAATGACATTACATATCAATAAACAAAAGTCACTTTTGCTGTCTCCTCAGCAGTGCAGCACAGATTGTTGACTACAGCAAAGTCTACATGCCAAGGACTTGACACACAATCTGCAGTTTTATTTGTGACACCTACTCTGTTTTTACCTGTGGGTAGCTTTGTAGAAATGAGTGCCCTGGGCACTTTCAAGCATAAGGAGAACAGCATGCTATGCTGCCTGAGTTTTTTTGGGAAAGTTATTACTTCTTAGAGTGCTCTGGTGAACCCCACTATAGCAGGGGAAAAAGGCTACAGATTTTGTACTTTCACCCCAAACAGCCCAGGGCTTGAAATGTCACTCGCCATCAAGAACTGAGAACTGTAACAGTATGAACCTGCTGGGGCAGCTGCAGAGGGGGAGCCTTGCCTGTGCTGTGTTCGGAGAGACCAGCAAGAATTGAAGACAGAAGGAGAGCTTGGAATATGCTGAGGTATGTGGGCTGTGAAAAAATGTAACAGTAGACTGTGGTTCTGTGAAGGTTTGGGAGTTCCCTGCCCCCCCACACTTTGTAAAATGACCCAGACTAGAACTCAGCCGGCTGGAAGTTAAATGATGAAGCTGTATTTACAGCTTTGCACAATGTACAGCAGATATTTACACTATATACAGAATATTTACAGAAATATACAAGTAAAAGGTAATACAGCAACACAACTCCCCTCCCAGAAATCAGAGACCCCAGGAGGGGCTCCCAACCACCCTTCCACCTTCTCCCCACCTCTGTACCTTACCCCAAGGTTTGCCTTACGTGCAAGGTAAATTAGGAGGATCGGCCAGGAGGGTTAGAAGAAAAGTGGTTAGTGAGGATTAATCAGCAGAAGAGCCAGAGCCCAGAAGCTGCTAGATTGCCCCAGCAGCTGCTGTTCCAGCAAGAGCCAGAGAGAGACTGACTTATCTATTGTTTTGGTTAGTATTCCCAAACAATCTCTTAGCAAGCGTATGAGTGAAGTAGACATCATGATGTCTACTATATACAGCTTATAGTGTAATTTTCTCTATTAAAATATTCTAATTAGCCTCAAACCAGCACAGGTTCCTAGCCTTCCTAGCTGTGTAGAAGATAATTCTTTAAAAAGATGTGTGGGAGAGACCTTTCAGCTTGGCTTACACACTCAGGGGAGCTGGGCACTTAGACTACACAAGTCTGCAAAACCACAGATTCTGAAGCAAGAAACTTGGGCAAAAGAACCCATGCCAAATGCTTCTGAAACACGCTAACTTGATTTAAGAGAGCAACATGAATCCTGTAGGACCACACTCTAGCTTTTCCTAAGGAAAAGTACATGGTATATTAACTGGCTGTCATTGCTGCATCACGAGAGATAACAGGTTTCAAAATACACCTTCAGTTTTGGATGGGTGGTCACATGCAACCTGTATGTTTCTGTGGTAGGGTCATATAAAGTTGTAAATTCCAAAGGCAAAAGATGTTGCTGCCAGAGGCCGAGCTGGCCTGCCTCTAGGTTATGCTGAGAAAGAGCTGCACTCAGCATTCAGAGGGCCTGCAGTATAAGGACAGGCATGCACAGCAAGATGTACTCTGCCATCTCGGCAGCAATTGCTTAAAGCAAGTTCATTGCAAGTGCATGTAGATGTCTTGGGAGCAGTTTAAAGGCTGCTGAAATCAGGATTCAGTGAGGCTGTGTTGCTGCAGCTTGAGAAGGAAAAAGAATGATGCAAAATAGATGAGTATAAACATCTGTGAGCAAAATATTACTACAGTAAAGTGAGTTGCAAAGGCACCAAGGCAAACCTAAGTCTGACCGTAGGAGCTGCTGTGGTTTGGAAACACATCACACAGACTTTACAAAGAAGAGTTTGTGAGTCTTAGTTGTTTCAGCTGGGGAGCTTTTACACTTTTTGGGGGGGGCAGTATCTTGGCCTGAGACTTCTAAAAGTTTACAGTGGCATCAGACAGTCCCAGAGTTCAGACTGTGTGCCAGCTCTGGCTGTTTACGTGAAACATAAGCAGCGTGTGGAAGTGGGACACGGAGCTGGTGGAGGGCCACAAAGATGATGAGAGGGCTGGAGAACCTCCTCTTGGGACTAGGGCTATTCAGCCTAGAGAAAAGAAAGCTTGGGGAGACATTAGAGCAGCCTCCCAGTACCTGAAGAGAGCCTACAAGAAGACCGGGAATGGACTTTTTAGAGGTGCTTGTTGTGATAAGACAAATTGCAATGACAATGGTAGCTTTAGACTAGCGATTAGGTAGTAATTAATAGAATCATAGAATTAATCAGATTGTAAGAGACCTCCAAGCTCATCCAGTCCAACCTATCATCCAGCCCTATCCAATCAACTAGACCATGGCACTAAGTGCCCCATCCAGACTTTCCTTGAACACCTCCAGGGACGGTGACTCCACCATCTCCCTGGGCAGCCCATTCCAATGCCAGTCACACTCTCTGTGAAGAACTTCTTCCTAATAGCCAGCCTAGACCTCCCCTGGCACAACTTGAGACTCTGTCCCCTTGTTCTGTTGCTGGGTGCCTGGGAGAAGAGACCAACTCCACCTGGCTGCAGCCTCCTTTCAGGTAGTCGTAGACAGAAATGTGGTCTGCCCTGAGCCTCCTCTTCTCCAGGCTGCACACCCCCAACTCCCTCAGCCTCTCCTCACAGGGCTGTGCTCCAGGCCCCTCACCAGCTTTGTCGCCCTTCTCTGGACACATTCCAGTCCCTCAACAGCTCTTTGAATTGAGGGGCCCAGAACTGGACACAGCACTCAAGGTGTGGCCTGACCAGTGCTGAGTTCAGGGGCAGAATAACCTCCCTGGTCCTGCTGGCCACACTGTTCCTGATACAGGCCAGGATGCCATTGGCTCTCTTGGGCACACCGCTGGCTCATGTTCAGCTACTATCTACCAGTACCTCCAGGTCCCTTTCTGCCTGGCTGCTCTCCAGCCACTCTGTTCCCAGCCTGTAACACCACTTGGAGTTGTTGTGGCCAAAGTGTAGAACCCTGCACTTAGCCTTGATAAATGTCATTCCATTGGCCTCTGCCCATGCATCCACCCTGTTGAGGTCCCTCTGCAAAGGGTGGGAGAGTGAGGGTGGTGAGGCACTAAAACATTGCCCAAAGAAGTCATGGGTGCCTCCTTACTGGAGGTGTTAAAGGCCAGGTTGGATAAGGCGTTGAGTAACGTGGTCTGGTAGAAGGTGTCCCTGCCCGTGGCAGAGGAGTTGGAACCAGATGATCTTCAAGGTCCCTTCCAACCTAAACCATTCTGTGAATCTATGAATCCCATTTAGTCTTATCATGACTTTAATGAAGAGCATTGTCTATCTGCTGTCTCTTTTCTAGCGATCTCTTTAAGTAACAGTGTACTTCTATGGAAGAACCAAGTTGTGGGCTTGTATTATTCCATTTGCAGATGCCTGTCTTCATGTGGTTCTCCTTGTAAACATGCATTTCAGCAAGCTTACTCTCTCATTTCAATGCCAAAGGGCCTAATTCTTCTTTGAAAGAAACACCTGTAGGCCCAGATAGTATCAGCCAGTTCTGTCAGCAACAGATTTCAAATGTTCAAATTTAGTTCAGTGTTACCCAACATGTCTAAGCAGGTTTGTGTGTAACTGTGGATGGCTGTAATCCTCTTTATAAACTTGCAGTAACTTCCAACTGATGCTTAAGTCCCAAAGAGAAACTAATGGGAGAGACTGAAAATCACAAAACCGATGAGAGCTGCTTGAAAGGCCCATTAGGCACTTCCTGGCAAATATTTAAAAAGCCCAAACAGACCCCACAAGCCCTTTTCAAAGGTGGAATCCAGAGCACCAATGGCCTTTTTTTGCCCATTCTGTCATTATCTGCTGTAGCAAACAAGTTTGATAATATAGCACTATTGGGATTTGAAAAGCTTATAAGATTATATGGGGTTTGCTTTTTTCTTGTTCTTGTGACATTTTTCCTGCTGGCTTTGTGCTATGTAAATACTAAATAGAAAGAAAGTTTTGAACTTTAATGGAAGTTGGTGCACACATCATGCAAAGGGAGATGTTGTAGATAGCATGTGTTAGTCACCTCAGGAATCCTCAGAAAAGAGCAGCAAGCCACGGGGAGTTCAGCAGTAGTGCTCAAGAATGGTAACTCCAATGAAACTGTGGGGCCTGGCTAAATGGATGTGGAGTTTTATGCTCCGTGGGGAAAGCCTAGCTTCAAACTGAATGAAGCCCTTAAAATGAATGTGATTTTCTAAAAGATGAGTACCTCACAAGGCCTGACAAAGATGTTTGCAGTTGTCTAAAACTGAAGACAACAGTAGTCATTTATGAAAAACCCACACATACAGTCTGGAAGTTTCACTTGGTCAGTGTGTGGCTTGAAGGTGAAAAGAGCTGCAGTGCCAGTAAAAGTTTTTAGAGGATTTAAATTCAAGGTAAGGGTGTGTCAGTGTGTGCGAAGCAGCGACATACCACACGCATTAGTTGCAATTGGAATTCTTCCATATACCTTGTAAAACTGTTATCATAGACAGGCAGATCACACTCTGGGTTTTCCAGTTCATCACATGCAATTGTAAATCCATCATCTAGAATTGCCAGTAAAGGATGGGCTGTGTCCTCGTTAAGGCAGAAGTAGGTGCCTGCAAGAGAGAATGCCTGAGGATAACTCCAGGAACTCCTTATGGCATTAGGGCTTGCAGCAAGGATGTGGTGAAATGTTGTCTGGATTCACAAAATGATTAACTAGCGCTCTGGAAGGAATCTGTGGCTGCTATTGAGAGGACAATGGTGCCCATTTGGAGTATTTTCAAATAAATAGGTATTTTACAGCTTAACACTGCTTAGTTACAGGCTTGTGAAGAGCAGAAAGGGAGCCTTAACCCAGCGAGGGCTCAAAGCTGTGGGCATTGTGCAGGAATCAGATAGGCAGAGATGAGAGGTCTTCCCTACAGTTGACTGTCCAGTTTCAAGCCATCTTCCTCAGAACTTGAAGTGATCTATTTTCAGCCACTGAAAGGATAAAAGTATGTCCACTCTTCTCCCTTGGGAGACTTCACAAAGCAGGGCTGACACACCGCACTGCGATGAGCAGCCACCTGCGTCACAGCTGCTCTTTGTAGTTGGTGTTTGTGTATCTACCCCAGTAAGGAAGAATCGAAGGTCATTCCCAGTGCTGGAGGTGAGCACTTGCAGCTGACAGATCCATTTGCATCAGCTGTTTGCATAATGTTGACTCAGGGAAGACAAATCTTTTCATGCTAATCCCAAATGAAATCATTATCATCAAACTGCAAGTTACTTCAGTGCCAATACAATACAAACAGTGACAGGGCTGCTGAAAACAAACACATGCTCTCTGCAAGCAGAATTGACAAATTCAAACACTGAGTTTGATTTAAGCAGTTGAAATGCACACAGACAATCGTAAGACAACGAGAGTCTTCTCCTCCAGGGATTTAAGAATGACCATTTCTTTTCTGTGGTGCCCCTAGTGTGCAGCAGACAGTTTCCTAACTGAAACATGGCCTTTGCAGGTTAATGGGTGCATGGTCAACTTGCTGAGTAAACACAATTGGCAAGCAGCTCAGGGAAAGTAAGGGCAGAACAGACACAGGTGTGGTGTGAATGCACCTGTGAGAAGTGTGGGAGGTTGGAGACACTCCAGTGAACTTGTAGCATCATTATGGCAATGCTGAAAATGTAAACAGATGTGTACCTGTAACATTAAAATGAGCTTTGATTAGATGGTTGGAAGGGTAAATGGCTTCCAACTTCCCTCAGGGGGAGAAGGTTAATCCTTGCCAGTGCAGCACTGAGAGCTGAGATGATAGTGCTGTATCAGTCACCAAATGCAAAGCTTCCAGCTGAGAGTTCGACTGCCTTTTGCCTGATGGCAACCAGCCCTCAGAGCTTCCCCCATCGAGCTAGAGACAGTGAAAGATTTTTTGCATTCCCAAATGACTCTGGAAAGTGCTGACTGTCTCAGCCATACTTTCCAGCAGCAGCAGCAGCATTACAAGGTAATCTCTGAGGTAAAGTAAAATTACACTACAATTTTCTTCACTGGTGTGTCAGTACTTGGCAAGCTGGCAACACCTGGAGGCACTGGGGTGATACTGTCTTGTAAAATTATTAGAAATTTGTCACTTGCAAGTGTCAAATGGACAGAAATAATTTTAAATTACAGAGCTAAAGCAAAGCACTTAATGTTACAAAAAGCTTTTTTTTTTTTTTTCATTCCCAAAAGGTTACTGCATGTGCAGTTAGATGCAAGAGATTAGGACCTGATCCAGAGGCCATTGGAACCAGCAGGAATCTGTCTGTTGAAATAACAGATGCTGCTGCAGTAGGCTGCTGGAATTGTTCTGAGCTGCACAGTACCTGTGGTGTGTATCAGGACAGGTTCACTTCTCTCACTGGAACCGCCCAGGTTTAGGGCTCTAACACAGACGCGATAGCTTTGTGTTGGCTGGAGATGAATTAGGACTTCGCAGTTAGGAATCCCAACAATAGATCTACAGAAAATACATCCAAGGAAAACGAGAGGGTAGAGAAGAAAAACAGGTATTTAAGATTATTTTTCTGACCCACAAAGATGAAATTACATGATCAGTAACCCACCCACAACATGAATCATGGTCTAATATAATCGTTTTGATTGGAAAAGACCTCTGAGATCATGGAGTCCAACCATTGACTGAACGCCATCATGGCTGTTGAACCATACCCTGAAGTGCCATATCTACACATTTTTTTCAAACACACCTCCACCAGCTCCCTGGCAGGCCTGTTCCAATACCTGACTACTCTTTCAGTAAATATCCCATCTACACCTCCCCTGGTGTGATTTGAGGCCATTTTCTCTCGTCCTATCACTTGATACTAGAGAGAAGGGACTAGCACCCACCTCACTCTAACCTTTTCAGATAGTAGGAGAGAGCAATGAGATCTCCCTGCAGCCTCCTCTTCTCCAGGCTAAACACTCCTAGTTCCCTCAGCTGCTCCTTGTGAGACTTGTTCTCCAGATCCTTCACCAGCTTTGTTGCCCTGCTCTGGACACACTCCAGCATTCCAATGTTCTTCTTGTAGTGAGGGGCCCAGAACTGAGCACAGTATTCGAGGTGCAGCCTCAGCAGTGCTCAGTACAGGGGCACAATCACTTCCCTACTCCTGGCCACACTATTCTTGATACAGGCCAGGATGCTGTTTGCTGCCTTGGCCACCTGGGCACACTGCTGGCTCATGTTCAGACAGCTGTTGACCAGCATTCTCAGGTCCTTCCTTAGTGCTGTGTGATGCCACAGGACTTGAAATGGTTTCATCCCTACAGGTTATGGACTCCATAGAATAGTGACTCACTCAGTAATATTGCTGTTTTCTTCATCTGTCAGCTTGGACAACTCAACCGTGTAGGAATCAACAGGGTTAAGGTCTCTAGATTCCCAGCACACCAGTGCTGCGTTTTCACAGCTTCGGATCTTTTCAGTCTTTATAGTAGGTGGTGAAGGAGCTACAAAGCAGACAAAGGAACAATTCTAAGCCATTGCTTGAAGATATTTGCAACAAGCATTCTTTGAAGACTCAGAAAATACAACAAAGTTTACTAATAGTATATAGTTAAAGAAACCTGCTTCCCCAATGGCCAATAAACAGCAGGCAGGGCAATTAACAGTGCTACTCAAAGATTTCATCTGGACTGTAAAGACCACAGGAGAATTATATCAGGGAAGTAACACAGATAGAGACTGATTACACAACTGATTTCTTTCTATCGGTGGGTTTATCTTTGTCATAGAGATGCATCTTTTCTCTGCCCTAAGATGTCAAAGACATCTTTGAATGAGTGTTTTAAAGTCTCACACTGACTTGCTCAATTTCATGTCAGGATTTCACACGATGTGCTTGACTGAACTGCAGTTAGAAAGGGCAGCACAACAGATGAATTCACAAAACACGTACTGGCCAATAAAAGGAGGGACTAGCATCCACTTGGCAGAACTGGGAGACTTGGACTTTATTCCCAGGTCTTCTACATCCCTGCACTTAAATATATTATTTTGTCTCCGTGCTTCATTTTCCTCCACTCTAAAATGGGGACAACTGACCTGATAAGCTCTCCAAGTGAAAGCAAGAAATCTTCATGCAGTCAGTAGACTTAGATCAGAAGAAACAAAGTGCCCAGAAAGCATTACCGGCATAAAATGCAGAGGTGACTGTGAATCTCACAACAAAGTTCACGTAGTAATATGAATAAAATATTTTTACCTGTTACATAAACTGCTTTCTCACTTGGTGGACTGATACCAGAGGCATTTAAAGCACTGACCCAAAATTCATACTGTGTGTTCGGCAGCAGATCAGTAATGGTGCAGTACGTTTCCTTGACTTTTAGCATGTGCTCTGAAATGCAAAGAACAAAGTATTTACAGTGACTTTATACTCGTCCTCCAAGCTGCCTCAAATAATCGAGTTGGGGCACACCATTTTGTGTGCTGAGTTCCAGAGAGCACCTTGTGCTCCATGCCCTTTGATCAGCTGCCAGGCTGTTTCACCATGCTTTCCTGTAAGGAAGCAGTAATCAGGTAAAACATGAGCTTCTGAAGGAAGGAAGGTGCTAACCGCTCATTCTCCATCTTACAAAACTGGAAAAGAATCATGTAATCATCAAGGCAGGAAAAGACCTTTAAGATCATTGAATCTAACAGTAACCCAACTACCATGACCACTAAACTATATCCTGAAGCACTGCTTCTACAGCTTCTTGAATCCATCCAGGGCCGGCAACTCCACCACCTCCCTGGGCAGCCTGTTCCAATGCCACACCACTCTCTAAGAATTTTTTCCTAAAATCCAATCTAAACCTCCCCTGGCACAGCTTAAACCAATTTCCTCTTGTCCTGTTGCTAGCTACTTGGTAGAAGAGACCAGCACCAGCCTTACTCCAGCCTCCTCCAGGTAGCTGTACAGAGCAGTAAGATCTTCTCTTTAGTCTTCTCTTCTCCAGATTAAACAACCCCAGCCCCCTCAGCTGCTCCTCATATGCTGGTCCTCCAAACCCCTCGCCAGCCCCATTGCTCTTCTCTGGACACACTCCAAGACCTCAGTGTCTTTCCCATACTGTGGTGCCCAGAGCTGGACACAGGACTGAAGCTGTGGCCTCCCTAGGGCCAAGTCCAGGGCCACAATCCCTTCCCTACTCCTGCTGGACACACTGTTCCTGATACAGGCCAGGATGCTGTTGGCCTTCTTGGCCAACTGAGCACACTGCTGGCTCATGTCCAGCAGCAACCCCAGATTCTTTCCCACCAGGCTGCTTTCCAGCCACTCTGCCCCAAGCATGTAGCATTACTTGGGTTTGTTGTGACCAAAGTGTGGCACCCAGTCTTGTCAAACCTAAGCCCACTGACCTCAGCCTATTGATTTAACCTGCCCAGACCTCTCTGCAGTGCTCTCCTCCCCTTGAGCAGATCAACGCTCTGCTCAATTTAGTGTCATCTGCAAACTTGCTGATGGTGCCCTTGATCCCTTCATCTGGTTCATTAATAAAGATATTATACACCAAGCCCTGGGGGACACTGCGTGTGACCAGCCACCAGCTGCATTTAACTCAACTCTTTGGGTCTGGCTATTCAGCCAATTTTTAATCCAGCAGAGTCTACCTGGCTATGCCTTGGGCCCCAAGGTTCTTGAGGAGAATCCTGTGGCAGACAGTGTTAAAGGCTTTATTAAAGTCCAGGTAGACAATGTTCTCAGCCTTTCCCTCATCCATTAGGCAGGTTGCCTGGTCATAGAAAGAGATGAGGTTGGTCAAGCAGGACCTGCCTTTCCTGAACCCATGCTGGCTGGGGGTGATCCCACCATTACCCTGTGCTTGCCATGTGAGCACACCCAAGGTGCAATGCTCCATATTCTACCCTAGTACCAAGATCAGGCTGACAGGCCTGGAGTTTCCTGGATCCTCCTTTTGCCCCTTTTTGTAGCTGGGTGTCAGGCTGGCAAGCCTCCAATCATCTGGCACCTCTCCTGTTAACCAGGACTGCTGAGAGATGATGGAGAGAGGCTTGGCAAGTTTCTCCACCAGCTCACTCAGCACTCTTGGGCAAATCCCATCCAGCCTCGTGGACTTGTGAGTGTCCAGGTGGCACAAGAGGTCATCAACTGCTTCCTCCTGGATTATGAGCAATTGATGCTGCGCTGCATCCCTGCTTTCCTTTCTGATTTGGCCATTTAGCACTCTACTGGCTTCTGCATTTGCTGGAGCAGTGACTGGGTGTTTTCAGTAAAAGGTTTTGCAAGCATATTATTAGTAAAGACAGTTTTGTCACAAGGCTGGGACATTTTAGGATAGTCCTGTGGTTCTTTTTTGGTGCACATGGATAATGGGGAGTTACAGCCTATTATTAGCACTGAGATAAACTGTAAAATGACTGTGGGGGTTCAGTGGGTGTGCTGATACTATGATGGCTTGATCTCTATAAAAATAGTGTGCTTTGCAGCAGATGCAACATGTGTCTAATACTGTGCCTGCTCTCCTGTAAAGGAAATGCTACTGCTGAGACTTGACTCTTGTCTATTGTCCTCTTTCCAGTCCTGCTATCCCAGCTATTTGCCCCACCTTGTTTTTGCTTTCTGCAGCTGGCAGCCTGTCAGGGGAAGAGTGACAAAGCCAGAAGCAGGAAATGTAGTGGCAGATATGACAGTGTTGATGGTGAAAAGAGTGCACAGAAAGTGCACAGAGGCATTTTAGAACCAGCTGGTTTTGCCAGTGAAGGGCTGAGGTGTCTCTTTGGGTCCTGGGTGCTTACCTGCTTGTTCAGCGCTATGCCTGTCGTGGCTCACTGGTTTATAGCACAGTTGGTAGTGTTCAACAGTGTCATCCGAGAAGAGGCCCCAGCAAACTCTCAGTGAGGTGCCAGTTGCTGCATTGGGAGCCTGGGGATTGATCACAGGGGCACAAGGAGCTGCAGGGGGGGAACAGAGGTCAGTTTCTGACTGTGTAGGTGTGGAATGTTATTCACATGCAAACACATCTCCTCTCACAAAGGTGTTTGCATAAGGCATAGGCACTGAATAGGGTCATGGAGAAAAGTTAGGTGCATAAATAATTGCAGATAACAATCAGGTCACTGAACTTGTATATGAACTAGTCTTGCTTCAAATCAAAATTCAAACACCAAAACCTAAGTCTCAACCTAACTGTTCTCTGTCAACATGACCTGCCATGCCTCTGAGGGCTCCTGTTCCCACCGAGTAGCATGGCCCTGCAGGAGCAACACCTAACACTGCGTTGCTGTGGACCAGCCCAGAGCCAAGGAGCCTCTGGAGGAAAGATGAAAGAATGGCTGTACAACAGTGGGTCACCAGCACCAGCAAACTAGTGGTAAATGTGATTTTATGTAAGAAAAACACAATGTATAGGCATAAAAAGTGCATGTTGTTCTTTCTGACAGTCTGTGATGTGCCAGAAAAGATGCTGAACATTTTTTTTTCTCCTTTTTTTTTTTTTCCTCTATTTCCTATGGATAATAGGAATAAGGTTTGCTAAATAGCAGAGGAACAAGCCACTGTAATCTGGTTACCATAAGAAGCTATGCAGGTTTCTTAAAGCAGTCTGATGTCTCACTCTACTTCATTCAAGCAACTGTAAGGTAAGACAAGTTATCACTAAGCATGCGTGACCCAACAACAGAAAGAGGTAGTTTTGGTGAGTCCTCTAGGAAACTATCCAGCAAAAGCAGGGAAGGCCAAAGTGGGTAATTCTGGTAATTTTATACTGAAAACAAATGAAAAATAAATTAAAAAATAGCTTCCAGTGTCTCAGCATGTATAGGCAAACAAAAAAAAAAAATCTAGAGTTAAAACTAGGGAGAAGTTAATTCTGCCTTTGCAATTTTCCTTTGAAAGACGTAATGGACTTCTGTTTAATCCATATCCCTAATTAAATGTACATAGGTCTGAAGTAATGATCAGAAAGGATGAGTACCTGGGATAGCATTAATGGAGTTCATTAGTTGCTCAACTTCTGAGAAATCTATGACCCGCTCTTCAAACTCTGGCTGTGTTGACAGCTGTAAATCCACTTCTTTCTTTAAGAATTCCTCCAGCCTGTAATTGTAGGGAGAAAAGCTTTGTGTAATTGCAAGTGCTATAGTGTTGGAGAGACCTTTCTATGATACTATGACCTTCTATGATGGTAAGAAGAAAGGAACAGCAAATGTCTAAAATAACAGCCATTTCCTTAAATAATGGCTTCATAGTTGTTCAAAGGTCAGCCTTGCCCTGTGCCTTTGCTTGGAGACAGACAGCCACACGTCACACCAGTGCTCCAGGGTGCCAAACAGAGCTGGGTGCTGTGGAGACTGAGGGGCCACACTTTGTGTGCCCCGCTCATGCAGCGAATTGGCTGCTGTGTGCTGTGCTGCTACTGAGCAGGTGGTTGAGATTTCCACAGCACCTCTCTGTGGAAAGCAAGCTGTTAGCTCCATGACTTTTATTACTTTGAGTTCATGACACTATTACTAACTCAGGACCTCACAGTTCTAGGTGTTGCAGATTTAAAATAGACAAACTGCGTTGTCATAAATGATGGCTGCCAATTTAAATGTATATTTTTTTGTAGCTGATTTTGTGTGCCTTAAGACTTTTACCAACTATTCCAAGATGTTTCAGTAACTTCTTTGAGCTTCTACAGCTTGACTTTCAACCCCTCTATATTAATGCACAAATAAACCTGCTACTAATCTATTTAGGGGGCTCAGTTTTAGTAGGATTTGTATCCAGAGCATTTCTTCCAAAAACTTTAGCAATCCTGGTTTTCAGTCACTGAAATTAGTTCCTTGTGACTAAGCCAAAAATAGTGATTTATTTATGCTCTAACTCTCCTTTGGGTTTATTTTTTTTTTAACTGGCTCAAAACTGGTTTTGAGTGTTAAACTTCTTAAAGCAACTTTTCCTGATGCAGCTTAAACCAGAAATCCTGAAGGATTCACTAGATTTAGTAGTTTAGGTAACATATGTGTGCCTGAACAGAGTCCAGAACATTCAAGTGTCTCCAAAATCAGGTCCAATTAGCAGGAAGAAATGTGACACAAATTCCAGACTGTGATACTACCTCTCAACCATGGTTACTGCTGCCTGTAGGAAAAAAAAAAAAAAAGAAAAAAGAGAGAGAGAGAGAGAAAATATTAAAGACAGAAAAGATACATTTCTTGCATTAGTCCAAAGTCAGACTACACTATGCTGTTGACCTGTCTTACATGCATTGTCCCAAATGCAGCCCTGCAGTGAACTAATTGGCACTCACCCAGCTCTAAGAACAAAGCTGTGCCTAAGTGTCCATTCACATGGGCAGATCTTGGCTAGTAGCATGCAGTATCAGGCAATAACCAGCATGTGCACAGCTAGATTCTAGACAGTGTCCTTCCTCAGTTGCCCAAAATGCCAACAGTGAAATTATCTGCATTAGATGGAATCTAAGCAGCGCATTTTGCTGGAAGACAAACAGTCCCAGGAGAAACCTGAGCAGTGGAGAGCTCATGACTAAGAGCTATTTGCTTCTTGGTGAATAATGGCTCCTAAGGGTGATGTAAAACTGTTTATGAGCTGAGGAGGAAATAAGGTTCTTCTAGAGAGGCAGAGAAACAGGAGAAGTCAGCAGGTTGGAGTGACACAGCAAGTTGATCCATTGGAGCAGACTAGAGTTGTTAGATTTGTTTACTGTCTGGTTTAGTAGTTACTGTGACTGTGCTATAGAAATGCTCCCATCCACCTGAGTCACCGGGCAGCTCAGAGCACTCACTCAACAGTGAAAATTCTCTTTTTTTCCCCCCAATTATTTTTCTACCTACTAAGGAAAAATAACTTCTTGACACCTCCTCAACAGTGGGAATCATCCATCACTTTGCAGGAGCTCCTGAAGTATTTAGTTTGGAGCGTCCTGCAGCTGAACTTTCCAGCAAAATGAGCAAGAAAAAAGAAACATCTTCTAAAGTGGTTGCAGCAGCCTGTCTGCTCTGAGTGGGAAAGCTGAGCCTGAATGAGGCAATGAACACTATGTGCTTCCAGAGTTTCCTGAGATAAATCTTTTAGAGAGGTATCTTCTCTCTGAACCCCAGTGAGGCTCACAAATCACTAAGCATCCAAGCAGCTTCTACTGCTGCCTCTCCATTTCAGCCCCATTGTGTTGCCTCATAAAGTCAATTCCACCATGTCAAGCACTTGGAGTAGTGACAGCATCATGGACTGAGCACTCCAAATGCTCTCTGGCAATAAAGCCACTTGGGACTGTTCAGCTGGGGAGTAGCTGAAAGCATCAAAGTGCATCCAGAAGGGGTCTTGCCAGCTAAAGCACTTTACCTTCATAAAACTGGCTTTGTCATTTTCCAGACAAAGCTCCTGGGTTTTGTCTGTCAGCTCCTTGCAGGTGTTGAGATGCTCTCCACAATTGATTAGCTGCTCATACAAAGCTTCCAGCTTCTGCCTCTTCTCTTCCCCCAGAGCTTCCAATTGTTCTTCATACTTCTGAGCAAGCACTTGCACTGCGTCGTTGTAATGCACCTCAAAGTTCTGCTCCTGCCTCCCAAAGTTTTCCTGCAAGGCATTTTAATTTTGTTCCTTGGTGTCAGTCAGAAAAATCTTACTCATGTCTGCCTAAAATTCTCCTTGCCAGGGAGGCGATGCCAGTACAGAGAGGCTGAAATTGGACTAATTTGCATTTATAAGGGTTTATTCTAATTGTTTACCCCCACTGAGGCACAAGAGAGTGTTAGATTTGGTTCCAGACATAATGATATAAGAAATTATAATAAAAACAATGACACAAGACAAGTGTCTCCAACCTAAACCCATGGAGCACAGTTAGGGATATATCCTAGCCATAATCTCACAAGTATTTCCAACAACACATCCTTCCATGACAGAAACCATGGCAACCCAGTGGGATCCATGGATTCACACTGGGAAGGCTGAGCAGCTAATGCTGGTATCCTCACTCACTGCTGGAGAGAGCATTAGGAAGGAAGATTTAAGGAGCAAGAAAGGCTTTGTTGCCAGTAGCTCTTCATTACTTGGGCAACTAATGTCCTTCTGTGCCATGTGCAGTAGAGAACAGGCAGTAGGTGCCTTGAGTTACTGCTCCAGTTTGACTTGCTAGCACCGGAGCCACTTCCCCTGGTACTCAGTTGCCGTTAGCCAAGCAGGAGCACAACTGCTGAAGTGCTATAGCTGGACCAAGAGTTTGCCTGTAGCTAGAACTTCTGTAGATGAAACTGAGTGAAGCCAACGGGTATGCTCTGGATGGACTAGTCAGATCTCAGGTCCTTGGCCATTTAAAACTAAGTTAACCTGAGTGGGACTCGCTATTTCTGAATGCCAAGTATCTGTGCAAGTACTTAGCATGGTCTTACTAGCCCACTTAAAAAAAAAAAAAATCATTGGGATGATATTTCCTGATTACTTCAGCCTAGGTAAACTCCAAGACAACTCTGTGCTCTGCTCATTAACTGAAGAGTATGTCTGTCAAAACTGTTGTAACCCAAGCACCCCAAATTTAGCCCAAGAAAAAAATGACTTACCTCTACAGTGATGAAGATTTCCTCCAAGTGACTGGCAAAGTTTTCCATCTGGGCAATCTGCTCTTCCAACTTGCACATGTTTTTATGAATCTCTTCCTACAAAAACACCCAGCGTCACTCTTAGTATGTTTTACTATACTGTTTCAAAGGCACCGTGTTACACTTGTGTTACACTTACCTTTTCACTTTCCACAGCACTGGGGAGCTGAGCCACCTCATGATCCTTGTGTTCACCAAACAGTTTGTCAAATGCTCGGATTGGTATCTTGCATGTTGAACAAAAAACATCTGCAGCTTCCTCCTCCTCCTCACTGACAGCCTGACTGTTCCACTCATCTGACTTGCTGCTGCTGCTGCGCTCCTCTCTGGACCATATGGGGCTCTCATCCTCTGCTCTGGTTTCATCTTGAGAAGCCTTGCCAGGAAGTCCCTGTTGCTCTGGGCTTTGACTTTGATTTTTTGCTGGAGAACTGCTTTTCGATGCATTAAATATGGACCCTGGTAATCCTGCTTTTCCTGTGTGAGCAGGTGACCATCTGCTCTCCACCATCTCCATATGTCCTCCAAGAAGCTCAAGCTCTTTTTCTTTGTCCTCATCAATTCCATACATCTTAGCCAACTCTGCAACCTCCTTTCCCAAATCATATCCAGCTTCTTGTGAGTGCTGAACATTTTCACTACGTGGTGCAGAGTCCTTTTTTATATCCCCCCGAGATCTATCTCCTTGACCAGACAGCTCTTCAGGAAAGATATCAAACCTCTCCTTTGATCCATAAAGATCCATGTGATAAAATATCAAGCCTTCAGCCTCAGTTTCACTAGATTCTAGGACTGGTGGGGCAGCTGAATGACTGAGCAGCTGCTCCCTAGTTTCATGCTCTCTTGTACTGCCAGATCTGGATGACATTGGTATCCTTGGTGAGGCTCTTGAGATGTCAAGTCTCAAGCCTGTAAAAGATAAAAATGATCCTTAGCCACATACTTAGATATCAAGCATGAGTTTTTCCTGCTTAAAAATATACAGATGAAATAGGGCTTGAAGGCAGGCACAGAAAAGATCAAAACCAGTAGTTTTGATCCAAGTGAAGCCATAGGAAGCTTGTTTTTTTCTCACCTCTGTGCAATGCACAGCAGAGAGCTGTCTCTGATGTGCATCCTGTGTTTTTTTTGAGTGGCTCATCTGTGACCCTGACATCTTGATTTCCAAACTGTGGAGCAGACTTGTCCTCAGCTTAACACTGCAATAGTGCTCAAGCACACTTTGTGCTGTTCTGTGCAACTGGTGATAGCCTGGTCTGAAATCTGCTCACTCTTCAGCTGCTGTCAAGTGCTCCTTCAGAACAATCAGTCAGGCATACTATAGGATGCTCTTTCTTGTGACCACTGATGCCACATAAAACACTAGTAAATGCCCTGAAAAATGCTGTTCTGGCTTTTTCAAGTTGCTAGTCTTGATTCTGAAACTTGAGGTTTTTCTCAATATTATTCTCAGTCTCTGGACCCTTTCTAGAAAACAGGGGGAAATACTGCATTGTGGAGGTCCTCAGGTGCTGTGAAAATGCTTATTTTAATATAAGAGAAGCTCAGAAAAAATTAGTGAGGATCTCCATAATACAGTAACTAGGAAGCAAGGCAGGCCATTGACCCCAGAATGGAGAGAAGGCTCTGACCAATGGAGACTGCACGCTTTGTCTGTCCTGTGCAATGTGGGAAGTGTGAAAACAGCATGTAGAAGCAAACTGTGAAACTGTGTGGTAAAGGAGATGCATGTGGGACAACACTAAAGGCAATTTTAACAATGACTGCCCAAAGCAGACTGTATTAACAACAGCACATGAAGTAAAACTAGTAGAGAAACAGTGGTGAAACATCCCTGCAGCCTTCCACTGTTCACCAGCAAAAAAACCGACAACTACAAAAAGACTCAGGTCAATTTTATCAGCAGTTTACTACTACAATTAATGAAGTTAATGGAAAGATGTCAGCTGAATATTAATGAACCTGTAATTACCTCTAGTCCTAGTAAGTGAAGCATATGAAAGCTTTGAAGCCACTGTCTCACAGTGAAAAAGCCAAAAGGTCAGTCAGACATCAAGGTTATCAGAGCTTCTGCAGAAGCTTTCACATAAGCTTTGCTTTCAAACTACTTGTTATGGTCTTTGTAGTTTCAAGTACTTGCTATCACCTCAAATTTATTTCACTGTTATTTCTGAGAATTACTCAGCTAATGAAGTCAGTGACTTACTAGAAAGCAACTTCCTGAACCAGTGAAAAATACTAAGAAATTTTCCACTCTAGTTTTATATCAATGACTGAAAACAATTCAGCCTACCAGACCAGTAAGAAAACACACACACAAGTTCACCATTTGTCTTCTGGCACTGCAGACATGGACAAGGATTCTACAAGTAGCAATATCTTACTGTAGACAAAACCACTGAAGTTAGGCAGAAATATAATTTATGCTAAAGACAATAAAATACATCATGCAAATTCTAATGTATTAAACAGAGAAAAAATCTTGACACATACCAGAAAATGCTGTCTGGCTCCCTCAAAGACTTTTTTCTCCATAATTATAACAATAAGGCTTGCTGTAGAAGCTGCTACAAACTAGGAAAGTGAATTAACAAGTATTTTTTGTACCAGAATGAAATTGAATTACACAAATTAAAATGAGCATAATTAAGCTTGTCTGGAACCCTGCTGCCTAAATAAGATTTTCAGATGATTGCTCCGTGTTTGCTCAGTTTACAGGCACAGATAGAATTACAGTGAAGAATGTTTAAATCCGTGACCATCAGCTATCAAAAACATATAAAAAGAATGTCACCACCTAAAAACTTGCCTTCTCTCTTAAGATGTCATAAATTCTTCTGATAGCTCAGATGGCATCAAACTTCACATGTATTTCCCCTAGTAAAAATTAATTCACATGAAAGCAACTCCCTGCCACTCTCCTGTGACTGCAGTTGGAAGACTTATTGCCGTAACCCTAGACCTCCTCTTTGCTCAGATAGGGACATGCCAGTAATGAGCAATGGAACAAATATAGACGTGCCCCAGCTGTCCTTCAGCAGTGTGCTACTTGAGTATCACCAGGATGAATGTCATACACTGAGAAAAGGCTCTGAATGTTGATTCCTGGATCTGAAGTACTTGGAACAATTATAAAGAGTCCTTCTAAAGCCAGAGCACCCTCTCACTTTCTGAGGTGGTATTTATAAACCCCCCAGAGCACAGTCATTGATTCTAGGTGTGACTTCCAAGGCTGTGGTGTTAGGCAGAGTATCGTGTATGGGATTAACCAAACACTAACTCAGATGGCTGGACACGTGTGCAGCACTGCACCACAATTAAGTGGAAGTATCTGTTCTGTTCTTTGCAAACATTTAATGGCAGAATCCTTCTCTCTGTTACAGTAGAAGGAGCTTTACTATAGGTTTGAGTTGGAATCAAGATTAGACTGTGGGAAAAATATTAAAATTAAAAATTTAGGAAAAAACCCCCACAAATGATCATAATGTTGCATGCACTTAGAATCCTAGAATCATAGAA
This sequence comes from Eubucco bourcierii, assembly GCA_013396675.1. NCBI lineage: Eukaryota > Metazoa > Chordata > Aves > Piciformes > Ramphastidae > Eubucco > Eubucco bourcierii. Next base: position 130,095 of record VWZE01015197.1, read on the forward strand.
TAGTAAGGTTGGAAGGGACCTCAAGGACCATCTAGTTCCAAGCCCCTGCCATAGGCAGGGACACCTCCCATTAGTACAGGTCACTCAAGGCCTCGTCCAACCTGGCCTTGAACACCTCCAGAGAGGAAGCATCCACAACCTCCCTGGGCAACCTGTGCCAGTGCCTCACCACCCTCACTGTAAAGAACTTCCTCCTAACATTTAGTCTAAATCTCCCCTCTGCCAGTTTAAACCCACTTATTACACATATACATACATCCCCACCCTACATGTGCATGCCAGACCTCTGGAAAGCCAGAAGTGAAGAAAGTGGCCAACAGCCCAGCTAGAGAGGGTTTTCAGGGGAGCACGTGCTCAGTAGTGGTTCATAGCCTTCAGGCTATGCTCAGTAGTGGTTCACCTGACAAAAGCCAGGCTGCATATTATCACTGATTATTGTGATTACTGTAGTACTTGAGCTTTTTGTATCCAGTCAAACCGACAGTTGTTCACTGTACAAAACCTTCTGCTTGGAACTTGCTACTGAGCCAGCCTTGCCAGCAAGAAGTTTTTAAGCCTCAAACTGTGACTGGGTAGGTTTAGAGTTTGGATTTGGTGCTTAGAGATATGATTTAGGGTGAACCTTACAGAGTAGGGATATCAGTTGGACTTGGTGATCCTGAGGCTCTCTTCCAACCAGAATGTTTCTGCGATTCTGTGAATACATTATATATGTCATCAGCTCATGAGACAGTGCAAGAGGAAATGCACATTGGACCTTGACACAGTTTTGTTGTTTCCTCCTTTTCCAATTAAACTTGATGTAATTTCCTCACATTTCTAGTAGTTTGCTGTTTTGGTAAGGAGTTACAAGTCAGTTACTGCTGTACCACTGATCCTATCATTGCTGACAGTGTCTCTGTCACCTGTCAGATCAGAGCAGAAATGTTTTCACACACATGATGCAGCCTTTCCTGGAATGTTAATATTTATGTTGTCAGGCAGATTTTATTAATTTTTCAATTGAGAACTTATTTTTGCACTTATACTGTTAAGCTACACTGCCTTGCAGGCATTAATTTATTGAAAAATGAGTAGTGTCAGTTTTGTTTCCAAAGTCTAGAATATAGCATCCAGTTCACTATGAATTTAAATTCAGCCTTTCACACAAGGGCTGAATAAGAGATGTTTGCTGTATAAAACCCCCTTTGCTCTCTGCTCCCTTCAGAGATCTGTGGGGAGATATTTGGGGGTGTAGTAACTAGACAGCCTTAGGACTGAGCTTGATTTAAGGACAAGTACCATTTGTCTGCAAGATAGTTTGCATTCATGACCTCTGGGCACATGGCACAATGGGTACTGGGGTCTCAGGCCACCCTTCACCCACAGTGTTTGATGTTAAAAATAAATAAAAAATAGTAGAATGGTTTGAGTTGGAAGGGCCATTAAGGATCACCTAGTTCTAACCCCCTGTGACACCTACTAGACCAGGTTGCTCGAGGTCCTATCCAACCTGGCTTTGAATATTTCCAGGCTTGGAGCCTCCACTACTTCTCGGGGCAACCTGTTCCAGTACCCCAGCACCCACTTGGGAAGAATTTCTTCTTCATATGGAGCTTCTCCTTACTTCCAGCCATTACCCCCTATCCCATCGCTACATTCCTTTGTAAAAAGTCCCTCCCCAGCTGTCTTGTAGGCCCTACAGGCCAGGACGTTTAGCTAACTGACAGGCTCCAGCCGGGTAGCCGAGAACAGGTTTGACAGGTTTACACTAAGCAGGAATAGGTTGCCCGATTTGGGCCAGGAACGGGAGACAGAGAAAAGCTTGAGAATGCCTGTCATCCGCTGGCAGGGACTTCGGAAGCCTGACTGCAGTATTATACCACTGCTTCTCAGAAGTCTGCCGTGACACCGTATCGGACGCAGAGTGGCATGCATCTCCTTTTTAAAGCGGGAAGAAGCAGCACGGCGTTTCGGCTGGCTTCGGAGAAGGGAACAACATTCGCCGGGAGTGACGGCTGGGAAGAAAACTGCTCACACACCGCTACTGTCCCGGAGCCAGCGGCTATGGCTGTCAGCAGCTCAGCCCCAGGCTGCGCAGGGAAATGCCGGCGCCCTCCTACGGTGCGGGTACGCTCCGAGGTACGTGTGCCGGCAGCCCCCACCCACCTCTTTTCACAAAAACACGTCATACAAATAACCTTTCCTGCCACGCTCAGCTCCTCCACGCCTGCGCCGCTCTCCCTTGACACGGTCTTATTTTGCAGCCGGCTGTGAGCGCCGTCAGCCCCGCCCTGCGCCCGTCCCCGGGCGACGCCCACCAATGGGTGCGCGAGCTGCCGGTGACGCGCGCCGAGGTGCGCGCGGCGCCTTTAAGGCCGGGGGGTTTCTGTTTCGTTCCCCGGGCCCAGCTCGGCCGCTGCCACCATGGAGCCGCAGCCCGACAGCCTGGAGGGGTGGGTGGCCGTGCGTGACACCGCCTTTGCCGAGTCTCAGCCGCCGCGGCTCCGCTTCCTCGTGGCCTGGAATGGCGTGGAGGGCGCGTTCGCCGTGACCTGCCACGGCCGGGCGGAGGCGGCGGCACAGGCCCCGCAGAGCTGGGCTGGCTTGTTCTCGGAGGCGGCCCTGCGCGGCGTCCACCGTCAGCTGGCGGCTGTCTGTCCGCGCCTGGAGCCTGCCTTCCCTACGCTGCCGTCCCCGCTCCTCGGTGCCGCCGGCGGGCTCTGGGCTGTGCTGTTCCCCGGGGGCGCGGGGCCAGGCGAGGCCGAGATGCAGAAGCTGTGCCGGGAGCTGGAGGTCTACCTCGGCTGGGCTCTGGAGCTCTGCGGTGGCCGTGTGGTGCTGGACGCCCTCTTCGCTGACGACCGCCGCCACGACGACGAGTACTTCGAAAGTCTACACGAGCTCCGCGGGAGGGCCTTGCGGGGCCACCTGACCCGGGCCAAGGAGGCCCTGCGGCGGGTACGGGCCCCGGGGCCGGGCAGGGGGGCGGAGGGTCCGCCCCACAGCGCCAGCGGGGCCTGTATGGGTCTGTGACCTGACCCTCTTCGCTGAAGGGTCCAGCAGGTGTGTCAGGCCTGGCTTAGGCATACTCGCCTAAGGGAATGCAGCGGTCTGAGGGTGCCCGTGTGGCATCGGGGCGCTGCAGAGCCAGCCCCTGTTGTCCCTGCAGGCAGAAGGAGGTTTCCCTTAGTGTAGTACTGCCTTCCCTGCAGCACAGCTTGTAGGTGTCCCTGCTTGAGCCTCAGCATTAGCACCTCTTACTTGAGTTTCGTGTGCATGAGACTGCCAATCTCAGCTGCAAAAGCTTCCGTCACTTAAGTCAGACTCACGTTTGAGTGATGTAAGCTGGGAGGACCAAGTCACTAGTGTTCTGCTCATAGTATTCAGATCAGTGCTCACACAAACACTTTAGTTGTCTAGGAATAGCTAAATCAGCTTTCTCAAACACTGAGTGTTATCAGTCTTTATTAAATGGGGAATAATCCAGCTCTAGGTAGGCAGTCAGTACAAGACAGTGGGCCGCATGCTTAAGCTCCAAGTATTTATTCCTACAAAAACACTTTGCTAAAAATATCCAGCAGTGTTGTGTGATGGGTGGAACTGAAAGGGAGAGTACAATCATGCTCTAAGGTTCTAACCTCCCTGTGAAGGTCTTGGTCTGCCTCATGGCAGTAATCTTTTTAACTGGAGGATTCCAAGTCAGATTTTTTTTTTCTTTTTTCTTTTTTTTTTTTTTTTTTTAGAGCCAATCTTAAGTGTGCACCTATGCCAGATAGGTTCTGTAGTAAGAAAAATGTGTTTGGTTTTTTAAATGTCAAATTCTGGCCTAATGTACATATGAACAAATGATGAGGTTAGTACTTTAGTACTGCTTTCTTCTTGATATATTCCTGGATTATTTCCCCACTCCCCCACCCTCCATTGTGGTAAGCATCAAAGGACGGTGTTTAGTAACATGTCTGCAATTAAGACAGCATGTTAAAACAGGGGTGGCAGACACTTAAAGCTCACAAATGTTTTGCTGCTGGAATTCTGCAGTATCTGCAGTCTGTTTCCTGGCGAAGTAAGATGAAAGGTAATTTAAGACAATGTGCTTTGGAGGAAAGCTAGGGCAGTTGCCTTTAGCCTTTTGATTCCATTTCAGTGTTTAGCAGTTGTAACAACATTACTGTTTTAGAAACTTTAGCTTATGTGAACTTCATGTACAACGTGTATACAAAATCTGTCCTTTCTGTAACTGACTATAGTAGTTCATGGCCCACTTAAAAGTACGTTCTAACCATCATACCCTTTTGCAAGCAGCACAGACATGTACAGATGTGGCAGTTTAGGGGTTTGGTGTAACTCTACCAGTTACTCTGTTGTTTTCAACTATGTTACACATATGGCATTTCACATTTGTATTTGCAGGTGTAAGAGGGACAAATTCATTATATTGTGTTCTAGACCGAGTTCAGCAATATTGATGAAATAAAACCTGCCTCTTCTGACACTAAATGAGCCTTAGGTATAGATAGGGTCATCCTTCTTTTTTTATGTCCATGTCCTTATCAAATACATTGTCCTATGGGCCAGGAAGCTAATTTTGAAGACTGCAGAAGATATAAGTATTTACACAATACTACTCTCCTGGATTTTTCTGCATTTGTGTTCAGACACCGGAAAGAAAAACTCCAAAGCAATACTGTTGTGACAGCCAGAGGAATCTGTTGGACTAATGGCAAGGCAAAATTCTGTGAAACTAAAATTGTGTAAAAACAAGGATTTTACTTTAAAACAAATGAAATGTTACCCCCTCAACCTCCTGTCCCTCTCAAAAAATTCCCAGAACCCTAAATTTTTGTAATGAATAATTAATTCACTTCAAATTTTTACTGGTGTAACTCCTGTGCTCAGTATAAATATCTTGCAGGAGCAGCCTGACGATCACTGCTTGCTTTTGAGTATGGGAACCAAAAAGTGAACTATTATATTTTGCTTTTGGCTTCAGTAGTGGGGGAAATGCAAACTTAACTTGCTGCAGATATGCCCTAGGACTGTGTGAGGTAATCTGGGGAAGCCTGGGCACATCAGGACTTCTGGGATTATTGTATTTCAGACCTTTTTTGTCCCTATTCTGCCTCTGCCAGGTCCAAAGGGAGGACAGGTGGGAAATTCCTGTATTAGCAGGCATTTAGTTATGTGGAAGCAAGGCAAGAGGTAGTTTAAGAATACTTTACTTGTCCTTTCAGTACACAGGCTTCCTCAGTTTCCCTGTTGTGTATTTAAAAATTGGCAATCAAGTCATCTGTGCACGGTTATTAGAATTTCAGTGGTGGATGTCCTAGGCATGATATTCCTTGCAGTTTCTCAATGCAATAATGCAGCAATTAGTGTGGTATTAAAGCTCTTTCCAGCTAGGGCTGGCTGCTGAATGCCTGGTGTACACCTCCTGTGCAGGTGGAAGTTGTGCCCGCTCACGGAGTGACAAATGGCAGGTGCTTTCCACCAAAGCTTGTCAGCAGTCAGCATACACAAATGCAAAGCAGCTAAGTCTGATTTACCTTTTATCCCACTAGGTTCTTCAGGAGCATAAAAATGCTGACACAATGGTGGCTTTGATGAAGGTTTATGAAGAAGAAGACAAAGCTTATCAGGACTTGGTCACCATGGCAACGCAATTCTACCAGTATTTACTGCAGCCTTTCAGAGATATGCGAGAGCTGGCAACACTGTACAGGCTGGAAATCCTGGTAGGTCTGCCTTTACGAAATGAAAGACCAGGTTATATAGTAGGGCATCAGCTACCCTTGGAGCAGTTTGGCCTCAAATCATTCAGTGTTCTCTGCTTCTTTCTTTATGTATGTTTTTTTCCCCCCTACCAAGCCACCAAATGCAATGTGAGAAATCCACTTAGGGCAGAATCAATCTCAGAGGATCTCAAAATTAAAGTGTTGGCTTGACTAGAACTGTGGCTGTCTTCCCACCAGTGTCCCCCTTTTCTCTGTTTTGAGGAACTGTGGAAAATATCCCCAAGCTCCACCTCTGAGGTTTTCTTTTTGATAGGCTGAATTTACCCAGATCCAAGTAGCCTTCATTGCACTGCCTTCAGTGGCATTGTTTTGTGACGTTGGGAATGCCATCTCTCAGCAATGCTAATGTACCAGATCGCTCAGTCGTGGTGATAGAACAGAAGGCTGAGGAGATCTTGCCACGTGAAACTGCTTTTTATCACTGCAATAACCTGTTACAAGTGCGGATTAAAACATGTCAGTTGTCACTGCATTTATTTAAGTGTATCTTAAAACCAAAAGCACATAATTAAAGTTACAGTGCCCCTGGAAAAGATAGCCCTCTACTATTTTGATTTTTCCTTAGTCTGTTAAGATGAGCTGTTAATGCTCTCAAAATGAGCAGAACAGTTTTGGGTTTAAACCAAAGGTTTTCAATACCGAAGGTCTAAATCTGTGAAGATAAAATAGCCAGTATGTTGTACTGAAAATTAAAGTGAAAACTGAAATGGATGACAGTTTGTATGAAAAAAACCTCCAAGGGATATTTAAGCTCACCTGAAATCTAATTCTTTAAAAAAGTATTTGAATCCTAATCTTACTTCTTTTCTGTATCCCTGTTCCTGTGTGACAGAACTGCCAAACTGGAGAACCTGACAGTGCAATGTGCTGTCAACACATGGGGAAAATAGAAGGGAACATTGTGCGTAGAGGAGTGGTTTTGAGTTACTTTTAGTAACAGCTAAAAACATTTGTGTTGGACATGATTTTTAAGATGATAATTTTAAAATGTTTTAAATTGATCTGGACTTAAGTGTGAAGTCATGATTGGGGAATGAATGTTCTCACTCTAGAGAATGAGGAGAGGCAGTACACAGGTGTGGCAAGTGGTTCACTTTGTAACGGGTGAAGGGAAGGTCATATTTGCCACATTTTAAATCTGTAAGGACAGCGTAATGTGGGCTGCACCACTGTGCTAATCAGTTGGCAACTGAGAATTTTGTTTTCTTGCAGAAATCTTTGCAGTATGATAATTTGGGTCCTAAAAGAGTAGCAGCTTTGCAGAAAGATGCTGATGAATGGACTAAGCGAGCTGAGAGTGCTGTGTGCTCTATTCAGGATATCACTGTGAACTACTTCAAGGAAACTGTAAAGGCTGTGGCAGGTAATCAATGATTTACACAAAACATTGTGTAAATATTTAAGGGAGCGAGAGCTCTTCTTATGCCTTTGCTGGTCTCTTGGCAGACCCTGAGGTTACAATGAGTGTCCAGCTTAAGAAGGAAACATTCTACTCACTTGAGATTTATAGTCTTTTAACCAGTTTGGCTTACAACATGCATTTGACTTGCACACATTATCAAGGTCTGAGACTTAAGGCTGCAAACCTCTGAACAAAAAACACACATGCTTTTTATAGTTGATAAGCAGGCCTCAGGGATTTCAGCATGTTGAGTAGATGGCTGTGTAACTGTTGAGGCATGTTTCCATGGTACAGTGAACTATTTTCCTTGCATATGTAGTCGTAAATCCCACCTTTTAGTCTTGTAATTTCTAAAGAAGCTTCAGAAATTGTTTAGTAGCATCAGCATTTTTAGCACTGCAGCTACAGCAGAAGCGTACAAGGGCTATTAGTAGACTGCATTTCTCATATCTTATTGTGATGCTTTAATCTGCAGCAATGCACAAACACATGGAACAAGATCAGGAAAGATTTGGTAGAACCACCTGGGCATCGGCTTTGCCACGACTAGAAAACTTGAAATGTATGTTGGCTAAAGAAACCCTTCAGCATCTGAGGGCAAGAGAGTTGTGCCTGAAACAAAAGAGAGCTGTCATTCAGAGAAATGTAAGACTTTGCAAAGCCTCCTTTTCTGTCACTGTTTGGTGAAGGGTTTTTGAAAACCTACCAAAGTGGTCACGGGAGCAGTATTCTAGAAATCTTTGTCTATGAAACAGCTTAGGTTTTCAGCATGATTTTAAGTTGTGGAAAAATGTCTATCTCCAGATCTTTTAAATTGCCTCTGCACATATTGGGACACTTAGCAAAGATGCTTTTACATAAGTTCAGGTGTCATGTTAACATTTCTGGTATTAACCTTTGAAATGTATGTATGTATTAATGCTTTTTATTTTCTGCTTGGGGTTATGCAGATGGAGAATCTCAGTGAACAAGAGGAGAACTTAACTGTAGTGGAGGAGCTGGAAATACAGTATTATGAAACACAGCTGGAATTATATAATGTACAGCTTGAAGTATTGAAACATGAAGAGATGCTGCTTATTGTACAGTTGGACATTTTAAGGAGGCAGATTAAAGGTAAGAATATAAAAATATTTAAGCACATATTCAGAGCACAAGAGTGATACAGCCTGCTCTGCTTTTACAGGATGACTAGCACTGCTTAGGTCTCAACAGTAGAAAGCATCATTGGAAAACACTGATGCTGTGGCACCATCTGATATTTTATCTTCTGACTAATTAGACACTAATTTTATAACACAGTTTTTTTCTATTAAAAAAAAACAAACCCATTGTGACAGCATCTATGGTATTTGCATGCACTGGCTTAACATATGGAATAACTTACATAGAAAATACTTAACTGCTCTCATAGTTACAGGATATAGCCATAGAAACTGTGGATATAGAATCATAGAATGGTAGGGTTGGAAGGGACCTCAAGGATCATCTAGTTCCAACCCCCTGCCATAGGCAGGGACACCTCCCACTAGTACAGGTTACTCAAGACCTCATCCAGCCTGGCCTTGAACACCTCCAGGGAGGGAGCAGCCACAACCTCCCTGGGCAACCTGTTCCAGTGCCTCACCACCCTCACTGTAAAGAACTTCTTCCTAACATCCAGTCTAAATCTCCCCTCTGCCAGTTTAAACCCATTGTCCCTTGTCCTGTCATTGCAGGACCTTGTAAATAATCCCTCCCCAGCCTTCCTGTAGGCCCCCTTCAGAACGCCCTGCTGAAGAGAGTCCTAAAATTCATGACGAATCTGTTGTAATTAAACATATAGAAATTCCAAAATACATCCCACAATGGCAAAAAGAAGTGATTATAGCTAGATGGTACATGAGTGGTGCTGTATTCCAGTTTAAGTGTCTCTTTGTAATGTATTTATGATCAAGCTAGGCACCAGTCTTGTGTTTGTTCATGCTTATGAATTCTTTATTACTGTGTACATGGTGCAGCAAACATTGCTTCTGCTTGTTGCATGATTGAAACCTTGTACATAGTAAAATAAGTCACCCAGTGTTGATCAGAACAGTCTTCAGATTTCCAGGAAAAGACGTTCCTGAAGGCAGAAGTTAAAGCACAGAGAGACATTTGAAAGAGGAAGCTAAGTAACAACAAATGCTAACAGCATAAATCTGATCCTGCAGAGCACCCCTGTAACGTGACGTGCTTGCGTAAGACTTGGAAGGACCAAGCTTGGCTCCAGAGTATTACACATTTCTAATAACTAACACACTGCCTTTAGTGGCTTTTAAAATGTCATTAGTTCTTTAAATGTTTAAATAACTGTGGCAATTGTTGGGTTTTTTAAAAAATGCCAAATACCTTTTTAGAGAAACAGGATGAAGTTGTTTACTATGATACATGTGAAAATCCTGAGGAGCTCAAGGTAATGGAACAGACAATGGGACAACATTACGCTAACTTGTCAGAAATGACGATGCTGAGGCAGAAGACTAAGCAGTTGGAGACAAAGCGTGGGACTGTCTGTGCGAGGAGAGCCTACCTCAGGAACAAAAAAGTAAATGCAGTCCTGGAGATGTGCATTTTCTTTAGCTGATGTCTTGACTCAAGAGGGGTGGACAGGAAACAACTAGAGAAGCTTTGGGTGGTGTCACAATGCTAAGAACTCTGGAAAGAAGGGCAATGTGATCTTTTTAGCCAGCTTTACACTCCGCTGTGTGGTGCAGGTGCCTCTTTAGGTTATTAAGAGAGCAAAAAACTTACATGGGTGATCCTGGAGGTGTTCCCCTGTCAGCTAAACCTTACCAGAGCCCTACTGTGGCTGACTGAAGTTTTGCCCTGGCAGCCTTTTGCAAAGCAGCTGCAGTACAGGAGGAAACCTGGCCTACAATGAAGGAAGCTACAGTGACAGAAAATCCATCGTGGTAATTTACTTTTGAATGGGAGGGAGGGGAAAATTTAACTGCTGCAGTTCTCTCTCCAGCCTCTCGGTGCTGTGCAATGGGCGGCTTTTCCCTTTGTTTCCTATTCAGAACAGAACACTAGGAAGACACAAGTGAGGTCACAGCTGACTCTCTGAACCGTCGCAGTGAGCTGAGCTTACCTTACACCCGTAGAGTCCTGCTGCAGTAGAAAACAGAGTTTAAGCTCCAGTCTATATAATAGCCTTTTACCTCTCATTAGCCTTAACAAAGTGGGAATGACACTGAAAATGTTTTGTGTGCCGTCCTTGTCTCCTGCTTGCTTCTGCTTCCTCAGCAGACATTTCCTTTACTTCTGTTTTCATTCAGTTAATTGATGACTATTGGTTACATAACAGTAAAGCCAGGCACAGATGATTTGCAAATGTTCACCCAGCCATGTGAGTAAACCCCCTCTGTGGAGTGACAAACAGTGACTTCCAGAGAAAGCACTGAAGCCTGCAGCTTCTCTGCAGTGCTTTGTCCTTAACAGAAGGTACCCCTGTTAGACATTCCATTGCGCTTCCCACCCTGTGCTTCCCAGGCTTTTGTGCTTCGGAATTATAGCAAATAAGGGACAGAAAGTAGCCTTGTACTTTTGTAATACCATGCTAGCTTCCCTCTTGTCTTCTTCCTCATGTCTTTGCATCCCATCCCTCCAACTGGTACCTGGGTGCAGTTCTCCAGTGTTTATTTCTGTCCTCATTATTTTTGTGCTTTTTTTGTTTTGTTGGTTGGTGTTTTTTTTTTTTTTTTGGTTTTTTTTTTTTTTTTTTTTTTTTTTTTTTTTTTTTTTTTTTTGTTTTTGGTTGGTTTGTTTTGGGGTTTTTTTGGGGTGTTTGTTGGTTTTTTTTTTTTTGGTGTTAATTTAAGTGTAAGACAGGGATCAGCTCAGATCTGGGCATATTTCCTCTGCATCATGAATAATCCTGTCACTGATTAGGAGAATGAAAGATCCCATTGACTTAAGGACCATGACTTCACCTTCATGGTCTCACATCTGCCATTAGTTGAACTTAGCCATCCCTCTTGGCACAGCAAAGCATTCAGCCTTGGTTGCTCTTTAGTGGATTTTACACAGGAGTTAATGGTGCAGATGATGCACAGTAGTTGTGAACTAACCAAGGGTTGCACGAATTTTGCTGTTTTACCAGGATCAATGTGAAACAAGCCATCGGCAGAGACTGCAAGAGGCAGAAGAGAGCAAAAAACGCTTCCAGCAACATCACAGCATACAGATAGTAAGTACTGGGTAGCAACCTTGGAGAATTTGGCAGCTGCTTGTTTTCATACACCAAGACTCACTTACTTATGTCTTAATGCAGAAGAGAGACAAGCAAAAAGAGGAAGAGAAAAAGAAAAAAGCTTGGATAAACCAGGAACGTCAGAAAACGCTGGAGAGGCTGAAAACTTTCAGGGAGGCAAGTACTGTGAGCTACAGTAGTCCTTAGTGGTGTCAGAGCACAATGTCAGAAAGTAGCCATAGCTCACATGTGAGCATGGTCCGAATCAGACACAACCATTTGGATAGCCTAAAATACAGTTGTGTGTAATGAGTCAGGAGGATTAAATCCATTAAGAATATATTTTCCAGGTGTAGAACCTGTTGGCAAAAAATAAAAGTGAGGAAATGGCTTTGAAAGAAAATACCTTTATATTAATTGAAATCTCTTCAGGGTTGAATTTTCTGCTTGAATAGGTGAGTGGGATAAGTCTGTGCTCTGTGGCTTTTTGTTTGTTTGGGATTGATGTTTGACCAGTCCAATGGAGATGTGACCTCCTGCCTTACAATCTGTTTTTCAGAAATGTCCAGCTCGTGTTGTTCTGAAAACATCTCATCCCCAGCCTCTCAGTCCCAAGTTGCCACAAAACATCACTCAGCAGCCTGAAGTACAGTCCCCTCCACCTTTGAGTATCAGGGCAGCTCCAGAGCAACCAAAGAGCCTGCTGCTGGTAGAAGGTGAAGAATCAAAAGCTCCACACCAGAATACCACAGCAGATGTTCCACATCAGAATACCACAGCAGGTATCTCTGTACAGACAGATCAACAGAAGCACAGCGAGGGACTGATGGTCTCGCCATCCACACCAGCACCTCCACCACCACCACCACCTCCTCCTCCTCCTCTTCCTTCTTTACCCCCTCCTCCTCCACCTCCCCTTTTACCTCCCCAGCTAAAGACACCATCAGTGACAGAGGATAAGGCAGTTCTCATTAGCTGCAGTAGCCCCATGGAAAACCCTGCACTGCACAAACAGGACGACTCACCCAGGAGGTCTCTAAACAATTACATGGGTAAGAAGTGTCATCTTGACTGTTGCTCTTTTTCTTTGTTTGCTTTTTGTGTGGAATAGTGTGCAGTCTTGCTCCAGAGAACGAAGCTCTTGGAAAGTGTAGTCTAAGAAACCACATACAATAACACTGACCATAATTCAGATTATTAAATTATTAATAGCAATTTGTGTATCCCATTTGATACACTTCAGAGGTCCTGATGCTCAGACTATGTGACTTGGTATTTTTTAGGAAAGTGCTGTCAGATGGCATAGGTCATTTTTTTCAGACATTTGAACTTGAGTCTCTTCTGGAATCCCACATTTTTAAGTACAACCTTAGAAGTTTAAACCATGCCTGATCACAGCACAAGTAATTCTGTGGAGATCTTTATTCAGGATTTGCATTTCTCATGACACTGAAAATCCCACTTCTGTAATAGGTAGGAAAGTGTCAGAAGAAATTCTAAGGAGAAGAGGTTTCTTGATGTTGTTTAGCAAGAGAAGCAATTTCTATTTCCAGGTTTGTTCTTACCACAATTTTATGGGATTTTGAGGATTAGTTACCTGTTCAATCAAAAGGTAAATTTGTATTTGTACTAAGGTTACATTTTAGTGTTTATTATTTATGTAGTGCAGAGCTCTCACTGGGTTACTTGTATTTCTAAGGTATGCACAGCCTGTGTCCGCTTACAAATTGCTTGATTTCTAAATAAAGGTTTCCTAAGAATTCATGCAGAAATCAACCAGAATTTGAAAGGCAGATGGATAACTTTTGGCATGCAATCATTCCTAGGACACAAAAATTGTGCTTCGTTACACTTCTGCTTTGTTAGCAAGATCACACAGGCGTAATTGAAATTTGAACTCGGCAGTTTGAGAATAAAGCTCAGCAGCCTCCCAAGGCTGCACTGGTTGCATCTTGCTAACAGACCTATTTTTATTTTAAAGCAAGCAGGTATTTTGACTGTGTCAGTGAGATTGGTCTAAGTTGGAAGGCAGCAATTTTTTATTGTCATTTTTCTCAGTGGTGCTTATGCTAGAATGAATCAGGTCTTTAAATGTGGGACATTCCTTTTTCTTTTCATACTACTCACAATGCATCTAAGCAGCCTTTGCATACACTCAGTTAAGAGCCAAACCACAGGCGGCAATACCAAGGAAAGTTTGGCATTTTCAGTTCTTGGAAGGTGTGGGGAAGTACAAGCAGCTGAGGGGCTGAGATGCAGGTGAGTTACCATGACAAACTGCTGTGATCCAGTGGATCAATGTGCAGACTTCAGTCTGGGAGGTCTGTGGGATAACTCTACCACAGCTGCTCTTGAAAAGCTTTCATTAGCAACTGGAGTTATACACCAGAGTAGCCCAATTGCTACTGTAACAGCCTTGCTAGTAGCTAGTATTTGCTTCCATCCACAGCCTAGTATTGATATCCTTTCATTATTTTTTTGATACAAAAGAAAACTTTTTTATTGGAGAGGTCTAATTGATTGTTTTCATCTATTTCATGAAGAAAACCATCATGTTAATTGCTGTAATGGTAATTGATAAAATACTGCCACAGGAATTAACTGAAACAACTTCGTAAACAGATTAGGTTTAGTTACATATGGGCTACTCATGTCTTTGTATGTGAAAAGCAGGGGGAGGTTCATACGAGATGATCCTTGTGGTCCCTTCCAACCCTGACTGATTCTGTGATTATCTGTAATGTGTCAATGTGCTTTCCAAGGGGAACTTTTTTGCCAGTCTCAGTAGTCTTGTACAAGGCTGCCCATTTGATTAACAGACTTAAGGCTTGTACATGAAGGCTTTGTAAGACAAGTCGGTGGATCTTTGCTTGATCCTTTCCTGGCATCTCAGTCTCTGAAGCTACCACAGGATTTAGCAGAATGTTACATTTCAAGTGCTTGATGTTAATCACAACCTTGTGTGCACTGCGCACAGCAAAAATACTTCTAGCTGTGAGGCACAGATGGTCTGGACCTATGGATGTAGGAGTTGACTGCTGCCCAGGGAAACTGCCTCCCTGTCCACCAGGCTGAAGCTAGCAGGAAAGAATCCAGCAGGAGGAGTACACCACAAATTGCAGTGTGTATGAAGAGAACTAGTGGAAGCTCTCTCAGTGTGGTGCCCTTTATGATCTGAAGTTCTGAAGCATGCACCTGAGATTTAAATCACTTTGTAAATTGGGAATTATTTTTAAGTTCATACAGAAAGAAGCTACCTGCAAGTCTGCTTAGGGCCTGATCTGGCCCCCACTGACTTCGGTGGTGCAGTTTCAAGCCCTTGTAACTCAAGTCCTTTCATTTTTCTCTTGGTTGAGCAAAAATGCAATTGACAGACTCAGCAGGCACCAGAGCAAGCTAGGAGGATGGTGGATTGTCTCTAATAGGAGGAATACAAGAGATTTTTTTTTTCTTTTGGTTCAGTGAAATGTTTTTTGAAAGCCCATAAAGTTGTAATGAAAAAGAAGCATGCTCCTTTGTGTGTAATTTCTCCTTTAGAGCACAACCTTGCATAATGTTGAAGAGGCATTGGATTCTCAATTCAGGATATAAAAGCTTTAACTGCTTTTTAAGAGCAGTTTCAGAGCCTAATGTTGTAAAAGCTTGAAAGAATCTGTGCCAAAACAGACCAGGCTTTTTCCTGTCTTAAGATGAAAGAAGCATCCTGAACGTTTGGGTGGGGGTTTGCTACCTCAAAGTATGGGTGTCTTGTGCTTTCTTCTGGTAATAATAATACATTTATCTGTTACAGGTTCCATGGATGAGGTTTTGGCTTCTCTGAAACGTGGTGAAGTTCGTCTTGGCAAAGTGGAACAGCCAAATCCGTATGCCTCTGCAAAAGACAACATCCTCGCTGCCATACGGCAAGGAGTTAAGCTAAGAAAAGTGAATCGAGATACTGAGAAAGATGACAGTAAAAGATCCACTAATGAGCTAGAGAGAAGCATTAAGGCAGCCATGCAGAGAATTAAGAAAGTGTCTGCTGATTCTGAAGAAGAGGAGAACAATGATCAGAACAATGGAGAATGGGACAGCTAACCAATTCAGAGTAACAGACTGACCGGAGGTGAATGCCTCTCATTTTGCACATTGTAGAAGAAGACTGTCCCTTTCAGAATGAAAGAACAGTGTGATTGTGTGTGTGCGCACAATCCAGAATGTAAAGGAAAAGAATCATGATCGTTTCTGTAGGAGCTACACTTTTTTTTTGCATGAGAAATCATACTTTAAATGATGCTTGCACTAGTAGGTATTTCTGGCTCAGCCATATAGTTTTCACAACATCTGAAGACAGATGAAATGTTGAATTGAATCAGAGTATTTAGGTTGTTAACTACACAGTAGGTAATGTTACCTCAACAAAGTTTAAGGGGTGAAAAACTAAATGAAATTCTATTTTTATCAGAAAAGAAACAGGACTAAATCTGTGGTGACAGAGACAACCCAGAAAACTCAGCATAATCTGGCACCTCTCATTCCTACCTCCATAGTCCAGAAAATTCTTGAATGTTTTGCTTGTCTGATACAGCTCACCCTCAAGTTGTTCTCAAGTTGGTGGATACTCCATTTATCATGACGCTATGAAGTGCACTTATGAAAAGGTTTGACGATGCTGATTGGGAAAATTTGCATCCAGTTTGAAATAAGCACTACTGTAGAAATTACTGAAAAGGTAACGTTTTTTAGCTGGAAGCTTAATTATTTTTAGGTGTGGAATGTACATCTACATCTGCAGTGGACTGCTGGCATTGAATGAAGAACCAACATACTGTGTATCATATTTTCTGGGGTCTAGCCCCTGTAATACAGAGCTGCATTTCTCTGAGAACATCAATCCGTGGTTATAGCTGCTCATGAATTTAAATTACCTGAAAGCCGTATCAGTGGCAGGTATTTGTGGTGTGCCTGTGACCCAACTATTTGAAAACATCAACCACATTCGATGTAGAGACTTTTAATTTGGGTAGGTAGTGACAAAAATGATTTAAAGATTCTTTTGGAGTTTATACTGACTCTTAATAAAATGTGCTCTGGCAGAAGAGGAATTCAGTGTGCCGTGATTTTAGGATACTGCTGTGAAGTAAGTGTTCTATACACTCTGGGTTTTGACAGCAAGTGGTGGCTCTTCAACAATGGCACTCTCATATGTAAATCTCCTTTATTTTCTGAAATATTTATTAATTGTAATTTGGTGATAAAGTTGCAAATATGGTACTTTAATTCACCGTTTTACTGTACAGCAGCAGCTCTTTTTATTCAGCACAATGCAACTGTATGCAACAGTTTTCATGGGAGAAGCAGGGACAACATCTCGGGGTTCATTTTTTGCTATTTGGAAGTCAGAGAAAACCTTTTTTTGTCCCCTTTATCATACAGAACACAGGTCTGTCCTTGGAGGACACTTGTGACATGCTGTCTGCAGAGGGGAGGTGGCACACTTGCTGTCTGCACCACCCTGCCTGTCCCTGAGCTCAGCCTGGGTGGAATGGCCATGCTGAACCGGGAAGCAAATTTATTGAATTTTCAAAGTTCAGTATCCTGAGTGTGGAATACTTCCCTAGACTGGAATTGAGGACAAAATGTGGTCCTTTGGGAGAGAACTCTTCCGCAAGGATACCCTGGGGAAAAATTGTGCTCAGCCAGTGGTGATGAGGGCTGGTGCTGGGACTGAGAGCTGGCATGCTGCAGGCCATGCCCTTAAGTGGTGCAGTTATTTAAAGCTGAGCAAAAGGGCACAGAGGGTTGTCTGCTTTCCTGTGTCTGATACCTCTGGCCAAATGGCAGCTCAGAGATCAAGGCAGGACCCTTTGCTGTTACACTGCTGTGGCCGAATTCTCAGTTGCAGCACTAGGAAGTAAAATGCAGCAGTTTATGCAGAGAACAAGTGAGTTGCAATTTCTCCAACTCTTGCAGCTTTTGTGTGTTTAACAGCAGTTTTACTCAGGAGAGACATTGTGAGTAACAGAAAAGCTGGCAATGATTTCTTCTACCTTGAGTTTTCTTTGGCAGCCATGCCTGAGTCTGAGCTGGGGGCTGATCATAGTGTGGGATGTACATGGTCTGCTCAACACCTAAAAAATGCCATTAAAAACCCCCTCAGATGCCATCTGAACTCACCTGATTTCTGAAGCCAGCTTACTTTGCTGTATGGGCCTTCTCTGTGGAGAGTGTGCTGCTGCAATTCTCTGGTTGGTGTGGGAGATTTCACCTCTGTCAAACGTCTTCATCACCTGGCTCACTAGCAGAATTTAAAAGATGCTGCTCAGCAGAGGTGTGCCCTGATGGGAATAGGGCTCCCAAGACACAGAGCAACCCTTGTGCAGCTGCAGTGCTGGGAATGCCTGCAGGTGCAGTGTCTGGCACCAGGCAGCTGCCAGAGCACCAGCACTCCTGGACATTAGAAGCAGGGCCAGGGAAAACAACAAAAGCACTGTCACCAGCCTAAAGAAAAGAAGGCGAGAGCGGTTTTAAAATGCATAAGAGGCTGCTACAGAGAGGAGGGGAGTGATTTGTTCTATGTGTTCACAGAGAGATAAGGGGCTTAAATTATAGCTGGAAGGATTCAGGGTAGTAGCAGAAAAAAGCTTTCTAAGAAGCAGTGAGGTGCAGGGGTAGATTGTCTGGGAAGGTGGTGGAGTTTCTGTCACTGGAA
This sequence comes from Eubucco bourcierii, assembly GCA_013396675.1. NCBI lineage: Eukaryota > Metazoa > Chordata > Aves > Piciformes > Ramphastidae > Eubucco > Eubucco bourcierii. The sequence continues at coordinate 148,175 of VWZE01015197.1, forward strand.
ATCTTTAAAAGCAGGTTAGACAAGCACCCCCGAGGTGCTGCTGGTATTGCTGATGTGCTGCAGCAGGGAGAGGTTGGCAGGTTGTGGCCAGCCCATGCGTGTGAGCTGCTCATTCTACTGCCTGGAGGCTTAGTTTGGTTAGCAGGGGAAACCACAGCTTGTTTTCTGAGAGATGGCCAAATCTAAAAAGACTGGGGAAAAAAACCTTTCTGAATCACCCTCAGATTTTATTTCTGGCTCTGTGTGACTGTCCTGTGCTGCTGGCACCAGGCCGTGGAGAGAATGGTGGGTTAGAAATGGCCCCAGTACCTTGAGGCTGATGTACACCTGACTGATGGGGCACTCGAGAGAAGCCATCTGCAAGGGTTAAGAGGAGAAGAAGTCTTAATCTGGATTTGAGTTGAGTCTTCGGTAAGCACCTTTCCACCTCAACATGTCCCAACAGGTTCCATGCAGCTGTTGGTATCACATGCTTTTGGCAACATGCAAGTGTTGATGGACAGAAATGGGAGAAATTGGGGTGGTAGGTTGGCCCCGTGATGTCCTGCTCTACTGCACTACATTGGTACTAACCTGCAAAACTGCTCTGACAGCTTCTTGACATTAATCCCCATCTTAAAGTGTATCACCCATGGCTTGTAAGTGAATCTCTCAGTGGGAGTAGTCTGCCCTAACTGTCCAGCTGCAGAAATTGGTTTGTTCAAAGTGGGAATGTGCAGTTGTCTGTCTTTAAATAGTTAATAATGCTCGGATTTGCTGGAAAGCCTGGTACTGAGGTAGAGAGATCAGTTTCAATAAATGGTTATTGCTGCGGCTTGTTACCTCGCTAACGATGATACAGGCAACCCAGACAGCAGTTGCCAGTATTTCTAGGGAGGTTTAAAGTTAATGTATTCAAAGACTACTTCAGCTGACTAAAAGAATTTTGCTTTGAAATCCCAGAGCTTTGATCACAGGAAGAGAGGAGTTGTGGCCGTGCTACCCAGTGCTTGGAGCTCGGTGGCTGTGGCCGGTAATGCCAGAGAAGCTGTGGATTTGTCACCACTTCTGTCAGCGGGTTGCTTTTTGGGATTTAGGCAGCTCCTCCATAGCTATTCTCCAGCTCAGCACACAGCACTGACTCACAAACCCAATATTGACTTCCTTTTTTTTTTTTTTTAATCCTTTCCTCCTTCTCCTGCAAAATGGTAATGAATGAAGCAAATCGAGTCTGAGTGTGAACACCCTGAAGTGATCCAGACAGATCTTCCAGGGGCTTGGGTAAATATGTCACTTCGCTCATGCACACTCAAAGAGCCTCTTCAAATTCATTTAATACTGTTTGGTAATTGCTGCTGATTTATATAATGTGCTTGCACAAAGGTAGCCTGGCCTCCTCTGCAGGCTTCTCTCCCCAACAGCTCACCCCATCAGCAGGATGTGGAGCTACTCCTGTTTGCACAAGGGATGTGGGATGTGCCTGGAGCTGGGAGATGCCTGGTCCTCATCCCCAGTAAGGGAACTGTAACCATTCCTCTATATAGAGAACTATAGAAGTACTTCTCCTAATTTGTCCTGATTTAACACAATCTCCAGATTGTGTTAAAATCTCTAAAGCCTATCTCTACTCAAACTACATGCTGCTCCTCCTCCTCCCTGGCTGTTCCTAAGATGCACGGGTGGAAGAGGCTGGTGTACTGCCTGAGCAGCCTGCTTGCCTGCGCCAGCACCAGCCACACCATGCTTGAATACTGTCAGAATTTGCCTTTCTCTACCTTCCTGGTTAAAAACAAGGAAAAAAACTCCACTAAATTTCTGTTTCTTACAGAAAAGATCAATGTTTAACATGGTCTTTACAGGGCCTTTGCTCCTCTCTCTCTGCCAAGAGGAGCCAGCCTAGTGGTGCTTCTTGCTCCAGGTGAGGTGAGCATTTTGCCTGCTGTTCTGCCAGCACATCTAGTCCAGGGCTGACATCCCAGCAGTGCCACCACCAGCCTCCTGCTACCCCTCACATCCAAGAGGCCCATAGAAATCCTGGGGGTCTATGGGGCCTATTGAACATGGCTGGACTTGAAGTGGTGCCCAGGTTAGCAGGCCAGCACTCACGGTCTGCCCTTTGATCACTTCTGTGCCCTTCTTTTATCCATTAAAAATGAAGAGACACACAAGTATGCCAGAACACTGGGAGCAGAGAAGAACAAAGAGGATCAGTGTGAAAACATTTATTACTACTATCAAAAAAATGGGAAATGTTTCCTCTTCAGTCCTGCTCTACAAAGAAGAGATTGGTAGGTAAGGGTGTGCAACCTTTGGAGAAAATGATATGCATGGCTACATGTGCCCTCACTGAAAAGCGTGGGTTTGATTCCCAAACTTCCCTTTTGCTTCTGAGAGCACATCTGCGTGCTACATGCTGTAATAACTGATACTGATACGAAAGAGGGACACTCATTTCAATTAAACCCACGGTGGTGAGAAAAGGTGAGTGGTATTGAAGGCATCTTTTAATAAATGCCACAGTAAACCTTGGCAGTAAAAGCAGTTCAGAACAATATGTGAGCGAATCCCTGGGGGAAACACACTCAGACCTGCTCCAGAACATGACATTCTTTTTTCCTGGCTAGAAGGTATGTGATTCTCATTCCCAGCATGTCACGCTAGGCTGAAGGCAAGCAGCAGCACAATTAAGTCTGCTCAGGTAGCACTGACATTAACAGCTCAGCTACTTGTGAAAATGCTTTGTAAAACAAGCCATCTTTAGCACGCCATTGCTCTAGCAGTGAAAGCGTCACACAAGCTGCTCGGAAATATATATTTAAAACAAAACTGCAGTTGCTCATTTTCCACTAGATCCCACTCCCCAGCTCCCCAGCAAACCACAGGGGCAAAAAACAGCCTCCCCAGACAGCTGGCTGGGAGTTGTGTGACTGTGGCTTAGGGCCAACCCTATCATAGTATCACAGTATCACCAAGGTTGGAAGAAACCTCAAAGATCATCAAGTCCAACCCATTACCACAGACCTCCTCAAGACTAGACCATGGCACCAAGTGCCACGTCCAAACCCGCCTTGAACGCCTCCAAGGATGGTAACTCCACCACCTCCCTGGGCAGCCCATTCCAGTAGCCAATGACTCTCTCAGTGAAGAACTTTCTCCTCACCTCAAGCCTAAACTTCCCCTGGCGTAGCTTGAGACTGTGTCCTCTTGTTCTGTCACTGGTTGCCTGAGCGAAGAAGGTGACCTCCTCTGGCTACAACCACCCTTCAGGTAGTTGTAGACAGCAATAAGGTACCCCCTGAACCTCCTCTTCTCCAGGCTAAACAACCCCAGCTCCCTCAGCCTCCCTCATAGGACTTGTGCTTGTGCCTCTCACCAGCCTCGTTGCCCTTCTCTGGACACACTCAAGCACCTCAATGTCCTTCTTAAATTGAGGGGCCCAGAGCTGGACACAGTACTCAAGGTGTGGCCTAACCAGTGCAGAGTACAGGGGGAGAATGACCTCCCTGCTCCTGCTGGCCACACTATTCCTGATGCAGGCCAGGATGCCATT